>NQII01000723.1:499276-546572 GCA_002778355.1 Clitarchus hookeri
CGAAACAAACAAAGTGCCATTTACAAAATCCTGTATCAGCTGATGCACGAACGAACAAAAATTAAAATTACGTTGACTATTCTGAGTGCACTGCCAATGCACATCACAAAAGCAGAAAATACGCGGATAAGAAAGAGTTCTTACATTTATTAATGCATTTTATTTTACAAGGACACAAAACAATGGTTGTTAGTGTTAAAAACTAAACTTCGTGATAATGTAGTTATGTATAGGTGTTCAAAATGAAATGTACAATAGAACGATACGACGCGGAAAAGTTTTCTGAAGTTGTGCTAACTTCAGAAAGTTTTTTCACGTCGTATCATCCCTCTCCAACCTCGCTTTCAACACGTCCTTGATATTAATTCGAAAAGCATATAGAAATATTGCATAATATTGTTGAATTATTTTTCTATTAATTTGACGAAACGACACGAATTTGAAATATATTTCCAGCCCGTAATCTAAGAACAATCAACTTAAAATAATACGCTATCTGTTATCCAAAAACAGCGGCTCAAACTTCGCCGTGACGCGCTGTGCGCGCGATCTCTCGGATATTATGCGAGGTATTACCAGCCAGAAATGAACCTCTTTTTTGCGCGATATATAACGAATTTACAAACAAATGCCAATAGTTATATTTTTCCACGAGCTCTGCATAATTTTTAAAGTAACATATATTTCATGTAAAATGATTTGGAGTAAAAGTCATTTATATTCGGCCGGTAATCGTTCGTCTACGTAAATTATACGCCATATTGTTCTCATGAAACCCATCTCCTTGTTTGTAGAAAGTGAGACGCGTGAATAGTTTTTAAGCAATTCTAATGTTATTCCACGTCACATATTTCCAACTCGAATATATTAGCTATAACGCCCAAAGTGTGATAATAGATACAACAGACCGTCTCGCAAATGTTAACCCAAATTCACTATCTCGGACAAATTAAAAAAGAGTTAGCAAATATTTAATTATTTGCAACATTTTATATTTTTACTTGTATAACCTACTTATTTTTTTAGGCAGATGTCAGTCTTAAAGTATCTTAAAATTTGTTTATCATAACAGTACAATGGCAAGTGGATTAGCTGACAGCCTGTTGATAAAAAATACAGCCCCGACTTGACGGACCAGCTGNTTGATAAAAAATACAGCCCCGACTTGACGGACCAGCTGATGGCGGAAAGATACATAATCACATGTAGTCAGACGTAAACAGTGGCGCTACTTTCGCAGACCTGTCAGAAAACGGCCTTCTTTTATACAGTGTNCCTGTCAGAAAACGGCCTTCTTATACAGTATGGACTATAGTCGTACACATCATAGTCGATTTCGCAGTGCTGACCCCTCAGTGCCGACCCCTCAGTGCTACCTTCGTGCAGTACCGACGCCGAGCAGGTATTTTATAACAACTGGACAGTTTTCCATGGTTGCAATAATTTGTATCACCATCCAACCGGTCGAATACGACGCTATGTTGTAATTCTCTCTGTGGTGGGATAGAGAGAAATCAGTATGCACCTATTTTCTGGACGAGTGCGTGCAGACCGATGCGTGTGTGTGTGCTATTTCAGACCCTGCACTCCTACATGCAATAGTAACTTAGCGACGCGTGTGTATAAATACCTTTTATTATCTTTACATGCGTGGACGTTAGTTACATGTTCCCAAACTTCAAAGATTTGGAAATACTGACCAACTATGCTTGTAACAGTGCTTAAGGCCTACTTTTCATTATCTCCTTGACTGCAGTCGGAAGTGATGACTCTGGTATGAATTTGGTGGTCGTAGCTTCGGAGGGTGGGAAACGTCGGGCAGCTATGGTTAGAAGAGGGCTTAAGGTGGGTGTACCTGTCCCTACCATCCTGTGTTTCATCGGAGGTGACGCCTATGATATGAATTTTGTGACTCTAGCTTCTGTGGATGGGAAATGGTAGCCAAATATGCTTATACGAGGGCTTAGTACGTACTTGACATACCCTCCTGTTCGTTGTCGGCGGCGATGTCTATGTTATGAATTTAACGACTAAAGCTTCGGTGGACGGGAAATGTCGGTCGACAATGTTTAAGTATAAAATGCCTTAAAATTTACTTGATCCTACCACCCTGTTTACCAGAGAGAGAGGTTCATAATATGAATTTAATGCCTATAGATTCGTTGGGTGGGGAAATGTTGGGCAACTATGCTTATAAGTGGACTTAGGGCGTGCTTGACCTTGCGGCCCTTTTCATTGTCGGGTGCGATGACCATGTTATGAATTTAGTGACTATATTTTACATGGTTCGAAAATTACAACCAACTATTCTTATAAGTGGGTTTAGGACATACTTGACCCTGCGGTCCTTTTCGTCGTGGTGGATGATACCTATGTTATGAATTTGGTGGTTGTATCTTAAACGGTTAATAAATTACTGTCAACTATGCTCATAAGTGTGCTTAAGGCATAATTAACCATGCGGTCCTTTTCGTTGTCGAGGGTGATGCCTATGTTATGAATTTATTGAATATATTTTAAACTGTTTGGAAAATACAGCCAACTATGATTATAAGTAGGCTTAGGGCATACTTGACCCTGCGGTCCTTTCCATTGTTAGGGGTAATGACTATGATATAAGTTTTAAACCATTCATAAATTACAGCAAACTATACTTATAAGTGGGCTTAGGACATACTTGACCCTGCGGTCCTTTTCGTTGTCGGGAGTGATGACTATGTAATGAATTTAGTGACTATATCTTAAATGGTTTGGAAATTAGAGCCAACTATTCTTATAGGTGGGCTCAGGACATTCTTGGCGCGCGCGCNACTATATCTTAAATGGTTTGGAAATTAGAGCCAACTATTCTTATAGGTGGGCTCAGGACATTCTTGGCGCGCGCGCGGTGTGACTGTAGGCTAGCGTGCGTCGACAGGCCTCGCTCTGTGTTGCGCAGGTTGAATCACAGAGCATGAGACTCGTCCCTGCCAGGACATCAGGTGAAAAGAGACCAGAAGAAATATGAAAAAATCAAGGTGGAAAGACAGACCATTAAACTCGTCCCCACCAGGATGCCAGGTGAAAGGAGACCAGAAGGAATATGAGTACTGAGATGGAATGATAGAGCATAATACTCGTCCCCACCAGGACGCCATGTGAAAGGAAACCAGGAGGAATATGATAAAACCAAGGTTGTATGATAGAGCATGACGAGAGAAGTTGCATGATGGGGCGATGAACTCGAACATTCTTCAGGCAAGATTGATGGCGCTGGCATGCAATGATAGAGCATGAATGTCAGGGTACCCCTCCACTCTTCACTCNTTCTTCAGGCAAGATTGATGGCGCTGGCATGCAATGATAGAGCATGAATGTCAGGGTACCCCTCCACTCTTCACTCCCAAAAAAAAAGATAGTCATTAGCGACATTTTGGAGTCATCAGTGGAGATTGTGCAAAAGTCAGTCGTATTGTGCAAATCACAATTTTTGTNTTCTTCAGGCAAGATTGATGGCGCTGGCATGCAATGATAGAGCATGAATGTCAGGGTACCCCTCCACTCTTCACTACCAAAAAAAAAAATTGTCATTAGCGACATTTTGGAGTCATCAGTGGAGATTGTGCAAAAGTTAGTCGTATTGTGCAAATCACAATTTTTGTGAAACATTTTGCTGGTTTTGAGAGAAATTCTGGCTATTTTGGCAGTTTTTGAGGAAAAAAGGGAAATTCTGAGGGCATAAAAGGGGGAAAATGGCTGTGTGGCGTCATCCAAGATGGCCACCGTAGTGCCGTGGCTCCGCAGCCCCCAGCACCTGACGCTGAACATACAATTTCATACTACTTTTAATGCATGTTGGGAGGGCCTTAAAAAGTGCTCACTTTACCGTGAATAGCCTACAATAGAATCAGCACTTCCACCAGGCTTAAAGCGAAACGTCTGTGTGTGCCAGTGAAAAGGTAAACCTTTCATTGCCTGTTACAGTTTTCTCACGTCACTCAGATATAGCCATATGTACCGCTGTGTTCGAGGTCGTGGCCAACTTCATGTACACCAATAAAACTAGCCATACTTGTTCGTAATTTGCACTAACTATTTTACTGTCGAGCAGTTTTATTAGGTCGTAGGACGTACATTTCAGTTTATGCTGCTTGTTTAGTAAACCAGAAAAAAAAATTGAAATAAAGTACATATGTAAAATTAAAAAAAAAATAGCAGCAATATTTGTACGTCATTGCCCGTATGGTATGTGGGTATCACGTTGACAGTGTTAAAATACNCAGTTTATGCTGCTTGTTTAGTAAACCAGAAAAAAAAATTGAAATAAAGTACATATGTAAAATTAAAAAAAAAAATAGCAGCAATATTTGTACGTCATTGCCCGTATGGTATGTGGGTATCACGTTGACAGTGTTAAAATACGTATTCACGTCAAAAAACGGACGAGCCAAGTCTGGAGCCGAAAGTGGCGCAAAGTGCGTGGTGGTTTCGGGAGGAAGGCGAGCTGAGTTTTCCTGGGCTGGGACCACAACTTCCTGAAATATGGTTTTCAATTACGCAGCGGGCAGCAAAGAGCAGACTGCGCGATCGAACAACCCCCTAACCCTCACCCCACCTTTACCCCAACAGAACCACCCTCTCCAAATTCAACCGGCCGATATCGGGGGTCGGGGATTACGAGCCCCAACACACGCCGACCGTCCGCCCGCAGGAAACAGAAGAATAATTAAAATCTGCTCGTGAATATTCATGCACGTTCATTAATTCCCCAGTCCGCAACATCGGTGGAAGAACACGGCCGGCAAACTTTATCGCCGGCTGGCACGTGTTTTTTTTTATATTTGGTTATCGCCAATGACGAATCAGACACGGTTACGACTGACTGCGTGTACAATATCTCGGCTTACCCCTTGTGTTCCCCCGCCTCTCTATGTAGCAGCCTGAAACCCTGAAACAATCAGTCAGCATCAGCGAACTCAGTTCTTCATTCTAGCAAGTGTCCGTATTTAAGTTTCACAATTTTATAAATACTCTATTGTATTTCAACAAATTTACTTCTTCCTGACCACTCGCTATTAAACGAAATTCGAATAACCTGGTAATTTTCAAAAGTCTGTTTCTTTATCACTGCAATGGGGCCTCGGTTGTGTAGTGGTCAGACTACCCACCTTCTACCTAAGCGAAGCTGGTTCGATTCCTGGAGTCGCTCATGGATATTAGCATGAGGTAATCGTGCCGGACGATTCCGCTGGTTTTCTCGGCGAACTCCCGTTTCCCCCGACCCTTGCTGTTCCGTGGTGGAACTTTAATTACCACAACCAAAACGATTTCCCCGACAACCAAACGCCGACGCGGCCAAGTCGCCTTTTTCAGTTCTCATAACTGACCTTCACCAAGGATGAGCTCAAAGTTTAACTTAACCTTGATGACTGTATCACACATCCGCCACCATCAGATAATGTAGTATCTGCCTACTTCCGTATTTACACTGTGTTACTGAACATTCTGCCCACCTTGAAATGATGATTTCTAAGTAAATCAGTGTTAAGGGGCATAGCTTAACAACTGGGCGTTTCAGAAGTCCTTGAACGGTACAGAGTTCAGCCACTCGCGCTATTCCGTGAAATATTAATCAGGAACAACTTGTGATGGTCACAATGTTAGATAATAACTTGGTTTCAATGTGGTGAAGTCAGCAGAGTCTGTAGACAGTGCCGAAAATGGAAGAGAATTAAGCAGAGCTTCAATTTGCATAAGCACAGTGTAGAATTCCTCGTACGTCAATATCTGGGTCCCTACAACCTTCCGTAGGTGCGCCTTCACTGATTTAACACCAGCCTCCCACAAACCACCAAAATGTGCTGCAGCTGGGGGATTGAAGTGCCACTTGATGTTTTGGTCACATAATGATTTCTGGATCTCTGTATGGTTTATGGCATCACAGAAAAAATCCTGAAGTACTTGAATCTTCCTAGAAGCCCCAACAACATTTGTTCTGCAGTCACTAAATAACTCTGTACAGCAACCACATCGAGCCACAAATCTTTTCGGAATACTGCCATGAAAGCCTCCGTAGATAGTTCCGATAGCGGCTCATGATGAAGAGCCTTGGTTGAAAAACAAACGAACAGATATAGGCTCGGAATGTCCTTGGTTTACGACCTTTGCCAATTGTGATGGTGAAGGGTCCTACATAATCCACGCCTCTTTTCAAGAATAGTTTTACTGGAGTGATCCGCTCAGCCAGAAGACCTGCCATCACAGGCGTCATTGGATTGGGCCGACAACGGAAACAAGTCACACACTGAAGCAACCGGTGTCAAACAGAATCTTGCCCGTTTACAACCGAGAATTCCTGCTGCATAACAGACAGCAAGTGTTGTGGCCCTGGATGAAGTAGATCTTTATGCAGTTGGTTGATTATCAGTTGTACAAAGCGAGACTTCATTNCAAGTGTTGTGGCCCTGGATGAAGTAGATCTTTATGCAGTTGGTTGATTATCAGTTGTACAAAGCGAGACTTCATTGATAGCAGAAAGGGGTGCTTCTGATTATAGGGAGCGATGATGCCTGGAGTCTTCTGCCCACCCTAAAGATACCATCCTTATCCACAAATGGATTCAATCTCTTCAGGGAGGCTAAGCACTCCTCTTTTGTAATAACTGCAAGCTCTACACTGAATTCTACTGCCGGGTTTTCTTAACCCCAAACAAAACAGATGCCTGCAACTCTGTAACAGTGAGAGGTCCCTTAACACTTGTGTTGTCTGGCTTTCGTAACTCTATGAAGCAAAGGCAATTTGCCGTTATTCGTTTTATCCTATTCCAAAGATGAATATTGTTCAAGCAATGATAAGTTAATATATTGCACACTTCCAATCCAAGACACTGGGACATGAATTTCTGCAGACAAGCACTCTTCCATGTATGCTCTTACTTCAGAATCACAAACTAGCTGGCAGGAAATATAGCTGTCCCTCGTACATGAAGGCCCTGTCCACCAGAGTGAGTGGTCGACCAGCTGTGATGGCATCAAGCCTCTCGAAGCACAGTCCACAGGATTGTCCTCTGACCGAACATAGTGACACCATTCTGGTGGTGTGTTGGTCTGAATTTCCCCCACTCTATTGGCAACAAATGTCTTCCAGTGGTGAGACAATNACACCATTCTGGTGGTGTGTTGGTCTGAATTTCCCCCACTCTATTGGCAACAAATGTCTTCCAGTGGTGAGACAACAACTAGATCCATGTCAACGTCACTGTCGAGTCAGTCCATGCATTAATGCAACTAACCTTTAGGTGGTTATCGAACACTGTCAGCAGATAGCTAATGGTCTTTGCAAGAAGCAGTGCTCCACAGAGTTATAATATGGGGAGAGTAGCCGTCTTGGTTGGGGCTACCTTCNAATGGTCTTTGCAAGAAGCAGTGCTCCACAGAGTTATAATATGGGGAGAGTAGCCGTCTTGGTTGGGGCTACCTTCAATCTTGCCATTATCATGTGCACCTTCACTGGACCGCTAGCAGGAAAGATTTTAACATATACCACTGCAGCATAGCCCTTCCCAGAGCTATCTGAGTACCTGTGAAGTTCCAACCTTGAGTCTGGTGAACTCACCAAGCGTCCTCGAGGAATGGTAATCTGCATGACACAAGGNACCTGTGAAGTTCCAACCTTGAGTCTGGTGAACTCACCAAGCGTCCTCGAGGAATGGTAATCTGCATGACACAAGGGAGTTCTTCCCTCTATTGAGTCCACCTCGTTTGTTTGGCCTCTGGCAATTTTTCATCCCATCCAACCCCTTCCAAGCAAAGCTGTTGAATAAAGTGTTTAGTCAGTATCAGTAATGGCGACAGCCACCCAAGCAGATCGAAATCGTGTGTCAAATCAGTTAAGACACCTTTCTTAGGCNCAGTATCAGTAATGGCGACAGCCACCCAAGCAGATCGAAATCGTGTGTCAAATCAGTTAAGACACCTTTCTTAGGCAGCACTCCATCTGGTGATTGTACCTCGTATAAAAATACATAGCTACTTGGTACCAACTGTAGACCGAGAAACTTTAACAGAGTGGCTCCATCAGCATCGCTTAACAGATGCTTAATAGGCTGTTGAAGATTGGGTTGATGCAATGCTGCCAGAAACTGAGAGTTATTGCTTGCAAATTTCTTAAGGCAGAAGCCACCTGATCGCAGCATATCCACCAACTCCTGCTGAAGTGCTACGGCTTCCTGCACTGGCTCTGCTTCAGTCACCACATCATCTGCATATGCATATATTTTTAATACCATGGCAGCATGTGGGAACTTGTTACCTTTATCATCTGAGAACTGACGAAGAGTATNTATGCATATATTTTTAATACCATGGCAGCATGTGGGAACTTGTTACCTTTATCATCTGAGAACTGACGAAGAGTATGAATAGCCAAAAATGGAGAAACGGTGACTCAATGAGTGACTCTTTCACCACATTCCTCGACCCCAGAAAATGTGTCGAAATGCCAGAGTATACATTGACAATTATGATGACATGGATCGATCAAAATTTGCCTGTACATCTGTTAAATGTCTTCTGTAAAGACAACTGTATACAACCGAAATCAGATTCTCAAGTCACTAATGTCACACTGAAGTTGTCCTGAGAGCAGCACCTCATTCAGCGAATGTCCCGACCTTGTCCTGGCTGAGGCATCGAAGACAACTTTCAACTTGGTGGTCGTGCTTTCCGGTTTTAAGACATAGTGGTGAGGGATGTAATAAGGTGAACTCTGGTTGACATCTGCTTCTGGTACCTTCTCCANTATGCATATATTTTTAATACCATGGCAGCATGTGGGAACTTGTTACCTTTATCATCTGAGAACTGACGAAGAGTACGAATAGCCAAAAATGGAGAAACGGTGACTCAATGAGTGACTCTTTCACCACATTCCTCGACCCCAGAAAATGTGTCGAAATGCCAGAGTATACATTGACAATTATGATGACATGGATCGATCAAAATTAGCCTGTACATCTGTTAAATGTCTTCTGTATACAACCGAAATCAGATTCTCAAGTCACTAATGTCACACTGAAGTTGTTGTCCTGAGAGCAGCACCTCATTCAGCGAATGTCCCGACCTTGTCCTGGCTGAGGCATCGAAGACAACTTTCAACTTGGTGGTCGTGCTGTCCGGTTTTAAGACATAGTGGTGAGGGATGTAATAAGGTGAACTCTGGTTGACATCTGCTTCTGGTACCTTCTCCANTCCGGTTTTAAGACATAGTGGTGAGGGATGTAATAAGGTGAACTCTGGTTGACATCTGCTTCTGGTACCTTCTCCATATGGCCTGATGCAAGATATTCTGTCATAAAATCTTGGTAGAGAAGGTTTACCTGTGGTGTTCAGACAAAATCGCTACTCTAGATGGTACAGTCTTCTCAGCACTTGACCAAGTGACTCTCCTTGTTCAGACCCTGTTGATTTGAATGGAAGTGCAACCACATAACTTCCATTAGGCTGTATACATTGTGTCTGCTGAAAGAATTCATCATACTGAGCTTCCGCAAGAGTGATCAGAACTGCCTTAGGCAACTCCTCCAATTCCCAAAATTTCCTTACACTTTCTTCCAAGGACATCGCTGACATATGGAGACATGTAGTCACAAGTAGGGTTGATGATCCCACATCAGTGTCCACCCTGCCCATCACTAGAAAATCCGAATGAAGAGTCCAGTGCAACTGGTGAGTANTGATGATCCCACATCAGTGTCCACCCTGCCCATCACTAGAAAATCCGAATGAAGAGTCCAGTGCAACTGGTGAGTATCGACCTCCATCTATTCTACCACTGGTCAGTACACGTGGAAACAGTTCTGCTCCTATTAACAATGCGATGTAGTGTGGTGTCCCAAACTGAGGATCAGCCAATTTCAGGTTTGACAAATGCTTCAAATTACCGAGGGGCATTTTCGAAGTTGGGAGCTGTTCACTTGTTATGTTCAGCACCAGTGTCTCNACAAATGCTTCAAATTACCGAGGGGCATTTTCGAAGTTGGGAGCTGTTCACTTGTTATGTTCAGCACCAGTGTCTCGATGGTAAGTAACTGATGAACCTCGCCAGCTGGCTAGATGCCACACATTGCGATACCCTTTACCTCCACAACCGGAGTGCCAGCAATACCTTGCACCGATCGTGAACATCTTCACCTCAACACCCCCAAAATCGAAATACAGTTGGTAGTAATAAAATTGGGTTGAATACCAGGTCCAACAATGTGCGACACATATATATGTTGCTAGCAGCATCCCTTTNGGTAGTAATAAAATTGGGTTGAATACCAGGTCCAACAATGTGCGACACATATATATGTTGCTAGCAGCATCCCTTTACCCAAAATTGGCAGTTACCAATAAAACGAATATGCAGGTGCAGTACTGCTTAGTGAGGTAGTATTGTTTTGATCACTTGTATCTGCACTCAGGATCTATAATGGATAGATCCCACTTTTTTCTGAGGCTCATTTCCAACTTTCTCTCCAGTAAGTGGAGTAGCAACGAATCCCAGGTATGCACAGNTCCCACTTTTTTCTGAGGCTCATTTCCAACTTTCTCTCCAGTAAGTGGAGTAGCAACGAATCCCAGGTATGCACAGACACTCCTAATCTAATACCTTCAGTGCTGCAACATTCTCATTAATAGATGACAATAATTTCACCATGTGACAATTAACAGTGACTGGTAGTGCACTGGCCAATGTTTCTATATAGTGTTTAACAATTAATCGCTTATTATTGTAGCATCTTTAGAGGAGCTTCCATGCAACCAAAAAATTTTCCTCAGTGGGGGGCAAGGATTGGACTAAAGACAGGGGTTCCCAAGATAATGCTGTCTTAAGATATGACAGCTGCTCTACATTCGTCAACTGTGGGTTTTTTTGCAAACAGGGCCTCAAAAAGATTAGCAAATGTTGTCATGATTTAATTTCCCCACTGAAACAGGGTAACTTCATAGTCGGTAATGGAACCCTAGGAGTATGTGACATACCTGCTGTCGAAGCTTGATTGCCAGTCCCTGATGACTCAGCCGAAGCGTCAGCCACTGTCATATGTGTTATCAAAAACCATCTAGTCTCCTGCTGTGTTCCTCTTCGTCAAAGTCCTCGACTTCTTCAGCTCTGCAGGTGATGAGAAGATGGTCCTCCTCGAACCCATTGCGAATGTGAGTCAAATCCCTACAGGAGGCCCTTAACACTCAACAGTGTTATTGCGCTGGATCAGTTAAGGCTTTTTCTGCTAGAGTTGCAGCCCGTTCCGATCGATTCTCCACCCGCGCAAACCTCAACTGCGCTGCTGCTGCTGCTNTTTTTCTGCTAGAGTTGCAGCCCGTTCCGATCGATTCTCCACCCGCGCAAACCTCAACTGCGCTGCTGCTGCTGCTGCCATCGCGAACCACCAATCCCCAAGGACCCACTGCCATGCCGAACTGTCGCCGACTTTAACTTTCCATATTACGTATTCGCACCGATGCAGCCCTCGGAGAACCAAAAATATTCCGTGGCGGAACTTAAATTACCACAACCAAAACGATTTCCACGACAACTAAACGCCCGACGCGGCCAAGTCTGANTTTTTCTGCTAGAGTTGCAGCCCGTTCCGATCGATTCTCCACCCGCGCAAACCTCAACTGCGCTGCTGCTGCTGCCATCGCGAACCACCAATCCCCAAGGACCCACTGCCATGCCGAACTGTCGCCGACTTTAACTTTCCATATTACGTATTCGCACCGATGCAGCCCTCGGAGAACCAAAAATGTTCCGTGGCGGAACTTAAATTACCACAACCAAAACGATTTCCACGACAACTAAACGCCCGACGCGGCCAAGTCTGAAATCTTAAGTTCTCATAACTGACCTTCACCAAGGACGAGCTCAAAGTTTAACTTAACCTAAATGACTGTCTTATACGTACACCACCCACCCGCCATCGTCAGATAATGTAGTCTTTACCTACTTCCGTATTTACGTTGGGCCACTGAACAATTGTATCCTGGTGTTGCTCCATGCTCACCCCACTTCACCCTCATCGGCTCTGAAGACCTCGATGTTAAGAGCCACTCAAATCTCTCCATTCCACTCCACTTTATCACTGCATAAAATGTTCGCGCGTTAAATGGGACATAAGCCTCCTCACCTGTACTACAGAATAGGCAAGTACAACGAAGTGAAATAGCGTGGCGGTTTCTATGATGTGGGCGTTTCCCAGTTTGTGATTGGCCACACTAGGGTCTGAAAACGGGTCGTGTCTGTGATTGGCTATTAGTTGCTGCGGATGATTCCCTGTTGGTGGGCCTGCCTTCTAGCAACTTAGTCTCCATGCGCTGACTGGCCAGTGACGTTCCGCCATATTGCTGGCCAGTGAGGTCGTGTAGATGGCAAGCGTGACTGGAGTTCACAATACGCGCAACCGTTTTGCTTTCGTATTTTAAAATAATCTGCGCCTGCACTTCACCCGTAGAGTCAATAAATCAACATTACGCTAAACGTTAGTTATTTCTGTGATGGGTGGTGGGCACGAATATAAAAGTTATCAGTGGCGTCGCTTGAGTAACTAATACCAAGGTTCGCCGGATGAGTTCGGTTATGTGCGCAGACTAAAGATGAGGTAGACCGATTATTCGTCTTCTGCGCATGTGCCCAACATTGACCTACCCCAAAGGAACACAACAGTCAAAGTCACATGGTCAACAGTGATGAACGAGTTTTTTATATATATCTTAATTTTAAAATGTTAAACACTGTTACATTAATAAAATACTTATACCAAATTCAATTTATTCAAACTGCATTACAAATTGGTTAGAGGAAGTATAAAAAACATCTCAAAGCACCTGATTACAAAACATTGTTCTGACCTCAAATACAATGCTAACCTTATTGACAGAAAAGCAGATCAATCAGTTCAATGTTGGGACACGGAGATTGGTTGTGCGCAGCCAGCGTAACCGGCCTACCCAATATTTAGTCTATGGTTATGTGGCAGCTTTTTCGACTTGCATTTTGGATGCCGTTACTTGGAAATGTGTAAAAATCAATATTGTGACAAAACTACGAGTTCATAGTTCAACGGTTATGTCTGCACTGCTGTGTAAGGTCAATAGCTAGTTCGGTGTAAGTGTTTTTTCGTAATTTTCTTTTTTGAAAACATAAAAAGCTAGTAATACACAATATTGGGTGAAGATTTCCCTCAAAGACGTATTTACGTCAAAAATGTCTACGGGTAGTGAAATNTGTGGCAGCTTTTTCGACTTGCATTTTGGATGCCGTTACTTGGAAATGTGTAAAAATCAATATTGTGACAAAACTTGGAGTTCATAGTTCAACGGTTATGTCTGCACTGCTGTGTAAGGTCAATAGCTAGTTCGGTGTAAGTGTTTTTTCGTAATTTTCTTTTTTGAAAACATAAAAACCTAGTAATACACAATATTGGGTGAAGATTTCCCTCAAAGACGTATTTACGTCAAAAATGTCTACGGGTAGTGAAATTTCGCGAAAATATTTCAAGACAAGTTATAGTTCAAAACACGAATCACATAGGAGTCGTGCCAAAGTTGGCGAATTCTGAGCGGCCCGGTCAAATATGAAAACGTCTACTCAAGCATACAGTAACCAATAGCAATTTACAAATTGCTGTTGGGTGATTACAGTATTGAAGTCTACCGTGTACTCATAAGACACCTTATGTATAAAGTAACGGTGACGCGTGTGTACGAGTCGAACGCTGAGTAGTGGAGCGGTGGGCGACAGATGCTGGCATGGCTATAGTCCATTCACGGTTAGTTCACAATTTTCTGAAGCCCTGCTAAAGTTCTACTTCCCGGATATTCATCAGCTTCGAGCAGACAAAGCTTAATCGAGCATAAAAAATTACACCAGAGGGACAACACACCGCATTTGTGCGNGCAGACAAAGCTTAATCGAGCATAAAAAATTACACCAGAGGGACAACACACCGCATTTGTGCGCACTCAAGTGTAATAATATTTTGCATAGGAACTATTTCTTACTAGGGGTTAACAACATAACTATTCTCTCACTGTTNCACTCAAGTGTAATAATATTTTGCATAGGAACTATTTCTTACTAGGGGTTAACAACATAACTATTCTCTCACTGTTTTTATTCATATCAATAATAATAAACGAAATATTATAATATATATTTAAATATAAATAAGGTACTTTTTATGAGCAAAGGTATAATAAAACGCTTGTGATGCATGGCATATTTAAGAAATAACCAAACACGTCATAGATGGGGTGATTTTTCAAATATTTGATTCGAAACGTGTGAAGAAACCACGAATAGATTACACCAGCGACGCGCGCAGTGAGACTGCAAAGCTGGTCGGCCTGAGCTGGAGACAATGCCTGACTGATGAGCTCCGCCCGAGGCCACAACCGCATTGATCAGACGCTCGGGGCGAGGAGAGAGCGCGCAAGAACTGCGGCCCCAGCATGTACTGAAGAAGAGATACACAGATTATCCTCTTTTGCGCATGCGTGTCCCAAACATCGACTCGTCCGCGAGTCTAGCGTGACCTGACGTCCCGATTTAATCGGGACAGTCCTTTCTTTTCATCCTCTACCCCCAAGGTTTTTATGATTCTCGTCGAGAGGCCCGAACGTCCCGATTTTTCTCAGTGAAATAAAATACAGGAAATATAGTTACGATGGACAATTGATCCTAAGGGTTCTTGTCACCCACCTTAGTATAAAATCATCAGTGATACACAAAATATTATATCATGCAGGCAAAGGTAGCATTGGCTTGTGGCCTGCTGTGCTCTACGCTATGTCCGGCGCATGCCAGTACTTGAAACAAGTAATATAGCAATAAGTAATAAGTTACAATATAAATACCATATTATCATACCTGTAATTGTTATTGTAATACCTCTGACTTTATACAAAAGGAGAAAATAATATTTGTCTCAAGATTTGAGGTAAGTATGCTTATAACTATGTTAAAAAGTAACTAGAGTTCATGGCACAATTGATTTGGTACTACAATTATATTTATAATCATATCATGTCGCAAACTAAAAGTGCCATAGCAGAATATAGTCCTTTGTACGAACCGTGCACATATATTGGTTGCATCAAAACTTGATCAAAGAGAGTGCACTANTAGCAGAATATAGTCCTTTGTACGAACCGTGCACATATATTGGTTGCATCAAAACTTGATCAAAGAGAGTGCACTTAAACTCCCAAAGCAGGTATTTTGTAAATCGTGTGATGACCAACATCGAAACCACGTGGTTTTAATTAATAATTCTAGTACCAAAGACATTACATCAACGTTTGAACTAATACATATACATATGTTACTAAGAAGTCGACATGCACACTTTGTCTTTCCTTTCTGTTACGGCTTTCCGTACACCAAGACGGTGAGGTTGCTGTATTCCATGGCTTCACAATTCGCACACTCCTCAACGCTAGTGATCCGCTGAGTTTAGCGACGTCCAGTTTCTTACTTGTCTCCGAAAAAAAAAAAGTGAGAAAATAATTTAATCGGTAACGTACCGACTTCATAAACTGTGTTTTTGGGTACCACTTATGATGAAAGTGGTTATAACAAATAAAATGTATTTCGACCGTCTTACAGGCCTTTGTATACTAAAGTTATACAGAGCACGACATTCCACGAGCAAAATGAGCAATTTTCTGAATGTCAAAAGGCAACATTCAACAAAAATTGTTTACGATTATATACTTCAAAGACGATTATTTACAAGTTAAAATGCCTCTTGCATTGACGTACGAAGTGTGTTAAGCGGGTTTTTCTTTGTGGTATGCATGATGCCAATTATTATCGGACTGAGCTGCAAGCACCACTCACTTCCCTTATTATTCTAAGAGTTTCGAAATTCGGTCCAGAAGATACACTTACGCTAATATAGATCAATTTCCCTTTATTAAACAGTTTGATTAGTTAGAAACAAGTTTTCATAGTCGCTCACTTCGAAAATGGCTCAAACTGTTATGTAATAATTAATGCTACATTATTGAAGAGCGTTTTTTTTTTTATGAACGACGGTGCCGTAAGAACAATATTGAGTAGCGTTCTCGCTTGCAAAGCGAGTCGTTCGCCAAGACGCAGAAAATAACTTACGAAGTGCACGAGCGAGCGGTCCGTATATTTTATGGATCATAAACTGTCGGTAAGAATTTACAATTTCAAACGTTCTTGGAATTTTATTTGACTCTCACAGTATTAACACTTCTCGTTCTAAGTCATCCTTAAAACGCATATCAAATGTTCATTTCGCGTGTAACGCCATTTTTACACACACGACTTCTTCGGGGACTCTTTCTACAAGAACCGATAATTAATATTTTACGTATTGGGATTATAGTCTGTCCAATGTCAATTCAGCGTTTTTAAAAGCCATGCTTGATTTTATGTAAATATAAAAGCTGCCGGACTTACAGACTAAAATCCACGTTTGTATCGAGACACGTTGTGGCACTGATAGAAATGTCTATATGTAACTATTTTAAGGTGTCCAGCTCAAGAAGAAATCAATTCGTGACCCGGACTTAAACATGCCTTTTCACCAAGAAGTCAATGAAGGATTTTTTTTGTAATTCTTTGCTAGGATGTACCTGAAAATTCCAAACGCCTTCAGAACAATGTTTGTAGTAAGCAAGCTGTCCTGAGAATGAACTACTTAGAGTAAGCAATAGTTTCGAACGAAAGAAGATTACGAAAGCATCCGGTATTTTCATTCTTCCTTTTCCCATGTAAGTCTATTTCAAACACATCACAATTAAGTTCATAATCACGCAGAAGAAATCTTGATGATATGTTCCATGGGACTTAAAAAAGAATATGCTATGGGCTAGATAATTGTAGCTGACCGCTTCGCATTAACTGGTCCACACTGCCGTTATATCAGTAAACTTTCATGAGTTAACTCGTCTTACAGGATATCCGTACGATAGATGTTCCANTAGCAGAATATAGTCCTTTGTACGAACCGTGCACATATATTGGTTGCATCAAAACTTGATCAAAGAGAGTGCACTAAAACTCCCAAAGCAGGTATTTTGTAAATCGTGTGATGACCAACATCGAAACCACGTGGTTTTAATTAATAATTCTAGTACCAAAGACATTACATCAACGTTGGAACTAATACATATACATATGTTACTAAGAAGTCGACATGCACACTTTGTCTTTCCTTTCTGTTTCGGCTTTCCGTACACCAAGACGGTGAAGTTGCTGTATTCCATGGCTTCACAATTCGCACACTCCTCAACGCTAGTGATCCGCTGAGTTTAGCGACGTCCAGTTTCTTACTTGTCTCCGAAAAAAAAAAAGTGAGAAAATAATTTCATCGGTAACGTACCGACTTCATAAACTGTGTTTTTGGGTACCACTTATGATGAAAGTGGTTATAACAAATAAAATGTATTTCGACCGTCTTACAGGCCTTTGTATACTAAAGTTATACACAGCACGACATTCCACGAGCAAAATGAGCAATTTTCTGAATGTCAAAAGGCAACATTCAACAAAAATAGTTTACGATTATATACTTCAAAGGCGATTATTTACAAGTTATAATGCCTCTTGCACTTACGTACGAAGTGTGTTAAGCGGGTTTTTGTTTGTGGTATGCATGATGCCAATTATTATTGGACTGAGCTGCAAGCACCACTCACTAAGAGTTTCGAAATTCGGTCCAGAAGATACACTTACGCTAATATAGATTCATTTCCCTTTATTAAACAATTTGATTAGTTAGAAACATGTTTTGATAGTCGCTCACTTCGAAAATGGCTGAAATTGTTATGGAATAATTAACGCTACAATATTGAAGAGCGTTTTTTTTTCCTTCTCTCGACGGTGCCGTAAGAACAATATTGAGTAGCGTTCTCGCTTGTAAAGCGAGTCGTTCGCCAAGACGCAGAAAATAGCTTACGAAGTGCACGAGCTAGCGGACCGTATATTTTATGGATCATAAACTGTCGGTAAGAATTTCCAATTTCAAACGTTGTTGGAATTTTATTTGACTCTCACAGTATTAACTCTTCTCGTTCTCAATTATCCTTAATACGCATTTCAAATGTTCCTTTCGCGTGTAACGCCATTTTTACACACACGACTTCTTCGGGGACTCTTTCTACAAGAACCGATAATTAATATTTTACGTATTGGGATTATAGTCTATCCAAGGTCAATTCAGCGTTTTTAAAAGCTATGCTTGATATATGTAAATATAAAAGCTGCCGGACTTACAGACTAAAATCCATGTATGTATCGAGACACGTTGTGGAACTGATAGAAATGTCTATATGTCACTATTTTAAGGTGTCCAGCTCAAGAAGAAATCAATTCGTGACCCGGACTTAAACATGCCTTTTCACCAAGAAGTCAATGAAGGATTTTTTGTAATTCTTTGCTAGGATGTACCTGAAAATTCCAAACACCTTGAGAACAATGTTTGTAGTAAGCAAGCTGTCCTGAGAATGAACTACTTAGAGTAATCAATAGTTTCGAACGAAAGAAGATTACGAAAGCATCCGGTATTTTCATTCTTCCTTTTCCCATGTAAGTCTATTTCAAACACATCACAATTAAGTTCATAATCACGCAGAAGAAATCTTGATGCTATGTTCCATGGGACTTAAAAAAGAATATGCTATGGGCTAGATAATTGTAGCTGACCGCTTCGCATTAACTAGTCCACACTGCCGTTATATCAGTAAACTTTCATGAGTTAACTCGTCTTACAGGATATCCGTACGATAGATGTTCCANGTCCACACTGCCGTTATATCAGTAAACTTTCATGAGTTAACTCGTCTTACAGGATATCCGTACGATAGATGTTCCAACTTCAAGTCTCAATAACCAAATAAATCGACAATATACCTCTAGTTTATTAGTTTCGTTACAACTATGTGTTTATGATCTTTGAAGTCTCCAAAACTTAAAGATTGATAACAATAACACAATATTCGGAAGAAAATTGTTTCTGTGCGGAGGCGAATCTAGTGAGAAGGGCCGACCTGTGTGATTCGTGGCTTTGCAGAGGTTCTTAAGAATGTCGATCACATGAATATGCCAGGAGCGCAGGCGGGACAAAGGGTCGATGAAAGATGATATCACCGGGTGTATTTTAGACACCGGTGGGCTTATCCCATCGTATTATTTATTTTTCGGGCAATTGCTGAACACAGTTGATATCAAAAATTTGATTAACCAACCCCTAAATGTAGTTATTTTAACTTAATCTTTCCCTGGGGTAGTCAACGTTAATACATTGCCAATAAACTTGATTATCCACCGCATTGACGACAATCTGAATGTAACTACAAGATATTCTACAGAACTAAGTAATGAGGCATGTATATACGGTTAAGTTCGTATAACTAGTGCCATCTTTGAGCAGTTATGCTCAACACCACAGTTTGCTCCACAAAAAAAAAACNCGGTTAAGTTCGTATAACTAGTGCCATCTTTGAGCAGTTATGCTCAACACCACAGTTTGCTCCACAAAAAAAAAACCGTCTGAAGTGGTAAACCTGTACAGGTCGATAATTTTAGGGGAAAAAAATGCAACAAGCTTACTTNAAAAAAAAAACCGTCTGAAGTGGTAAACCTGTACAGGTCGATAATTTTAGGGGAAAAAAATGCAACAAGCTTACTTCTTGGAGATAGTTACGAAGAATGAGCTAACTGCATCAGAACCTATGTGTGGTAGATGCTCTCAACTCCACTAGCAGGTACAGCACACGGAATTGTTTATAAGCGGCCCGTTTAGTGCTCGTTTAGTGCCCAGTCGGTTATCAAAGGCCGGGTTTGCATACTGGCCTGCTGGGTAATCTGCCACTAACTTCACCTAACCAGTTACCGGCCAGGAAGGCGGAACTCTGTGCGACAGCTACGCATCGCTTACTGGAACACAGAGGCAGGGGATATTATCAAGCAAGCGTATGAAAACCACGCTTTGCACCCCCTCCACTTTACCCCCTCGTCATGTCTCTCAACAGGCTTGTACGCTGCCAATAATCAGCGCGGTTGACAGATGTCATGTTCGTATCCATTGTATAGCCACCACAAAGGGGTCATTTCCTAGGTCTGTAGTGCCGCGTAATTTGAATGGCAAAAGCCGCTGACACACACGAAATGTCTCTAAAATAACAAATAATATGCGCAACTACCTCCGGTACTAATTTGTAGGGCGAGGGGTGGAAAAAGTTAATTTTGTGACGTATATTCTAGCACAGGTCAAACCACCACGTAACCACGACTTTTTTAATTTCAAAAGCAGCCTCAGTAATATTTTCATCAAAAAAATAGTAAGCTTACGTGGGTCACTAATTACTTCAAAATCGCTAGTAAACATCCATGGGTTGTTGGAAGTCCAAACCGAAAACACAGAAAACTTACAAACGACAAACAATACTAGTCAACGGTTTTCGCAAGCTTCTGAGCAAATGTTTTGCCAGGCAAATACATTTATTTTGCATATCATCTTAACCCGTAATGCCATAAAAAAGTTCAGGCATGAGATATATCCAGGCAATGCAAATTTTTTTTTTGTTTTAATATTAAAGACTAAATTTTTTTTCGGCCCTAGTCTTATGAAGATTGCAAATGAAAGACTAATTTATCATATATACGTATCTTTCTTTTCTAGATTCTTCGACGCATCTAATGCACCCTGAGTTGGACGCCAAATGGTGCCTACCTTAAAAAGTATTTCCATATCTGATGACATTTCTTTCAAGTATGTTTAAGGGCGTCATGAACATAATTAAAACTAAAATCAAATCCAGATATTGTGTAACGCAGCAGACTCCTACACGAGTATAGTCTATTTGTGATCTTTTCACGCATTTTGAATTAGGCCTTTGAAAAATCATCCCACGTGTGACATGTTTGGTTGTGCCCTAAATACANATTAGGCCTTTGAAAAATCATCCCACGTGTGACATGTTTGGTTGTGCCCTAAATACACAACGTATCACAAGCTTCTAATGCTTCTGTTAACACACAAGTCTCTTATCTTCAGTTCACTTCAACTTTTACTTTAGTTTATGTATTAAAAATTATATTTATTTTATAATTAATATGATTGAACACAGTGAGAAAATAGGTGAGTTGGTATTGTATAGTAAAGGTCGTTCACGACAAAGTGAGAACATTCGAACTTTGAAAAATGTCACTGCCTCTACCTGCGTGTACTTAGACGGGCACACTGACTGACACGCGCCCTATTAAGTTGGTAACATTGGAGAGAAAGTAGTTCCATGTCTTAACTCTCAATTAAAAGTGTTAGGAAAACATTAGGGAATATTGGAACTATTTGTTCTACTTTCTATATTTTTAATGCACGCAAGTGTATGAATTAGCATAAATTGTAAAACATTTACTTTTCTAATAATACCAAAAAATTTACTTTACCGATGCATGGATAATAAGTGTGGCTAGGCTCATCGCAACGTAAATTTTACATATGGAAGAAGTATACGGAATTTGCATACAAATATATCTTCAGCAGGGCTTTCAAAAGTGCACAGTTTACCGCGTAGAGCCTTTAAGAAATAGTTCTCATGCAAAATGTTATTAAACTGAGTGCGCACGAATGCGGCGCGTTGTCCCGTGGGTGTAATTCTCTAGACTTGGTTAACCTTTGTTTGCATGAGACGGAAGAATATTCTGGAAGTAGATCTTAAGCAGGGCTCCAGAAAAGGTGGAAGTAACCGTGAATTGACAATAGTTAAGTTGTAACTGTAAGAAATGGCCTGCTCATAATTATTTACATACAGTTTTATTAATTAATTTACTTTAGTAAGATCTGGCTCTATGAATTGGCAAATCCCGTGTATATCTGTAATCTGCAGAAAAAAATTTATAATTGTGTTTATTTCTGTGCAGAAGGTGGCGTGCTAATATTTCAATACGGCATTCAAACGTGTGTGCGGTAACAATATTTTAGGCTCGTAATAAACAGCAAGACTTCGTAGCTCAAGCGGCAAGACGCGTGCTTCTCGACACCAAGGTGGCCATGATGGTACTCTGTACGGCAAGCACGACACAAACGCCATCTAGCAGGTAAAGAAGGAAACAAGACTGCTCGACTGCCACGCTTACTGACAGCTGACACCAAAAACTAAAAGGCTGTTTGGCGGTGTAGCCAATCTGCAAATGGCAAATTTATCATCACGATTTCGCCTTTCTTTGACGCACCTTTTTTTTTTTGTGGTTGGTTGGTTAACATGGCGGTGTCCACTCGTGGTATACCTTACTTGCTATACGCCGCCTACCGGTATATGAGGAAAGGGAATTGCGGGTGGTGGAGGAGGGAGGAAAGGGCTAGTTGCGTCCAACACTCAATATTCCATTAATGCCGACCGGCGGGAGGGCACGCTAATGACCACGGGAAGTGCACCGCCCTGCAGGGACAACGAGCACCACCCCCCCCCCCNAGGTGCACCAGAATGGGCACCTAAATTGTATTTGTTCACCGAAATGCGTTGATGAATTGTAAACAATATCTAACGCACACTGAAGAGCCAAAAAAACTGGTACAGGTTTGCGTATGCAAATAACAGAGGTATGGAACCAATCAGAGTGACGTGATGTGGCCGGCAGCTAGATCGGTTACTGCTGCTGCAATGGCAGGTTATCGAGATTTAAGTGAGTTTGAACTTGGTGTTATAGTCGACGCACGAGAGATGGGACATAGCATCTCCGAGGTGGCGATAACATTTGAATGTTCGCGTACGACCATTTCACGAGTGTACCGTGAATATCGGGAATCCGGTAAAACATCACATCTTCGACATCGCTGCGGCCGGAAAAAGATCGTGAAAGAACGGGACAAACGACGACTGGCGAGAATCATTAAACGTGACAAACGTGCAAACCCTTTCTCAAATTGGCGCAGATTGGATTTGTGGACAGCCCTGCAGGATTCATGGTGTGAATTGCCTCCTGCATACCTTCAGACATTAGTCGAGTCCATGCCACGTCGTCTTGCGGCACTTCTGCGTGCTCGGGGAGCCCTACACAATATTTGGCAGGTGTACCAGTATTTTTTTTGGGACTTCAGTGTATTTCTGATACTTTCAAAAATCTTCGCTTCTGGGCCATAGACACTACTATGCTATTTTTACAGCAGGTAATTTAGGTTTTGACAGCTCCAAAATGAAATTTATAGAGGAGCAAAAATGTACTGAGAAGAGAGGCAACTAAAGACGTGACTCTCTTCTAAGGTGGAGACGTTTTGCCACTCGCCGTGTCACCTGGAAACTACCCCTAAGTGTCCTCAGCTGTGTTTCGAAAAATTACCGCCACACAGAACTCCGAAACACGTAGTTTCCCTCCAAACCCAGAGAGTTGTGAAATGTTTGTAAACTTCCCTGTCTGTCAGGGAGCATTTACGCGAGAAGCACAAGGCGAACGTGCAACCCAGCCCGAAAATTATTGAAGACATTAAAAAATAGTGTTAATTCAACAAACAAACCAACCTAGGCCAAATTTTAACAAGTTTTACTGTTCATCATCCAACCTTTCAATAAGTATGCGAAACATTATTTTTCACCTTTTTTTTGTTAAATACTTCGTTTCGATACGAACACACACAAAAAGTTGTCACTAGGTAGCAAAACGATGGGGTGAAATTTTATGCTTCTCCCTTCAGAAAGTTTTGAATACGCCACTAATTTTTGTTCATGCTGCGTAAATTTCTGTGTAGAACATCAGCTTGAAATAAAACTGCAAAACAGAGAGTTTTTTAATAATTGTTTTANTGCTGCGTAAATTTCTGTGTAGAACATCAGCTTGAAATAAAACTGCAAAACAGAGAGTTTTTTAATAATTGTTTTATTAGCTTACTTTTAACACTAAGGTTAGTACGCATAGTCGTCCAGTTCAAGTGTAACTTTAACTTACATAATATTTTGAGAATTTTATATTGAAAACATTTACTCATTTTATAGTTGTTCGTAAGATGCTGTCCAAAAAAATAAGTATTTCAAGTGAGTAAGCAAACTCTGCTTCGAATATAAATCGACTATGTATATGTATAGCAAACGCACAGAGCTCTTAAGAATACAGAGGCGAAACAACAGCTTGTACCGCAAACTCCTGTCGCACATACCAGTTAAATGGCGCCACTGGCCAGCAAAATGTCGATTACAAGATCCTGGTTACTTACTCGCCAACCAACAGCCCAGCCAATAGGGAATCTTGCGCAGCAAGCAGAAGTCAATCAGACACAAAGCCCGTTCCCAAAGCCTCGCGCAGCCAATCAGAGATTGGGTACGCCCACATCAAAGTAACAGCGAGTGAAGAGTGAATATATTTGGGCGGCTCTTAACAGCGAGCGCTTGAGAGCCGATGAGGATGATTGAGGTGAGTATGGAGCACTGCCGAAATGAAAGGGCGGGGGAAACAGGAGAGCCCCGATAAAACTCCGCCGACCAGGGGCATCGTCCGGCACGATCCCCACATGCGAAAATCCGGGAGTGACCCGGCCGGGGATTGAGCCCGGTTCGCCTTGGTGGGAGGCGAGCAGGCTAACCGCTCAGCCACCGCGGCCCCGTATCAAAGTAACAACAACGCTATTTGGTTTCTGTGGCTTCTGTGTGCCTTGCAGTTAAGGTTTGAATTTGAAAACACCGCAAGATAACTTGCATCGATTTACTGTGTCGACATACGTGGCGTAGCCTACTTGTTTACAATCCGCCTCGAGCTATCGAACGTGGGCGATACTCTGTAGTGGGCCCTTAACTTTGATTTTTTTTATATATTGCCGAGCTTGCAGACATCCTCTCTTCCGTCAACTTACGGGGGGGAAAGAGCCTTTTCACAGTAACTCTTCAAGAGCGACATGTATACACGCATTTTGCAGGAAATAAACATTCTGTAAAGCATAGCAAACACTTTACAGCACTTACATATTCAAGAGGTTTGCCTGGCTGGGAACTGAAGTGGATGAAATTATAGGGCTGATTTTTTTTAACCACTCATTTCGTTACGAGTAGATGAGGTTTATCGTACGTTTATTCCTGCATATCATGAATAAAAAGTACGATAAAAGATTCGCTGGATAAAAGAACATAACGTCAACATAACAAGTAATTTATACATTAAATTTTCTTTATAAGAGACGTATATGAATGTTTGCTACCGGTAGTTTTTTTTACACTTCAGAAATGCCTGTTAACAATTATTAAATATAAGGAAAAAGGCACAAAGTACTCGCGGAGAATCAGAATTTCATGCATTACAATTCTAGTGCCTGGGCGTTGTTGTTGCTGCTGAATTTAGGAAAACAGCCTAACGGCATGAATCGTAACAAACAGCAATCGATAAATCACTTATTCTGCCATAGATAAAATACGTTCTTGATGAGGAAATTTTGCTAATCACGTGACCTAATAGATAAATCACTAATTCTGTCATAGATAAAATGCATTCTAGATGCGTGCTGCTAACGTACACGCCAAGCCACTGTGAAAGGGGTGCCGATTTTTTTAAAACGATTAAAGATGTAATCTAATCTACACCTGCCACCTCCTCGGACCAGAGGGTTGTTGATCCACGAATACAATTTTACACGCTGAAACAGAGATGCGTCGGAATAATACGCATCCGGTATAATCCATTCACGGTTACTCCACACTTTTCTGAAACCCTTCTGGAGTTCTACTTCCAGGATATTACTCCGCCTCGTGCAAACTAAGTTTAACTACGTCTAGAAAATTACACTAAAAGACAACGCACCGAATTCGTGCGCACTTAGTTATAATAATATTTTGCACGAGAACTATTTCTTACTCGGCGCTACCAACACAGGTATTTTCTCACTGTTATAAATCGTATTTATTATAAATGAAATACTATAATTTATAAATAAAATATATGTAAAACATTTAGTTTAACGAAAAACAAGATACTTTTATGTTAACACCGGTACAAAACGCTTGTGATGCATTGCATGATTAGAAAATAACTAACCACGCTATACATTGGGAGATTTTTCAAAGGTTTGATTAAAAAAGTATGAAGAAACCGCGAATAGACTATATCTGCAACGAGTTTAACTACGTACGCAAAAACTGCCTGTGTTGTATTCTGCTTGCTGTTGGCGTGCCTGTTCGGAATTCACTGTAATATGGTATCCGAAATTACTTGCTGTTCTCGGTTAATTGCGCTCTTCCCATTTTATAACCTTCTTCAAAATATGAAGGCCATGAAACAATCGAAATTACCATTGCCATAACCATACCCATAACCGTTGGCACAACAAAAATCCTGTGTTACAACGTTTTCGTTGGTAAATATGTTTCCCCCTCCATAATGTAACTTTTTAGAAATGGCTATTTGAATTTTATGGCATGTAAGTTGGCCAACTTTTTATATACCTTAACTCGTTTTTGTATGTACTGTAGACATGTGGTTATAGGACGTTCACAGTAAAGTGAGCAATTTAGAGGCCCTAGTTACTTTTTTCCCAGCCATTTTTTATCATTGAAACGCATTTTTAAATATAATATATATTGCCATGTAACCGCACTCGGAAGTTAACGTCTAAGGTTAAAACAAAATATATTTATTGAATATTATTTCAAATAAGAGGGCTATCAAAAGTGCTCACTTTACCGTGAATAACCTAAAAGCAAATTATTTCAGATTTCGCAGTTCTTATTTTCACAAACCACGCGCTGAAGAAACAAATAAATACTCAAAAGGAAAAAAAAAAAATTAAATAATAATTGGAGTCAAGTGTAGGCTGTGTTTAGCTTCGTGACCGAAAAATGAACCACTGTGAAAGGGAATTTGACGTGCGTAGTGATAAGAGTGGATTCTGATTGGATGGGCATAGTAGTTTACCCAGTAAAGTCACAAGGTCGCCAACCTCCTACGCAGCTGTGCGTTGGCAGTGGTTATTGGTATTGGCATGCGCGGTTGTAGTAAGCACCATTGTACAGGAGGTATTCAACTTTTACTGTCATTGGCATGGTTGTGGTTATGTCGTTGTGGCACAGCCTTAAAACTAACATTCCCATAGGCCCGATCACTTTATTCGTGCACCAACCTAGCAAAACAGAGCAACTGTTAGAAACACAAATATGCTACCAATAAACAAATTCATACTCAGCGTGTATAAAACAACAAATACTAACTTCAGTGACCATGCATTTAAAAATTACACTCGTAATACAGCGACAAATGTTAAGAACTATTTTTATTAATTCGTTACCAACTTAACTAGGAGTTACTACACGCCAGTGCGTGATGTCGCATATGCTGTATATGTACTTGTGGGAAGTGACTTTTTTCTTCAAAGGCTTGTTTATAAGTGCTACTTTACCGTGAACTTCCTATAATCGTATTCACGCATGCTTTCCGTCGCTACGGGGCAGCAATGTGTAAAGGCCATTCCACAAGATCTAGTAATTTAATTCTATTACTGACAATTTATCACAAACCTTTTAATGAAACCAGTTTAAAATTACTAAAAGTAAACTTTCAGAAGTATCTACGTCTCATGCACGAAACGAACATGATTGGTTAAAACACAGCAGATTTTCATCATTTCATTGCACATTTTCTTTAAAAAAAAATATATATATGCATCCTTATTTTGTTACAACTTTAAATATGTTCACACAGTTATATTATTATCAGATTACTTCCATTAATACTGCCAGAAAAGCTGTGATAAGCGATTGAAATTTTGAATTCAAGAAAATATAGAACATGTTTTAAACGAAAACATTGAAGGAAAACAAGACATTCAAGAAATTGAACGAGAAACCGGCCGCGATTATGACGTTTATGTGACGTCGTATAGAACTGAATGAACTTAATTAAATACAAAATGAATGGACCGTGAATAGAAATGTGATCGTGTGAAAGGGCCTTGAGTGGCTTACGTCGGCACATGCGCTCCGAGATACCGACTACAAACAAAGCAGTTCCCTGGCTGCGAACTTCCCCTCCCTACGTGATATCGGGAACTCTGGCGATGTGTTTGGTGTTGGGGTTGAAGGCTTTCGAGTCGGGGGCGGAACTTGAGGGACAGGAATGCGAACGCGAATTCAGCTCGTCTGAAGTTTCAAGCATCTCGGCGCCATTATGGATTTCGAACTTAACTTCCACGAGCACGTGGACTGTGTTGTAATTAAGCAGCGGTGCTTCGTAACAAGCTTAACAAGAGGCAGCACGAGGTCCGCAGTTCAGGAGCTTCAAGCGGAACTGAAATTAAAGGCACTTACTTTCCCTGAGTTTTTTTCCCTTTTTCCCTGGTGTGGGTTCTTTTCTTTCGTGTTCCCGTTACTTTGCTTTTAATTTATGGGTTTCTCCCGTAACCTCCCGTTTCCTTTTGCTCATATGCTCCTTCTAATAGTTTCCTTTTTTGCTTTCCTTACATCCCCTTTTTCTGGTTTTATTGTTCGTTTTGTGTCGCGTCTGGGGGTTGTGGTTGATTACCCCCCCTCCCCCCTTCCTTTTCTTTTCACTTTTCTTTGCCTGTTTCAGATTGCAATACCCTGGATTACAGAAGAGCGTAATTTTCACGCTGGCAAGTATAATTCCCTGTTATCGGTTCACTGTTTATTTCTATGCACCTACCACTGATTGTCAATAAAAACATTGTTAAATCGAACTCGAGAAAACACCTGAGGCCGTAAACTTCCGTTATCGGCCCACCTGGCGCGTGAACTGCGTTGCAGTTTATTGTAAGGACGCGTTTTTTTTTTATAGCAAATCGGAGAAGGGTGCCTCATTATTTTTCGCTGAAACTCTCCACTATCCCTGAAAACCGGAGCTCAGCGTCGAGAGAGTTCTTCTGTTTGAACTTGGCGTACTGAGGATGGCGGACCCGTCCTACGTTATGATCGGAACGTCATCCAACACGAGATATTCATACCATATATTCTACGTGTTTGCGATAAACTGGTTGAGGCGAGAAATTTTGGTGGGCGCTTAACAAAAACAGCTGTTTAAGGCTCGCAGTCACTGCCGTGGAAAGAGAAGTAGATGGAATGACTGGCTACAATGGAGGGAAAAAGGGAGTACTCCGAGGAAAACCACCCGCCAACAACATTATCGACCGCGATTCGCACTTGAGTAAATCGGGAGTGACCCCCGCAATTGCAATATATGTGTTATAACCAAATAAGCAATATGTGAAAATTGTAAAATTTGTTACAGGTAAAATTTTTTGTAAAATAGTTCATTATTAACTTTGTTTCTTTTTTAATTTATATTTTTTATATTAAGTTTTGTAAGTATAAAAATATATATGCATTTAAAGTGAAGGAAAAAATATATATATTTACGGAGATAAATTTTGTCCCTGTCGTTTAAATTTATTAAAGGAGTTTCAGTGCAATTCTTTGAATTAGTCTCTTATTTTTTTTAAATTCTAACATATTTATTTGTGTTAAAGAAATAAATAGACACCCGTTTAAATAAATACTGCATTTTTCAGTCTCTCTCTTTTATCTTTAAAAGTCTTTATAATATAATGTGTGCTTTCAATACAAACGGAGTTCAAACAAAAGAGCATAGGCCTATTTGTTTTAGATCTTCATATCATAGTTAACGTACAAAGTGGGATATCCTCTGCAAGCCACTACTGGCACTTTGAATAAAGAACAAAAAACAATCTCCAGAGGGTCCAGTAAACAGAGGGCTGTAAACTGTGGCAATAATTTGCGGCTTGCTTTGCTTACGAGGTACCTGGTTTGAATCCCCAGAAAGCGAGGTAAGTTTAATTCGCTATAAATGCAATATTAACCTCAATGACAATATCACACGCTGCAGATGAATTGGGGTTGTAACTGTACGCACATCTCGTATGCGAGTGAGTGAAGAGATTTGGGCGGCTTGCGAGGTCTTGAGAGCCAAATGTGGTGATCGAGGTGCGTATGGAGCAGCGCCGGGATGAAAGGGCGGGGGTAAACGGGAGATCCTCGAGAAAGCCCACCGACCAGCGACATCGTCCGGCACGACTCACGCGTGCGAATATCGTACGTATCTAATGTTTTTTACTGACTTCAGCAAAGGCGGCAATATCACACCGCCAAGTCAGAAATCACAACTTACTATTTGCATATTTTTTTTAAAGATGTATAAGCGAAGGCAATTATCTTAGTTAAAAAACTTTCCATCAAAATTAATGATTCGCGCATTCAGTGTAATAACATTTTGTATAACAGCTATTTCTTATTAGGCATTACCAACACACATATTTTCTCTCTGTTTTCATTCATATTAAATATTATAAATTAAATAGTATAATTTATAGATAATATATACGCAGAAGTTCATTTTCACCAAAAATAAGGTACTTTTATGTTAACAGAAGTATGAAACGCTTGTTATACATGGCATATTCAAGAAGCGACCATGCACCTCATTCATGGGGTGATTTTTTAAAGGTTTGATTCAAAAAATGTGTAGAAACCGCGAATGTACAGTAAATAGGCTTCAGTTTGCTGCTACGAAATATCATTTAGCTACAATTCTCTGGCACGAGGAATACCGGTACATCACGAGGCGTAGAAGCCCACAGGGGGTGTGTGTGTGGGTGGTGCTACAGAGGGGGGGGGGGAAGATANGCTGTGCGGGCGGGCCGAGCACCCTAGACGGGAGGTGGCCAAGGTGCGGAGGATATCGGGCGCGTATTTCACAGGCTGGCGTGCAGGCGGCCAGGCGTTTGTTTACGGTCCCCGGACCCTCGTAAACCAGGCGCGCGTCCGCCCTGGGTAACAACTCATCGTGAACGGGCCTCGCGCGCAACCCCGTGCCGGAGCTTGTGCCCTTCTTGCGCCAGGTTCGTCCTGCCCGTGCCGGGCACGAGGGGGCCGCTCTCGCCCGGGACGCGCGGGCAACAGCGACACAAGCGCCGTCGGCGCCGCGGAGTGCCGAGTGAAAAGAACGCCGTTATATCGTTTCCCGGATGCGAGGGCACGCCAGGGTTTTACCTCACCTCCTACCCCTGAAATCGTCAAGCATTTTGTAGCCGAGCTGAGTGATTTACCAAAAACTGCGCCTCCAGACGGCACGTCCGTGCGTTGGAAAAACATCCGAATGCCAGTGTAAAATTCATTCTTCGGAAAAACGTGCCCCCATTTCCACCTGCCGTCTTCTGGTGGATAAACGACGACAAGCAGATACCGGGGCACGCACACCTTAAGGATCTGCTCAGTTTGGCGTCGCCTCTTCTGAGAACTTCTTCGTTTTCGTGTTATAATTTCGGTTACAGAGTAATTACTGACAATCTTTAATCATAGAAAATTCACATTTTAAGAGCTGTTTAATATTTTTGTGCTTAATTATGAAATGTGTTATTCACTAGTTGTAAAAAGTCGAGGACTTAGTTATATTTTATTTTCTACGTTCTCGACTTTTTACAATCAGCAAATAACACACAGTGAAATTTAGATACCAAATTAGTAATAAACAACTTTTAATATGTAGATTTTCTATAACCAAACATTTTCAATAATATTTCTGAAATAATGACACGAAAAAAAAAAATTTCTTTATAATAGGTGAAGCAGAGCCTTAAAGGAACCTTTCCGTCGGGAGAAACCCGCTTTATGTTTTACAGTCACGAGTTTTCGCGAGGCGAGAAGATATAACTCTTAACCCATTACGACCATAAGGAAGTTACAGTCAGCTACCACTGTATTATGTGATACATTCAAAACCACCCATGATGAGTACGGCACGAGGCTGGTTTTGGGTTCAAGGCGTTTCCCGAAAGGTGATGCGCTGGTTTGTTGTCGCCTTTTCTTGGCCGACCAGTCAGGCGTCCTGAACATCCGACCTAATTTGCGGACAGGACAATACATTACAATCCGGCGTTATTTAGCTACCGCGGGGCGTAACACAATTCGCATCCACAGGCTCGCACTTCGAAGGTGGTAGTGCCATGGCGATCCCGGCCACGGGGAACCCTATGGCTGCCAGTTATGTAAAAGTTTCCCCCTCGTGTCCGGGTCACTGAAAGCCAATGTCCAAACCTACCTACACCTCTACCGTCTGCCTGGCCGAAGGACAAAAACATCGACCCCCAAAACGACCGCCAGCACGCAAAATATTAATAGAGCACAACATAAGTTTGTCCCACGAATCTGACTACTGTGCGCGCCGCAAGTTCTCGCGGCTCGCCTCACTAGATGCCAGCTTATGGACCGCCGGCACGGCCCGGCCCGCGACAGCTGATACTAGTGACGGACCGGCTGTATACAACCTGTTACAAAAACATTCCGCGCGAATCGGCAAACGCGCAACTGATGATACGGAGATCGATGCTTTTAGCGCGGCATCAGGCTGCGCGCGCAGCACCCCCGCTTCCAGTAAATTCACCCGCCACCATTTGTGGCGCGAACAGTATGTTTCAGTCATAACGGACAGCGTAAGACTTACGGTTGTTCTCGAAATGAAGAAATCTGAGTAATCGGCGAGTGGATCAGAATTGCAGGGCATATGTACATAACGGTTCTTTAGAAAAAAAAAGTGTCCTGCTCACGCATTCTTACCGGGAAGCCCAGCTGTCATATCTTTCAGAATAAACATTAATGCAATGGCATCTTAATAACTATAATTAAAGTAATAATATCGAAAGACCACTTTTTCCTAATTTATTTACGGGAATTAGCAACATGTTACGATTGACCACAATGTACGTACAGCGCACAACGAAGATATACGGTAATTATTTAAAGGAGGGTGGTATGGCAGCCGATCCCCGCAGCAAGGTGGATTCAAGGTCAAGGGCTGGAACCAGCAACGTATTTCCTCCCAGTCACTACGAATTTGGTATTTGGTGGCGAGTCGAAAGTGGCTTATTATTGGTTGGGTACTTATGTATGTCACATAATATTACGAAACGAAAGTGTTCATTTAGTAATGTATACGCATAAATAATGAAATTTTATTGGAAGCGGTAATAATACCGATGAAGCAACTTGCAAATTGTGCAGCAGTAGGTAATTGTAGCATTACTCATAGGGGGAAAGTGGACATTATACTGGCAGATCCCATCCTCTTCTTCAAAATCCTTACGTAAGTACTTACTTGTTTTGGTAGAAAATGTGATTGCCTCCAATTCTACAAAACATGCTATTTATGAACATCAACGAAGAAACCGGTTTATAAGCAATTTTTACTTTGCTTTCAATCGCAATAGCGTAAGAGATATTTCCTGTAGTTCTACACTACTTTTACCGCATGAATGGAATGTAAGTAATACTGAAGCATCTTACTATTGTTGAATTGTGCACCAACAAAGTGTAAACATAACAGATGCAAAACAATGTTCCGTATTTTGAGGGGACAGCTGTACTACTGATTTTTGTGGGCATAAATGTCAAGTAACCGACACTGTTCTCTATAAACTGAAAGCTGCTTAAAATGAAGGCATCGAGGATTTCGGATACCGTACATAATAGGGACGCTCTGTCACAAGATATTGAAGTCATTGTGATGAGAATAGTTACACACTTTGATATATTACAGTACGAACTGAACTTTTGAAAGAGTTTTGTGATGTTGCTGGAATGCAATATGAAACGATTCCCTCTCATTTCAAGACAACAATGGCTTCTTTTGGCTGATGCAGTTGAAAGAACCCTGACACTAGTTGATGCTTTGAAATGATCCTTCCTCTTGCAGGATAGCAGAGACCCCTCCAAGTATCCTGTTTTATTTTTACTATCCTTCTCCGAGTGAAGCTCACCTGTATTTCGTCCACAGCCTTCTACATACACTGAGTATCAATATATTAGAATGTGGGGGGGGGGGAGGTGACAAAAGCGTAACTGAGGTTCTCGCAACTCTTAAGGAAACAGAAAATACCCTAAAAGGAACGACATGAAGAACATTTCCTCCCCACCAGAAAAAACCCAGTTTCAAAGGGGAGCGATGTTTCACCATAAAAGGTTTGCTCCTTCTTGGAAGAAGTAAGTATTGAGGAGTCCCCCTACATGTCAACAACTTGAAGCTTCTTATAAGAAAAGAGTGACGTGAAATGTAAAAAAAAAAAAATGCAGCATTACACGAAGACGTGTGAAGTAATGTGTCAGTACTCTGAACTGCGGTAAATTTCCAAAATTTCTGCATACAAAAAACGTTACATGAAACCAACATTTTTTTTTTTTGCTGATGAGCATTCAGTGGATGAAAAGTAAAAACAGAATGGAACTGAAAGAATTCTGAGACTTCGGTTAGTAACAATAAGTCTTGTATGGAATTTTATTCCAAAGCTTCGGGTGGTAAACATTTTTTTTTTAATGCTACCGACTCAGAAAAATATTAACTGATGACACCACACAAACAGTAAATTGTAGGACTACAGGTATGTAGATTGGTGGTAAGGTGGTAAGGTAGACAGGTAGGTAGGCAGGTAGATATATAGTTAGGGATATACGTCTCGTCTACAGCGAGGTCATTAAAGACGGGCTGTAGGACTGTAAATGTCGAATTACAATTTTTACTAATAAAATAAATTTACCTGATTTGGAGGTTACACCGTCATGTGTGTGCGCGTGCGCATGTGCGTAAGAGTGTGCATTGTGTCTTCATTCTGAAAATCTGGAAATCTGACGAGTGGACAAGTTTCTAAGAAATTCGAGGACAAAAAAAAAAACAGACCGTGATAAACTCAAGAATAAAATATTAGGATACAAACGAAATGAAGAATACCCCGTTAATTGGAAAAAGAGCGATGCTGGAGGGGTGGGATGAAGAAAAATAATACAGTGTTCGAGGAAATGTATGCTTTGAACCGCTCGGTTCCGACACAGTACACACATTCTAGGTCTCTCCATTGACCNATGCATACGGTTACTGAGAAAGAAAAAAAATGATAGAGGGTTACTTTCTTTTCGTATACCCACAGCAGTTTTTCCTACATTTGTTCAGGAAAGAATCAAATGTGAATTTCTCAACTTTGTAATGAAGCAGAGCTCAAAATTTCCATATTTACAACATGGTGAAATTTAACATACTATGTATACTTCCATTAGCGTTCAGGAAATTTACAAATATACATTTTACAATGTAGGCACGAAGGATCAGTGTTAAAATTTGCCGGGAAATTATTTTGTTTCCTGCCACCCCTTCTACCCTTCACACTCTTAAAAGGTTTCCCTTCAGCGAGGAACGGACACGACATCGTATTCAGCGAGCACGGCGTCATACCTGACGTCACAGTTGTATGTCTGATATGTATCTAGGCGATCCTCCTCGCCCATTTTTGAGATCAAAGAGGCCGACCCAGCAACCGTGTTCATAGTGGGAAGGGATGGACAGCAGAAACAGCTGCACTTACAAGGGGGGGGGGTACCTGGACATTGCGGCAACGGTACTTCGCGTAACGGCACGCAACAAAGACGCTCCTCCAACACGGCCACGGGAGGACTTTCTTGGGCCAGCGGGTAAAGCGTAGTTTCAAGTGTAGTGGGAAAAGCCAGACCGTAACAAGGTGGACACAAGGCGCGTACGAAAAGTTACTCGGTTAAATCGGTTAAAGTAGAACTGACACTCGGCTCGTTCGATAAATGTCCCGATTGAAGTTTACTCGCGTTCTTAAAAGTCCTCCGAGTCAACTCCATCATTAACTTGATGAACTTCTATGCCAACCCGTCTTGACACCAAGATAAATGGGGCGTAGCAGACGACACATGTGAAATGGCGCGAAAATATGTAAACAATGCTACCGAAACAAACAAGTATAGCAATCGCAAAAGCAGCCGGCGCGTTGAAAACTGAGATCCTATGACCCACAGGTGGGGAAAAGCGTCAACTACTTCCGTTGTTTGTGACTTAACGTAACCATATTAAACAAAGGTCACGTAATAACCACATTTAAAATTAGTCCAATCGAAAGATATAGACTTATACAGCCAGACACGGCAAAATTCTTAACCCGTTCTGTTTCTAAGTTCAAGCGCTGCAGTCACATATTTTTCCAGTATAATCTATACACGATTTCTTCACACTTTTTGAACCAAACCATTGAAAAATCACAGCATTTTTTACTTTCTTGGTTTATTCCTAAATATGTAATGTATCACAAGCCTTTTATACTAGTATTAACATAAAAATACCAAACTCTTGGTTAAATTGAACTCTTACTTATTTTATATCCCTAAATAAAAACATTTCATTTGCAATTATAATGAATAAAAACAGGGAGAAAATAGGTTTGTTGGTAATGCCTAGTAAGAAATAGTTGTTATGTAAAATGTTATTACACTGAGTGCGCACGAATGCGATGTCTTGCCCTTTTGGTGTCGATTCCTACACTAAATTAAGCTTTGTTTTCATGAGACGGTATAATATCCTGGAAGTGGAACTTTAGCAGGGCTTCAGAAAAGTTGGAAGTAACCGTAAATGGACTATACGTGTTGTACTTTATTGTCTAGCAAGAAGTGAACAACTCGCTACGTACTCGATGATATTGGTATTGGAAATCCATGTCTCATGGTGCCTAAATTACCTTGTCTGTGTTGTAAAATTTACTCTCTGTCACCTAGACTATCTGCTTCTTACGACAATTTTTTTATGTGTTTACCGGATATAGCAGCCTTCACTACTCATTCCGTAACTGCACGATTGGAAAGATAAACTCCATTCGCGGTTACTTCACACTTTTCTGAAGCCCTGCTAAAGTTCTACTTTCAGGATATTCCTCCGCCTCGTGCAAACCAAGCTTGACTTAAGTCTATAAAATTACACCAAAGGACAACGCATCGCATTCGTGCGCACTCAGTGTAATAATATGTTGCATGATAACTATTTCTTACTAGGCGCTACCAATACAGATTTGTTCTCACTGTTTTTATTCATGTTTCTTCTTAATGAAATATTATAATTTATAGATAAAATATAGGTAAAACTACAATTTAACGACAAATAAGATACTTATATGATAACAGAGGTATTAAAAGTTTGTGATACATGGTATATTTAGGAAATAACTGAAGACCACATACATGGAGTGATTTTACAAAGGTTTGATTAAAAATGAGTGAGGAAACTGCGAGTAGACTATATATAGCCAAGAAAGATGCCTTAAAGTGTACAGTACTGGTCATAGACATAATTCACGTGCAACGTTTCCATGATCGTGAAGACGGTGATTGGTCGGGTTAAAAACCTGGAAACTAGACTTGAGTATAAAGGATCGTATGAAAATTAGAATATGTGCTGAAGTATCCTGCAAAACAAAGTAACCAAAATGGCTCCGTATTGGGACGACATGCGTTTCGACAGAATGAAAAAAAGAGGCTGGCCCTCCCACTGGCTTATAAATATCCAGAGAACAGTCCGCCAAGGCGAAGAAGATGGAGAGACGAACGAAAAGCAAATACGCCACAAAACACAAATAGCTGAGATCAGACGGCTTAGAAGCAACTGAAGAAGGTATTAGGCCAACCCAGGCAACGAAAATACCCACAAAGTAATGCTCCTTTCGTTTCCTTAAAAAAAAAAAAAAAAAAAAAAAAAAAAAAAAAAAAAAAAAAAAAAAAAAAAAAAAAAAANATATGTAAATTTAAAAGCAGTGAAGGTATTAATTTTTGAAATTTGGAAAAATATTTTAGTCAAATAAAAAAAAACTACTCCACAGTTTAGACCGTTGGTAAATTTCAGTCACGGCTTATTTTATTTTCAAAGTTTGATGATACAAGTATTCAATTAGTGACCAGCTGAATACAGTACTACTCGGAATGAATCAATTTGAGTAATTGATAAAAAATGTGTATAACTGCAACACACGTTTAAACAGAAAAGTCGATGATACACGGGAGGTGGTGCACCAGGATCTTGGTACGCGTGACCTGCGTCTAACATCACTTGGTCGGTACTTACTAAAGCAGTTAATGGCGACACTTGGGTAAAGTTGGCAGCGAGGAAGGGGGGAGAGGCCGCAGGCAGCCCTCCCTACAAAGGGCTCGCCATGCGGCAGAGACTAACGACCCCTGCCGCGCCCTTTCCGCGAGTGCTCGGCGCGGTGTTGCCACGCCGCCGCGCCCTTCCTGCGAGTGCTCGGGCGCGGCGTTGCCACGCCGCAGGGGGCCTACTGATTAAAACATACGCCACGCGGCAACGATGGCTACGCACAAGCGGCGCTGCCAACGCAGCATTTCCGGGTAAAGGCTGTTCGCGATAAACTGAGCTCTTTCGAAGATCTACTTGTATGCACACTGTGCATTCTTCCGCCGTATGTAAAAATTTACATTGCCAGGGGCCTGATCACTTTACCCACACGTCGGTCACGTGAAACTGTAGAATTATTGAAAAAAAGCAAATATTTTACAAATTTGCTGATTTCGACTCTAATATACATTAAAAACACACACCTAACGTTTTAATTCAACGTAAAGACATGGAACTACTTACCCTCCGTCGGTACCAACTTTACTAGGCGTATGCCAGTCAGTGTGTCCGTTAAAATAGATACAGGTAGATGCAGTGACATTTTTCAAACGGTGATTTTAAAGTGCTCACTTTATCGTGAACAGCTTATACCAGCACTTTCACAGTTATTCACGAAATGAGCGATATTATGCAAGAGAATGACTACTGACCGTTTCCTTGCCAATTACCCATGTCAACGCAATTCAGAGAAGACGAAGATGGTATTTTATTGTGCTGAATCCATGCAAAATTATGTAATAAGTGCCCTTAAATTCCGGCTCGTGGCAGCAATTAGATTGACAAGAAGTTTCCAAACAGCAAGTGGTAGTTGGTAACTTGATACGAACCACAGTGGGGTAGGCGAATCTGAATGTCGAGGTCTTGAGATCCGATGAGGGTGAAGCGAAGTGAGTGTGGAGAAGCGCAGGAATGCAAGGGCGGACGAAACTTGGAGATCCCCGAGAAAACTTCCCGACCAGCAGCACCGTCCGAAGTAACTAGACAGCAAATGTGTCACAATCATACTCATAGTTCAGTTCAATACAGATATGTGTGAGTGAGAGGAATAGAGGGGGTTTTTTTTTACGGTTGGAGGGGCGAGTGCCGGTATCATTTTTTAACGTTCCCACCCAATCACAATTACTTGTTCTGTTACGGGGAATGCACACGATATTAACACAACGCATCGAATGAATAAACAGTTGGTCCGTCGCGGGAATCGAAGGGGCAATAATTTAACGGGCATCAAAACCTGAGAACCTGGAAAACTATTGGTGCACTACAGGGAAAAGCTACATGCAAGCAGCTCGACGTCGCTGGCATTTCCTCCTAGGATCTCCTGCCCACTGTCAAAGCAGAAATAGTGAGTTGTGGTTGGTATTCCTGCAGACTGTGGTCCGAGCGAAGTGTCAGGAGTATCCGGGTTCGATTCCTGGCCCAGCTACCCTGACTTCGGTTTTACATTGTTTTCCGAAACCACTCTAGGCGAATGTCGGGATGGAGCCTTTGCGGCCATTAAGGATTATCCGAAACATTAATTAATTCTTAAACCTCCCGCTTTCGCCGAGACGTTAAGCCGTACACAGCTACCAGCCACACAGGTTGTGGCGTAAGGGTGATACATGCACATCAAGGATTTGATTCCTTTCTGCGACATGTGTTTTCAACAAGGGTCTCATTTCATGTCATGTCCGGGGATGACGGGCACCTACGGGTCCCAGCTGTAAAGCCCGTCATTAGGAAGGTGTTGCCTCGCCCTGGGCGCACTCCCCACGCGGAAGTTATTTAACTGCTTCTATTATAATCACGTATTTTAAATAATACGCTTGGAAGGAACGCGAAACTCCAATTATTTATATTACAGACTAGCTTACCTGGCCACGCGTTGCTGTGGCATAAAATATTTTGGTTCTATTCATTTCTGTGAAATTAATTGAAAGAAGTATATTTCTATTTACGTATAGGTATATACATGTATGTAAAAAAAACATTGAGAACAACAAACTTAAATGTTTAAACAGACAGCTGTCAACAAAGGCGCTTCCTGATGCGAAACATAGATAAAATTAACACCCCTCGACAGAAAAGAATTGTAAAATTGCATGCAATTAATGAGGCAGAAAAAGTATTATACTAGAAAAGAGAAGGGAAAAGGTTAATCTTTATTTAAAGAGTGCTTGAAACACTAGAAGAGAAAGATTGTTCGGATGGGCTGACACTGAGTTGAAGGACAGGAGTTTGTGGAGTCTCAAATATGGTACGCTTCAGAGTATCTTGCCTGTGGTTGGCTGCACAGGAGATCAATGTGAATAGAGGACTCTCACGATTGGCTCCCGTGGCGAACAATCTTTCCCGTCAACTTCTTCCGATTGGCTAGAATGGTCACCAATCGCCCCGAGGAAGCCTGCTGGAATGCACGCCGAGACGTCGGCTACTGCGATCAAAACGCCTCCTCTCCAGCACGATAACCGAGACAACCACTTTGACGTGAGCAGCGAGGTGTGTATGCGGAAGGGCTGAACATGTCGTAGGCTGTTGCATATTGCTTTCGCCGTGCGTTTTGTTTACTTGTCTGGACAGAGGTAAATAGGCGTGTTGTTACTGCTCCGCTTTGTTCAAGGTCGTGAACTTGTTATACACGCTGTTATACACGGTCCCGTTGTGCACAGCCCGTCACAACAATACCTGTGAAGGAGGCCACAGGCAAGTTTACAAAACTAAATAGCCATAACGAGCCGGAATGGAATCTCTAAACATCAATAGTAAAAATGCAGAGAACAACAGAAAATGTGGGTCCAGCAGGCATAAGGACATTCCAGACAAAATTCCAACAAGCTATAAGCAGACTATACCTCCAGTGCACAACGGGAAACAACCAGAAAGCATTACGTTAACACACACACGTGGAGGGGNGGACTAGACTGCGAGGAAGGGGATCGTCGCATTCGGCGAGTGTCCAGGGGCGTCGACAGCGAACAGACGAGGAGCCGGTGGCGATCCTCCATCTGGGCAGAAAGTCCGGAGTGAGAGACGATGAGTCCGCACGAAGTCATGTTCACTCTGCATTCCTTTCTTCCCTTCTCCCGTTGGCCTTTTAGTTTGAACTTCTGTATTACTTATTACTACTGCTAAATAAAAACTATATTTAACCCTCATATACGAACATCTTCGCTGGTCTTAACTTTCTTTACTACAGCCACGCATCCTCTTCTTTGATCTTATTCCAGTAGGAGTTAGAGCATAACAACGTTCACAAACAAAAATTATGAAAAGAATCAATGGTGTTTTTTCCAGTTAATAAAACTCTCTCGCGTCTCATATGGTAGATCCTTGTTTTCCAACACTGTAGTACTTTTGTTCTTGTACTCCTTGATTACCATTCTTCAGAATAACAGTGACTGCGCGAATGCACGAGGTTTAAAAAGCGAGTGAGTCTAAACAAATGACTATTTGTATGGCATACGGGCACAGTGTGTAGAGAATAATAGGACTGACGGACTAAGCAGCGTATATTATGAGAGTGGTGGGCTCGGAATTCCAGACAGGACATCCTGTTTTCCTACTGAGAATGGCAACTGGGGGAAAAAAGTGACACGCAGAATTTATAGAGGTCCATTCGATTAGATAAAATTGCAGGGAAGCTGGCAGTGGCAGAAATAAAGCATGTTTCCCGAGTTCGAAAGTACAATGCGTACCGGTTTTTAGGAGTACGGGAGATTTTTATTACACTCTAAACTAGAAATAGTACATTTCCCACTGATTCAATAAGTAGCAAGGTTTTTCACTGGCCAAACTATTGTTTTTTACTAATAGATTGATCAAAAAGTGAGAACACAACAGATTCTACAAAAGATTGAATAAGTTTAAAATTTTCACTTTCGTATTAGTACTGAACAATCTGTAATTTTAAAATAACAGTTTCATTAAGTATAACTTAAAAAAAGAAATTTTGGCAGTTTTGTTGAAATGTTAACTTCGTTTGTATCATATTTGAACAAATTTATTCTATTGAATACATATGCGAATCAATTTCTCAATTAAATAATGTGAGATTCCACAAAAGAGAAACCATCTGGCTGAGGTCCTAGAATATATTTGTATACGGCGCATGCGCTTGTGAGTGGACAGCGGTTATTACCGTTCGCGCATGCGCGTTTCTTCGACCTCTATATTGTAAATATATCGCATCTGAATCGTAGGCTAGGGTTCAACATACCTAAAACAGAAGGTAAACACGCATTATTTTTCAGTTCACACTAACGTGCAATATTATAGACCGCTAGTGAAATAAGAGATCTTATCAAGAGGAGTAAATAAATAAGGCAGTTAACTTGGCAAGGCCAAGGTTGTATGAGATATGATGCAGATTCGGAGGTATCACATTATCTGTACGTTGAATGTAATTAACAGTGTGACGGTGACGTCGAAGTTACCTAGTTTCGTAAGCCAACAACAACAAATTTATGAATGGCAGTTCTGTCGTTTATTATGTTTAATGAACTTTATTCTTTGATAGATTGCAGCAATTTTTTAGTAAACGAGCCTTAATAAATTTAATTGTGAATCCAATATATAAATTATTGGAAAATTTCAATTATTTCCCCGTAATACGAGAGTAGAGGGATTATGGGGACTTTGGCATATCGGAAACTGGAACCGAAGTGTCGGAGCTGTTCGTGTCCTGTCATTCCGGTCGGCCGATGGACATAATGTATCCAGGTGACCTTGACCAATGACATTTACCATGGTGAACTTTTACCTTGACCCCAGTGACCTTTTACCTTAAAACCAAACATAATCCAAAAAATTACAAAAATGTATAAAGAAATTTAATATAAATTATTAAAAAAATAATTTTAAAATGTATTTAAGAAACTTAAAATTAAGGAGGTACCCCACCTACCTCTACCAATACTCATTCCACCATATTCGTAGGTGCCCACCATCGTGATAGGCGTCACAGTCACCGTCCGCCATATTGGTAGGTGCAGTCTTCCGCCATCATGGCCGTTGCAGTACGCCACCTTGATAGGCGTCAAGCCACCGTTCACCATCTTGGCTTTTTTTGGTTGATCATTTGTTTATACATTACTGGACTTTGTCTCTCACCTTCAATCCACCGCCATCTTGGTTTTTTTTGTTTGCCATTTGTTTTAAATTGCTGATGATGTCTCCAGCGCCGCGCCCAGCAGACGATTGGACCCTCCCCCCTTCACACTCCCTTCCAATATATTAATTGACCAATTGCTCCACTCCTGATTCTCATTGGCTAATTGCCCACCCCCTTCAAATATATTTAATTGCCCCGCCAAAGTTTCTCATTGGCTAATTACAGGGGTGTTTTCGGAAAGTTTCGTTCCGACCAAACGGCGGCCTACTGTAGTCACGAGGGGGGACTATTTCCCCCCCTTAAAAACTCTTTATAAGACACACCTCGAGCCCCCTCGGGAAATCAGTCATTTTTCTAGCTCTTAAAACGTACGCGTGTTGTCCGAGCGACAATAAAATCCTTTCGGCCATTTTGGCATTTGAAAGGGTGCGTTCGCTTATTGCATTGGCCAAACGGGACGAGTAACCGTGCCTGCCGAAAGAATTCCTACTGGTCTACGCCCCTTATGAAATTTCAACCGTATTCAAGTATTTGCCGGCCTACCTGCAGCAGGACGAATGCATGCGGGACTGCTTCCCGAGCAAGCTATCTTGAACCACTATTTAAATGCAAACGTTTCTTTGTAAACGCTCGCAACCGTTTTGAGACCAATTTAACTCGAACGGCCCGCTACTACTAGCGCTGTTGGTTCGCGTTCAACCCGCCACGCCAATGATGCGGCGCCATGTTGGTATTAATTGTTTCCAGTCAACATCACTTTTCTTTGGTCCACAGTGTTGCTGAATCATGACGTCAACGAGATGTACCGAAATTGTATACTTTTTAATGTGTTTGCAGAAATAAAACGTTATAATTTTCCCGGAATTCCAAAAATATTCTGTCTGTTCGCTACACCGGGTTGTGTGGTACGTGGATAGAAGCGTTACAAAGACGTTTTCTGCTCGATTTGGGTGTCACGTAAAACACGAACCAATTCAGCACGAGTGCGTGATTTTTGGCCCACATAATGATGAACTGCTGCATTTAGAATTTTTTTGTAACACTATTTGTTTTGTTGTTATGCATTTGGGCGTATTGTTGTGGGTTACAGTTTTAATACGAATTCATTGCAGTGAGCAGCATATGATGCCCAACTGTGTAACAAGTAAACTGCATGTGTGGTAAGAAAAAATTCAACGCCCACCGTTTTCATTTTGATGAAAACCTATCAATGCATTTTGTATACGTTGTAAACAACATGGAATTAAACATAATACCTGTTTCCTTAACTATATGTTAACATGGTTCAGTGATGCGTTATACCATCGTTGAAGTCATAATGTTGCCCTCGTCCGATTACGTCGAGGTTTCTTGTAAAGTTGTGTCGGTGTTGGTTTAAGGCGCCCGTCTACCTGGCGCTTGAACTGCGTTGCAGTGTGTTCCAAATACACGTTTTTTCAACGAAACTATTAAGCGTGCGTCCAACGTGCTGATCTACGAAAGAACACACACTTCAGACGAGAGCTGTTAAGTACTTTCAAAATATCACGTACGTTAGAAACATCAATTCAGAGTACTCAAAAACTGCTAAAAACGGCCTTTCCAAGGCGCTGTAGCTCAAAATGCACGCATCAGATGCATACAAAACTACTATAGGGGCCTGCATTGAACCTTCCTGAAGACTTCCCACTAATTAAATAATATGGTCACCGCTGAAAGTCCCATAGGTACACGCAGCACGACGAGAACACTGCACGCCAGTTCAGAGCCTTGCGCTTAGCGGCGATGGCGTACTTGATGCGCGTGACAGTGTCGCCCTTATCGCTCCCGCACTTCTCGGCCTAAACGTGGGAAAAAGTTTAAGGTAGACGGGGGCCTTAAGTTACGGTTTGTGCCGCACAGTAATATATGTTTTTCAGTGCTATTGGTGATGTTACTGGCAACAGTTTTTTTTTCTTCCTCGCGCTGAAATAAGTTCTCTCTTTGAGATCGTTCCTGCAGCCGACGATAAAACAAACACGAAAAACCTGAGGAAATTTCAGCAGCCGTGCTGCCTTCTCTTAGTTAATTATCACTTTAATTACACCGCTTTGAGCACTTGGAAGTTCACAGCATTTCGCTCGGTAGATGTAATGAGCAATAAGGGCGTTCGTATAATATTTACTAGGTGCCCTAAGTATTTTATTTTTTGATTACGTTCCTCCTAGTTATTAAGTTTCGTGCTATCTTGTAATTGCAGGAGACTGACTAATTGCTGCAGTAAACACTTAGTGCTCTGTCCGACAAAGATCCAAAATATATCGGGGATGGATGTTCGATGAGGCAGTTAATGGCTTCACAGAACTTTTGTGAGGCGACGTCACCTCATGAAATGTACACCTTGCTTCAGAATTATTAAGAGTCAAGATCGCAGGAGTTCTGAGACCGCCGCTTACGGTATCTTCTTTCAGCTCGTCGTGTATCTTTCCGCCATATGTCAGGATTAAAGCAGTTTACATAATTAAAAACTTACGGATTAAAGCAGTAACAGCAGACTTTGCTCACGTATTCAAGTAGTATAGATCAAAATAATTTGATCCGACGTATTTACATTATTTCGTAATAGGGCTTTATGCCCAGACGATTAAGGCTATATTGCCAGGGGTGCCTTCAGTAACGGAGGGGAAAATGATATTAAAAGGAATGACGGTAAGTGTTTACAAAAACCATTTCCCTATTTTCTTATTAAAGTATATTTGAAACCTATTTATGTAACATGAATTGTTGCAAATTATTACCTGCGGGGAAATGACATTAGTATAAATTATTCATTTTTGTTTTGTGCTTCCTTCTTTGCAGATTGTGAAAAATATTTACTCAGGAAATTTTCGTGCACACAACAGCTATCTTACTGCTTACGTTCGGCCAACATAATCGCACCTTAAAGAGAATTATTTCAAGTCAAAATGGAAAGAAGTGTTTATTTTTAGTCGTATTCAGCCTTTAGCAATTGTTATGTTTAAAGGCGGGACAATAAAATAAATCTTTACGTAGGTTGTCTGAAATGATAAGAAAAAGTGGGTACATATATTTTTTTAAAGCTCTTTGTCACAGACTTAACTGGTATATGTTACTGGAAACTGAGATTTATAGTTCTCGAATTTGTCTTCTGGGAAACCAGAGCATTACCCAGCAGCCACTCTTTTCAAGGCATGCAAACCGACGTGGGAAAAACATAACATACGAATTCCTACGGTCGCCGTGACTGCTTGCGCAATATAACTGTATGCTGTCGCTGAATAAAACGCTGTAGGTAGCAAAATGTTCGTTTGGTCAAATGACTAATGACTGTGCTGTAAAACAGTCTCACGTAGTACTTGTTTTAGCGGTCCCATTTAAATTCAGCTGCCCAAATTATTTAAGGAGCCAAATTCTGCTGTCATTAATTTCGTCAATTTAACCGCATAGTGTGTTTATGGTAACTGTGATTTTCGCCATACCTCAAATTTGTACATTAGACAAATTATTTAGTATAAAATACAGAAAAAAAATTTATTATTGAAATATAAATGTTTTCCGACAGTATTCCCATATTGGAAATGTCCGGTTTCAGTTCAAATGCAACACTAAATTTTTTTTGCTGTTGTGTGTATACTCAGTGTGCTTTTCCAGTTCTGTTACGAAGCAACCGCGGACATAAACTTGAATTAAAACGTTACTCAAGACGTAACGAAACGAAACGCCGAATCACCATTTAAGTTGGCTCCGGCGGAGAAGGGGGGGGGGGCGGAGCAAGCCGGCGAGAATTTTAATCAGAGCAGTTGACGTTGCTTGAACGTCGGTACGAGCCGAACTCGGGCAAGTGAAGAGCGGCGAGTTCGGGCAGGCACTTGAAGAAAGGGCGGGACGTGACCGAGTGCCTGGAGAGAGGAGAGGCGACAATCAGTAGCCGGCGTCCCCGGGTCTCAATAAACCCCCTTCACGCCGCGGAGCTCCACCGGGACGATAAAAGACTGGCCGGGGGTTTTTACTAAATTCTCGCCCGGTCTATAACTAAACCTGCATTTTTTTCAAAATACCGAATTAAAAGGGACAATACCAGGTAGAAGCGTACTCCCACGACCTCTGTGCAGGCAGAGTCGGAGGGAGGTTTGATCTAAGCGAGCATGGCTTACGAACGACAGTTTTATGGGTGCGGACGGAGGGAAGGGGTTAGCCTCTCTTTCCCGCCACAATTCAAATGAAAGACAACTGGGCGGACAAGAGCCCTCCCCAGGGCTTGTACTACCCCCC
>NQII01000723.1:546619-566907 GCA_002778355.1 Clitarchus hookeri
GCTGCCGGTCTCTCCGTGACTGTGCGTGTAGCTGCTCGGTCGTCTGTGCATAGTGTTACGATGAAGCCTGGCGAACTACAACGACTAGTCGGTATCCAGGCCATTCACGGTAAAGTGAGCACTTTTGGAAGCCCTCTTATTTGGAATAATAGTCAATAAATATATTTTATTTTAGCTTTAGACGTTAACATCAGAGTGTGGTGTAATCAACACACTGTGCTTATTACTTATACATAGGGGCAGTGCTATTTCGCGAAAAGATTTCGAGATAAGATACAGTCCAAAGCACTGTAAGGTCGTCCAACTTCTTTGATTGGCTAAAAAATGTCCTGGCCCGTATTAACAGTTTGCGCACGAATCACGAAGGTTCAGTGTCGGAGTTACTTGGCCCTGAGTGGCTTGGTTAATGACGGACACGGCACCAGCAGCAAATGGAGGTATAACAACAGCTGAGGTGTGTATATAGTATTGAAGTCTACTGTGTGCTCCGATTTTTACGCGAAAAGTCACTGGCCCTACTTATACAGCAATATTTATTTAAAAAGGTTGCTACAGGATAAAAAATTCGCTGAAAGAAAAAAAGTAACGAGGGCCTCAAAAGTGCTCGCTTTACAGCGAACAGCCTATTACAGTACAAAAACGTATCAGCGAAGATCCAGCGGATCTCCCCTCCCAACGGCAGGGCACTGGGGACAAGTACGTCAACAGAAACTACATAACACTAGGCAACATTTGGCACGCGGCCTGTCAGTCAGTCTGTCTGAGGACCCGCGCACGCCGAGACGAAGCCATCAAGATGCGGCTTGGCGTGCCGCTCGTCGCTTTCCGACACAACACTCGGCCTATGGTGACGGTATCATCCTGGTCAGTCATATACTGTGCAATTTACTAGGACATCCCTCGCCAACAGCTTATATTAACTTTAAATAATAATCGTTGTATTAAATGTGTATTCTGTCTTCATAGTTAACTTCAGTTTTTCTCTCGTGATGGCATCACCCTTCCCTAGACACTAGTATAACGTACATGTAATAACAAAACAACGGGCCACGTTCCTTCTGTTGCTGTAAGCAGCTGAAATGACTGACGAGTGTTGCTTCACTTGCTGACGCTGCTGGCGAATTACTGACGAGATGTGTTTTGGCACGCGTGTTGTAAGCTGCAGTTCCTACTGAGAACACTCATGTACACGACGGGCGGTCTCAGCAGTAACAGACGATCGAAAATTGCGGCGGTAGCATTGATGTATTCTGGCAAGGATACGAACAGAGCGAGGATGGGTTTAGTTTCCTATTATTTTCCTTTGAATTAAAATCCGCTTATCACGGGTAAGCATGTGCATTGCTAATGACGTGGCGACAAACCCGTCAGGCGTGGCGGCCGCCGTTTACTTCTGACGTGTGTCCCGCCGCCGAGGTCGGCGATTGGCTGTTGGCGTACCTAACTGGCTTCTTGCCGACCAGTAACCTCAGCGCATGTCGGTGGGGGAAAGGAATGTAGCCACAGGCGAAGCCGTAGTTACAGCGCACGCGTTGGTGGGCGTCCATCATCGCTACGCATGCGCATTTTCTAATTCCGCCCCCGCGACGTAGAGTCCGCATGCCGACTGCGCAGTAAACCACTTTTACGTCGTAACAATGAGCGGCTGTTTTCCCATTAGACTTGTCAGCAGCACGTGACACGCAGTGCTTGCGTCAATAAATACCTTTAAGATGTCATCTCACTTCTTCTAACCCGAGTTGTATTGAAACTGCGATATAGACAGGTGTATGTGTGCATGTTATATATACAGTTAAAAAGCGGGTCATTGTAAAACCAAACTTAAACGAATTGGCCCATTACACTTTAAACACGTCATTCGACACTTTATTTTGTGGACCCTTGTTGGGGAAATGCGCGCCGTCTTTCTCATCTGCGTTCAACTTCTCTTCTCGGGATATCTCTATAGATGTATGTGTACATTTTATATATGTAGTTGAAAAGCGGGTCATTGTAAAACCAAACTTAAACGAATTGGCCCATTACACTTTAAATACGTAATTTGACACTTTATTTTGTGGACCCTTGTTGTGGACATGTGCGCAGTCTTTCTCATCTGCGTTCAACTTTTCTTCTCGGGATATCTCTACAGATGCAGGGCGGATGCTGCTTCGGCCATAGGTAAACGCAGCCTGACTAAGGCGTTTCCTCCCCTCCCCACAGGCCACTACAAGTGCTCGACGATGCGTTAAGGAGGGGGGACGGGGGTAGCACAATGCGCTACGCTTCACTTCACCTGGTCAAGCGACTGAAACCGAGCCGGAACTGAGAGCAATTAGCATCACTTCCTGAGCGTGCAAGCCGGGCGCAATTAGCGACGTGAAGGCCGGCTCCCACGTGACAACTGTGAGCGGCGGAGGGAGATGTCTCCGGCGAGGCGCGAGGATCGCCGCAGAGCACCTAGCGACCACCGCACAGTTGCGTGCCTATAGGCTGTCCAAGGTCTCTTCGCACTTTCTCAATCAAACCTCAGAGAGAAAACACCCCTTGTAAGAAGCGTTTCGTTGTTTCCTAAATACACTGCTCACAAAAGTTTAGCATATATCAGAATCCAGGATGTTATATTAGATAAAAGCAGTTTATATTTCATGTTCTACTCCTAATATTACATAAAGTGAAAAAAAAAACACACACACAATACTCCTTTACATCATCATGAAACAAGCAATATGCATAAACTGAAAAACTGCGTCAACAAAAGAATTTAACCGGTTTCAATGCCAGAAAAAAGGCCTCCGATGCATTGACAAACGTCAACAACGTGTGGGACCTCCACGATTCCCGAGGCACGCTTGTGTCCGACGAGGCATGCCAAAAAAAATAACATCATTAAGTATTTCCTGAGACAAATCGTCCAATTTTCAATTGCGGCTGTATTTAAGGCCTGAATGGTCATTGGTGGTTGTGCACGGTTTGAAATTGCTCGTTTGACAAAGGACCACACATACTCTATGCAGTTCATGTCAGTTGAATAAGCTGGTTAGTTCATTCTTCAGATCCCAGCGAGGAATATGATCAGCTTTTTGAGAGTGGTGTATGCCATCACAAGCGTTTTATACTCCTCTTAACGTAAAATAACCTTATGATTGGTTAAATTTAACTTTTACTTATATTTAGTCTATTAATTATAATACTTCATTTACATCTCATATGAACAAATTCGGAGGGGAAATACGTGTGTTGGCAAAGCCTAGTAAGAAACAGTTATTTTGCGAAGTATTATTACACTGTGTGCGCACGAATGTGGTGCGTTGGCCGGTCTGATGTACCTTTCTAAGCTTTGTTTGCACGAGGCGGAGGGATATCCTGGAAGTAGAACTTTAGCAGGGCTTCAGGAAAATTGGAAGTAACCGAGAATACAGTATATATACGCTATTCGAGGTTAATAGGCTACTTTCGAAACGCAGATCCTTCCAGGCCCACTTTGATTTACGTTTTCAGGTGTTGTAAACAAAATGAACCGATTACGATCTAGACCAGTAAAACTGTTTACGAATAATTTACCCACAGGTAAGATCGCTGGTCATTGAGCTTCGCAGTGTACAGTACAGACCAAAAATTACCTACACGTGCGTGTGTACAGTGAGTCTGTATTGGTTAAGATTAACGTAGACCGATACTAGTTTTGTGCGCATGGTTCATGGCCAATATAACTATCAGTCTCATGGTTCATGGCCAATATAACTATCAGTCGCATGGTTCATGGTCAATATAACTACACCACGGCATTAACACGATAACAGTAACGGAGCATGTGGTAAGAGCCGACATGCTCTGTCGTCGCCCAACAAACTGACCCTTAGTGGTGCAGCCTTCGACGTGAGCATGGCGTGCCTAGGAGCTATAGTGCGCACGCTACCTTGGTAACGACCGCGGTGGGCGGTCTCCCTCACGCTTGCACGCTCTGGCAACTGAATTCATGTCGGGCAGATATTTCCGTTCCCCTACGCGTTCTTACTGGAAAACTTCCCCTGCACTGTAACTAAACTACAAGCATCGCACAGCAACTCAGCAACCCGCCTTCTTTTATGGTCTTGTGGGCCTTATGAAGAGCTAGGATGTTTACATAAGCACGCTGCCTATACTTCCGTGCCTGGTCAGGGGAAAAAAAACGAGCAACGAATAAGTACAATTCCTGGGAAAGCACAATTCCTGGGAAACAGATCTTCAGAAGTGTGGACTACATCACTGCGCAGTACTTCCAGCGAATAATTCAATGGGTATGGTGACAGAAAGAAAAACTGCTTCCTTGAAAGCAGTTCAAGAACAATAGACGGGGACTGACGAAAATCGATTCCCTATTGATTAGCCAAACGCGGGAACCTGAGAACATTGATTGTCCACAAAATACGTACACAAAAATAATTATTTCAAAATTTTTGTAAACATTTATTAATTTTTTTATATTATACCAATATGTATTATTGTATGTATTATATAGTACATAGTATTAATACAATAATTAACAAAAAAAATTACCTTCCAAATTTTAAATGCATTTAATTTTTTTAAAAGTTTATGTTAGAATGTTTTGTTAAAAAAATAAATATTCTGTTCAAGATATATCATTTTCAATATAAAAGAGTTTCCGATATTACCACTTCTTAACTTTATTACAATTATTTTGTCATGTTTACAATTTTTTTTGGCGCATACTCTTAATTTTTCCGCAAAAAGTTGCAATTTTTAAAATAAAAAACAACAAACTATATCTACTATTGCTGTATACGACAAATTACCAGCAATCCGATATCTTGTCAATAGATCTAACACCATCGAAATGCATTAAGTAGTTCTAATTCTGTTCTTGATCTTATGTTTCGCGAATTCGCGCAGTGAGAGACCTTACCGCAGCCCTTTTAAGGGACCCGCCTACCTGCAGCTGTTTGGCGTGGAGTGGAGTGGAGAGTTTTGCGCGGCTGTTAACATTGAGGTCTTGAGAGCCTATGAGGGTGAAGTGAGATGAGGCTGGAACAGCACTGGAACGNGGGGGGGGGGGGGGGGGGGGGGAAACAGAAGATCCCCCGAGAAAACCCGCCGACCAGCGACATCGTCCTGCACGAGTCCCCACTTGCGAAAATCCGCGAGTGGCCCAGCTGGGAATCGAACCCGGTCTGCCTAAACGGGTGGCGAGTGGTCTAACCACGAGACCACCGTGGGTCCTTTTACGTGCCTGAGGTTTCGAAACGAATGAGCTCTTAAGGTCGACTCTCGCTCACACGCTACTTGCCTCATCGCGTCTACGCGCAAGGCGATCAACTGGGGTGCGATCATTCCCTCGGCGACTCAATCGAACGCGACTTGAGGCCGCAACGCTACATTTAAAGCACGTTAATAAAGATAAAAGTGTGACGCGTGTCTAAAGACGACTCAAACGTTTCTGTATAGAAAATTAGCAGCCAAAAATAATTCTGAAAACACGCGTTTTGACATTTTTACGCCCAAATGTTATTCCTTGGAGTTGAAAAGAGAGCTTAAAACTTGTCTTTTGGGTACGAAAAGTTTCTTAAATGCTTGTGACCCCGAGAAAACTTGCTCTTTCGCCACCTTGGCGAACAGGGCTAAGTCTCCCAATAATCACATGCATAGACAACGCCAGCCCCTCAGAATGCCGGCAATTTTCATTTCAAACAACCTTCAGAAGGATTATTATCATGTTCTCTTCACTGATAGAACTACCACATAAACAGATTCATTGGAAAACTTCAAGGTAATATGTTATGTAGTGCATAAAAGGAATACTAAGGAACATATTGTGCACCATATGGAAGAAAAAATACGTTATTTCCAGATCAAGTTTTATATACCGTATTCCTCATGATAACAAAAGATTATTGGCACAAAATGTTACAAGTCAAATTCCAATAAACATTTCTGATAATATCAAAATCTCCGCTCTACATTGAGTATAAAACTGATTATTATAAAACATTTTCCTTATGGAGCAGGCAATCATAAAATCCATATCTTACATTTACTTTCTGAACCCCCATCAGGTTACCGCTTCAAATACGAGCGTTCATCTAAATGTGTGAGCGGAAATATTATATCTCTTTAACATGGCTTTCTAAACTCACATAAAGTTTCGCTCCAATTAATGCATCAATTCTTCAAATCGTCTTTACTGACGGAAAATGAAACCAGTATTAAAACATTTAAACTTAGATTCATCTAAGCTAAAAACTGTAATTTTTAAGACCTAACGGGTCTTTGGCATCCCATCCAAGACCACTGACGGGAGCCGATTCCAGCCTTACTCGGCCCCAGTCAGGGTTCATAGACCCCTTCCACATACGTGGAAAGAAAATCTCTAGGCGATTAGATTGCTCCAGAAATACAAAATTAAGCAACAACATTTCCGGTTCACTATTTGCGGCCACGTCGTCTTCAAGCATCTTGGATAAGCCCGCCAAACGGAGTCAATCAGGGTGCAGTGACGTCAGTAGGAATGTAGCGCCCTACTTCATCGGAACCAAAGTCAGTCGCTCGTTTATCTGTAAACGGACGGAGCGGTCATACTGCTATACATGTGGTCGGCGTATTTGGGTTGGTACCCCATCAGACCTCAAAATCAACCGTCTTCGGACAACAGCCATGCCGGGCGATCCACGCATTCGCCCCGACCAACCAGCACAGCTGAACACCAATTAGAAATGTTCACCCAAGGTAGGGATGGACGTCTTGTAAATATTCTGGCGTACGCGGGTAAAAACTTAGAATTTCGAAGCAGGAGACAGTCGTTGCCAAACATGAGACGGCCGGGCGTCACATCATCCGCCCCTGAAGCTGGAGCATCCAGGTGAAGAAAAATATACAGCATCCTAATTCCATCGGAGATACGTCACGATGGCAAGTCCCAACAGGGAGGATAACATTCCATGGCTACAGCATCACAGGACTCGCAAGATATTATTCTTCCATGTAACTCCATTCAATGGTTATCTCCGCCAAACGAGCCAGAGACAAACAAACTCAGCGCCCTTCGATAACGTCAGCCCCCACCAAAAGTGGTGTCACGGTGTGCCTTAGAACACCGCACAAATGTTCGCCTACTACGTCGCTGAAATACGTGTCCTACGAGGGGTATCGGCTGGGTTATTTAACATAGCTGTCTAAGGCTCCCGTTCGACGCCCCGGCAGCGCGGGACGGCAGGTCGATCGAGGCCGGGTTTCCACGCCACGTTCAGCTGGTCGACTGCACGACGACGAGGGGCACCTCCAATCCCTTCCTCCATCACTCCTCAGCACTTGGGCCTGCGATGCCTAGAGACGGTCCGACGCCTCTCCTACGTCATCAGGCGCGAGTGCGCCGGCAAGACGATCAGCGCTACCTTTTTGGAGTTACCTCAACACTTGAAGTCACGAGCTCTGGAGGGGATGGCTAGCCTACATATACCCTGGCCTGAAGACTACTCGGGAGAGAACCATGATGTGGGCTTCCCAGAGGGAACATTTATAAACAATAGTCTTTTTTAATGACAAATTTAATTATATTTAAGCATTTACTATGCAATTTTATTTATGCCCAATATCATTAATTGTAAACCTTTTTAATCAGTGTTTTTAATAATCTTTTTATGATTTTGTATTAAAAATATTTGGGGCATTTTTCAAAAGAAAAGAAAATACCTTAGCCCGCAATCATATGGTTAAAAAGGAAATTAGAGTCACTTGTTCATTTCTCATAACTGGGGATAACTTATACTGTATTTTGTTCCTATGGGATGGAAATGTTCTTTTTTTTAATATTCCAACGGTTTTGTTTTAACTGTGCAAAGTATTAACGAGTTTAGTAGTCCATGTGATGATATGGATGTAGTGGATGGAGAAGGAAGCATTGGTCACTGGGTTTCCTCCGGGTGCTACCGCCCCGTGACGCTGGCAACACAATTCTTGTTAAAAAGTTACTTTTCAGCTGCAACTACTCAGCAGCATCAAGTCGCACCAATGCCTATCCCTACTCCAAGATTCACCTTTTCCTTAGCCGGGTTTCATTTTCCCTCTAACAAAGACTCAAAAAAGTTTGGTGTACATTTCAACACTAAGTAACACAAGATACTCTCATAAGACGAAATTAAAAGTGATAAATGACAATGAAATGAACACGATCGGAGGAAATCGACTACCGTCACTAAAACTTAACACTTACACTGAAAACAAACAACATTTAGGGGCATGTAACATTTACACTGGTAAATAACTTAAATTGTGACACGTGAGTTTTACTAATCTTGCTGGGGCACGGTTTCTCCTCCATCACCATTACAGGAGACAAAAACATTTCCGAATAACAAAAGGCCCAACATATTTTGGGACTCAACTTAGCACTAAAACTTGATGCCTTTACACTAAGAAAATGGGCTTCCACAATCACCTTATCACCAATTTTAAATGTTACATCATATACCTTCTTATTATGTTTACTCGCTAATTTTTGGTCATAAAACTACACATTTTTAGCTGCCTCATCCCAGATGTCGTCCAGATGTTTTGGATCAACAGATACCCAACGAAACTCGTATAACCCCCAAGCATGAATTAAAAAGTGAAACTCTGATCTCCCCCCAAAAAGATTCAGATGGAACACTCTTAGTGGCATCATTTGCCACATTATTGAAAGCCAATGCCAGTTGATATAGAACATGGCCCCACTCACGAGGTATTCCACTTTGAAACTCATGTAACGCAGCTTTTAAATTTCTGTTATAACGTTCCACCAAATTCGTCTCAGGATAATAAGAAGTACGCGCCAACATTGTGCTCCACAAAAACATAAAATTTTTCATCTCGACACTAGTAAAGTATGTCGCATTATCCATTACATCGGTGACCCGAAAGGTGGAAATAAACGTTGCCCTAAAAACTTACGAATTTCTCTGGACTTAATAGCTCTCTACGTGTAAAAAAAAAACACATCCCATGGTACGCGTATTCCGTGGTTTTGCCTTTATACAAACGAGTTACACTACAGAGGTAACGCACCGCATTCATGCGCATCCAGTTTCACACAAACGAAGGAACATCCTGGAAGTAACTAGAACTTTATCAGGGCTTCAGAAAAGTTGGAAGTAACCGCAAACCGACTATAGCGGACGTAGGGGTCTTACGTCCAATCAATAACACACGGCTAGAAGTTAACTTGATTTTTTGAAGTAGTGATTTATTAACAAATCTCATTACATTTATAGTCTTACTTGCATCCTCATTCCCCAAGTGTTTACTGCACAGGATTCGTCAACAATGTAAAACAAGATATGACAATACAATACAAAATTTTAATGGAATTAATTATTTCGCTTAAGAACTATTTATTAATAGGCATTATTAACACTCCTATTTTCTATCTGTTTTATACGTGTAGATTATCAATGAAATATTATAATTTATAAACGTAGTGTATGTAAAAGTTCAAATTTAGCGAAAGATAAGGAAGATTTACATTAAAACAAGAACGAAACGCTTGCGGCAAGTAAAATGTGCGTGAATAAACAGCGAACAGACAACATGAACCCCACACTTGTGTAAACCTTTTTACGTAGGCGTCTCGTACGTGCACGAAACTGATCGTGAGGCGACCTTAACTGGAGCCGTCGAGATGGCGTGACGCGACTCTGGCCGTGGCTGCTCGTGTCGCGCCGTGTCACCAGCGCACGGCAGCACGACCCTAACTGCCCACCCGTGAAATGACCGGCGCTAAATTCTTCCTAATGACTGCACGTCGCGTGGCGCCTCGGGGCACGTATCTCACTCCCCTTGGAAAAAAATATGAATGTCGCCCCGCCCTCCACCCCTCCACCGTAGAGGGGTGAGAAGTGGTGGTGCTTTCGTCCTCTGCATATCGCCGGAGGGTGCGTGGCTTATCGCCGCACTAATAAATTTTAACAGGCGCTCGTAAATACCGTATGACGTGATCGCCGTATTTCCTTTAACCCTTTAAGAAACACTTTTAACCTGTTCAGTCAACGTGTACAAAATCGTGGACACGTGCTGCATATGAGCGATACTTTTGGTCGGTACTGTATATACACACACATATATGTATATATATGTATGAGTATATAAATATATATATATATTNTACTTTTGGTCGGTACTGTATATACACACACATATATGTATATATATGTATGAGTATATAAATATATATATATATTCTGGAATAAGAACTCCAGCAAGGCTTCAGAAAAGTATATATATATAAGTGTATATATATATATATTTATTCACGGTTACTTACTACTTTTCTGGAGGGCTTCGAAAAGTGTGTGTATATATATATATATGTATATATATATATGTATATATATATACTATATATAAATACACTATAAATGTGTGTGTATATAGGAAGTAACCGTGAATATATATATATATATATATATACACTCACGGTTACTTCCTACTTTTCTGAATCCTTGCTGAAGTTCTAATTCCAGAATATTCCTCCGCCTCGTACAAACAAAGATTAGAAAATTACACCAGAGGGCCAACGCACCGCATTCGTGCGTACTCAGAGTAATAGTATTTTGCATGTGAACTATTTCTTACTAGACATTACCAACACTTTCAAAAGTGCCCAGTTCACCGTCGACAGCCTGTACACCGTACGGTTTCGTAAATAATACTGAAAGCCTATTGAGTTTTACGACTGTAGTGAATTCAAGACCACTAAGAGGTTATTATTGATCATTCCGAACCCGAGGCATGAGCTTGAACCGTCAACTTTTCGGCCTCTATGTCACATTGGCGTGACNTATTATTGATCATTCCGAACCCGAGGCATGAGCTTGAACCGTCAACTTTTCGGCCTCTATGTCACATTGGCGTGACGACTGAGATACGGCTACTGGGCACCTGTCGAGTGTCATTGAAGAAAAGGATCAGCTACTCTGATACGTTTACTGTCAACGTTGTGGAGACATGAATGTATTGCTCCTTTAATTCAAAATATGTGCGTTTCCTAGACGGGCTTGCTAGGGTGGAACTGCCAAACAATGTATACTCGAACGTAGTGACATCTGCAGTAGAAACGTGGCACAAACATCCAACTCAATCTATATCATAAATAGTTCTTCAAATAATCTCTTTCATTACACGCAAGGCCACCTTATGATTCGTATTTGTTTGTTTATTAAGTTTCCGGTTGCGGTTTCAGCTGATGATCATGTACATCTCAAACTATGTTCTCTCATTTTACTGAAGGGAGACAGACGTGAAGTGAATAATTATTCAGTGAATCTGGCTTTGTAAGAGATACACGCCAGCTTATTCCCTCTTGCCGAGATAAGGTCAGTTTCGCACAGTAAACGTCTGTTATTTACCTTCAGGGAAGCGGTAACCTGTCAATCACTGTGCTTTCCATCGCAAGTCGTGAGTCATTGATATCTAATTATGTTAAGGTAATTTTTTTTTATTTTCACTTAGTCGCTCTAAATATCATTACAGATGTGCCCATACTTAATTAGTTCTGTTGATTTCATAAGTGCAAGTGTTTTATACACACACAACAGAAATGTTTTCGAGTCCAAGAAGATATTCCACCGTTTCGGGTGGACTACGCAATACAATACGCAATAATCCCCATTTACTTCAAAGCTAATTTAGGGTATTTTCATAGCAATACAATAAATTATAAGTTACAACTTATCTGTATATTAAATTAAAGATACAATCGTTCTTGTCTGAAATGAGTTCACAGAAATAAGGCATAATTAACTTTTTAATCACTGCCCTTACTCCTCAACTTCGTGATGAAGCCATCTCTAATGTGAATTCAGAGAATGCACTTCTACTAACGCGACTGCACTTCTAATAAAGAAAACATAATTTCTTGTTGCAATTTGCATAGTGCCTGTAATGACTTTAAATGGCATTTTAAGTATAATGTTTTTGCAGTAATAATTAACTTAGCAACTAAATATAACCGAGTGTGTGACAACGTTTAGTAGCGCCAAAATACACAGGTGGTCCAGAGCACGAATAGATCTTTATAAAGTTCTTCACCTTACCAGCTTTCGCAATCATTTCGAAGTGTGTCTAACGAAAATATCGTGATAAGAGTTTAGCAATTGCATTGTACAGAAATGTATGACAGAGTGCTCTTTCGTACTTGCCTGCAACACCCACGGTTTGTTTTCTGTTGGGCTGTCATCACAAGAAACACGCAAGCATGAACAGTAAAATGAATTATGATAAAATTAATGAGGAGGCAACAACTGTTTCTCCTGCAAATCTTAACGTACAATTTCAGGATATGTGCGCATGGTGTGTGTGTGTGTGTGTGTGTGTGTGTNTGTTTCTCCTGCAAATCTTAACGTACAATTTCAGGATATGTGCGCATGGTGTGTGTGTGTGTGTGTGTGTGTGTGTGTACACAAGCACACACGCATACATAAAACCAGCAAGAAGGTAGTCTGGAANGTGTGTGTGTGTGTGTGTGTGTGTGTGTACACAAGCACACACGCATACATAAAACCAGCAAGAAGGTAGTCTGGAATGTGACTTTTCTGCCGTTTGGCAATCACAATATAATCACGTAAGATCAGGCTTCTTTCCTCACTTCTCTTTCTTAACGCTTCCGCCTACCTGGCGATTAAACTGCGTTGCAGTGTGTTTGTAATAACACTTTTCCGCGAAACTATTGAACGTGCGTCCAATGTGCTGTTCTACGAAAAGAACACACACTTCAGACGAGGGCTGTTGAGTGCTTCCAAAATGTCACTCACGTTAGGAATACCGTTTCAGACTACTCCAAAACTATTCAAGGGCCCTTCACTGAACCTCCCTACAGACTTTCCACCAAAACAATAATAGGGCCACAGCTGGAAATTTCATAGGTACACGCAGTGAGACTAGAACAGTGCACGCCAATTCAGAGCCTCGTGCTTAGCGGCGATGGCGCACTTGATGAGTGTGGCAGTGTCGTCCTTACCGCTAGTTATACGGGGACGTTAGAGCGGGATCTCCAAACAACCCCCACGCACTATCACGCACTTGCCACGCGCGGGATGGTTCACTTGATATACCCCTAGCGTCAATCAGGCGGAATACCCAGCAAGATGACATGCGTACCTCCGCGGGGTTAATTAAGTTCTCGCATGTGACGAAGTCGTGAAAACCAATCCCGGGCAATCAATCGCGACTCTCGATTTCAGCCGCGTGCGGATTTCTGCACATCACGGCGGGACTGCAGCGGAACCGACGGTCCCACGGTTCTTCCAATTAATTTCGGGTGATTAATTTATAGATCGCGCGTCTCCCTCTCGGGCGGGGAGCGAAGCCGACNATTAATTTCGGGTGATTAATTTATAGATCGCGCGTCTCCCTCTCGGGCGGGGAGCGAAGCCGACCGGCTCTCCCCCCGGTTATTTATTACGGTCGCGCAATCCGTCGTAGCTCTGGCCAGCCGTCGCCAGCTCCGCCCGCCGTGCGCGACCGGAAGTCCTGCGACTGCCCGGCAATTAAAATCACTGTCGCTTAATCACTCCCGATTCTATCAACGGCTTCCGCCACCAGGAGATTGGGGCTGCAGTCGAGCTTGGCGACTCGCGTCGCCGAGATCCTGCGAACGCCTGAACAAAGTTCATGACAGGTAGTATCTCAAGAGTAGATACATAGAGATGAAATGACGCTGTGGTTACTATGATGTGGGCGTATCCTGGCTGCGCGAGGCTCCGGGAACGGGTCCTGTGTCTGCATGCTGGGAAAGATCCCCTATTATTAGAGCTGCCGAGTAGGTAACCAGGTTCCTGATTGGCGAACGGCATTACAATATCGCGCTGGCGTGTGCGTCTATTTCACCTCTGCATTCTTAGGTACTATGAGGTAGTATTGAGTGTTTCAGTTTATCAGACAACTGTATTTTTTAAAAAAAGAGGAAGGATGACGTTTCTTCTATAGCCCTTCTTACGTGTGGTTCATATTCGCTTACCCTCCTTCTCAATGTAGTTTTCTTTCACTAGAGTTGTGGTGCAAAGAGGAGACGGCCATAACGCCACAAAAGTCTCACAGACCTCTTGCCACTGCTCGCGACACATTCTCAGTGACCGAACACGTGACTCGGAACTGTAATATTTCTTCTTTCCTTTTCGGCAACACTTCTCTCCCCTTTTCCAACATATCAGGCGGTCTCTTACATTCAACAACAAACGCTATACTGTTACGTATAAATAAGGCCGGTGATTTTCCGCGAAAAAATCGGAGCACACAATAGACTTCAATACTGTATACATACTTCAGCTGTTGTCATACCTCCATTGATTAAATCCCGATAGATTTTTTTTTTATGAATAAATTTAACGTGTTCACATTATACCGATTTACGAAAAGAAAACCCACTTCAGATAAGGTACCAATAATACTCTAAAAACATCGCGCACAATAAAAATACTATTACCGGGCCCTGCGACGTCACTGCACACGACCTTTTCAAACAGCTGTATTTCAAAATACACTGATCTGAAACATACGAAAGTTTTATAGTGATCTGCAATAAACTTTGCTTAAGACTTTCCACCAATAAAATAATAAGTCACCGTTTACGCATGGCTCTGTCGTAGGAATGTTGATATCGGAAAAAAATAACGATACTATTTATATTAATTATTTATAAAAGTATTGATTTACGAAACGATACATCGAAAGAAAAACATATGTTTTCGGTACATAGGAATTATATATTTTAAGAATTAAAGTACTTGGCAAATGTAAAATTGCTTGGAATATTACATAGGTATCGAGGATACGAGACATTGCAGAACAATGTGGCGCAAGTTTCTGGTTCATGCTGTCAAAGTAAACATAGCAATTTTTTCATTCGATTTTTGTATTCAAAACAGAGCTTATTAAAAGCATTTTAAAAATATTTATTTCCTATACCTGGAAAAAAATATTGATTTAGATAAAATATATTTGAAATATGTAGACGATTTATATCGATACATCGTTGATATAATATCGTCATTTCAATATATCGATATTTTTCCAACAGCCCTACTTTGTCGCCCATGTCGCTGACAAGCGTGCAAAATACCTCCAGGTAGGCGGCTCCCTTAAAGGTGTTAAATTGGTAATGTAATATTTGTACCAAACATTGTTCAATTTGTACGCATTGTACGTAATGACAATTTCCTCGAATAAGAAAAATTACACTTTATTTTTTAAAATAATTTTATGTCAAATACAACTTTTTTTTTGGAGCCGTAATAATAAATAGTAACTTTGTCGTACAAATGAAAAAAAATATAACATAAACTAATGCCGTGGGCTACTGCTGACATACATGTAATAGAATAACAGTTCATACATTAAAAAAAATTTTAATATTAAAAAAATGCCTTTATATTTTACATAATTTTTTATATACATGGTTTGATATTTGGTGATTGCATGTGTGTCACGCGGTAGCCCACGGCATCAGTTTACTGAGTGCTGCGTCCATTGCGCAGGACCACGCGCGCCGACAGTACGCTCTCGGTCCATCAGGCAATCAGGCGGCGAGCCTTGCAGGCCTGGGGAAGCTCCCTCCAGCCCGCACGACCGGGCGCCAAGCGAGAGTCGTGATTAATGACAGTTTTCTATCACTCCACTTTCTATTGATATTCCCCCGCACCACCGCTGAGAGGGGGGAAGAAGTGGTGGGGGGACCTGCGCTGATGTCCCGCGCCTACACCCCGTCACGAAAACATCCGTCTCTTCTCCACAGGCAGGCCGCTCGCTCCACGCATGTCGCAGCTGAGAGATGGCCGACGTTGAACCCGCCAGTCACTCTCGGTCGCTGCAGATGACGCAGCTGGACCGAGAGACGTCACTCACTACCGACAATTCTCTACGCAGACGGGGGGAATTCGCGTGTTTAATTCGGGCAACATTTTCTGTCTCATCGTTTGCAGGATGAGAATTGATTATTCTCAGAGTGCGTGATGGGATTTGGACAGTTCTTAAGGGCACTGCCTACCGACTGGCAGCTGCAAAATTTAAATAGTAAATACCATGTTAAGGGAATTTCGCCACAGTACGTTGATTTCAAAGGCGTTTCAAACCAAATGTATTCTTCGCGAAATTTTTTAACAGAAGATCCCTACGAGCGTATATTTTCAATAAAGATAGGCACTGTGTACTCTTTTGTGAAACACAGATTTTAAAAATTCCTAGGAAACACGCTATACATGTTTTCGAAACATACCCGCAGTAGGGAACTTATCCTAAAAAAAATTCGTGAAGAACACATTTTGTTTGAAACGCCTATGTTTAAAATTAACGCACTGACACGAAATTTCCATAACATAGGATTTCCTATTTAAAATTTCGCAGCTCTGCCAGCCGGTAGGCAGTGCCCGTAACATCGAGGTCTTGAGAGCCGACGAGGGCGAAGCGAAGTGAGTATGGAGCAGCGCAGGAATGAACAGGGCGGAGAAACAGGAGATCGCTCAGAAATGATGGGAGCTCGGCTGCCTGGTTGTCTTCTGCGAGGGAACGCCTCGTGGTGTAATCGTGCAACCTCCCGTGCGTTGCCATTAGCACGCCCATGCATGAAGTGGACGTCGGCCGTCTAGATGTGTGTGGAAACACGACAACTGCTTTAAAAGCTGATACGAGTGCACGCCGGCCGCTGTTGACATTCAATGCGAGGACTGGCACCTGGGACATGAGCAATGGACAATGTTGTAATGATGCAGAGGTTGCACACACGCGTACGTCATATCTCGGAAACTATTGGTTTCTGGACCTATGTGTATCAGGACTTTTGTCATCATTCCATTGACCTCTACACGCCCTTGCAGGTGATACAGCCTGCCTATTGAAAAATCCGGTATATAAAAAATTATCCGACCAGTTATAATAATTTTTATTCTAGGTAATATTTTAAAATCGAAATGTAAATAATCTCAGATCCGTCGTTGACCGTATTGCCACCCCGAGCTTACATGGTTCTCGTACTCGACGCTGTTTTCCGATGTGTACAGAGTAAATCATTAAATACAATTGCAGTGCAACCTTCCCTACTCATGCAGGGCAAAAATTGATTGAAAACACTCGATTATTGACTCTATACTCCAAAGTTACAAGTCACAAGTCAAGCTGGGCTCAGACCACTGCAGATTCGATCTTTTCACTACGCGAGCGCCATGCGTAGCGATAGGAAAATTTACCAAATTTACTCGAGGGAAAATCTGGACTTGTAAAACTAGTATATTTGAGTTATTTTTGCGATTGCCTCGTAGTTTATCGAATACGCCGTGGACGACTATGGACGAAGGACAGACCTGCGTGAAAACAAGCCCCGAATAGCGTGCTACTTGACCAGGATGCAAAACTGGCTACTCCCGAAGACTACTGATAAACAAGTAACAACTGAGACTCTAGTGTATAGACAACTTCTTTAACACGGGAAAGTTTCCTAACCATAGTCATACGTACAGAATCCTAACCACAGAGAACCGAATATTATGTTAATTTTGTGATAGCATAGCAAAACATTCCACATGCTCTAGACAGCTGTTACACAACAGCAAATACTTAACACCCCTTACATTCTAACATTATTTACTTAATTTTTAGGTTGTAATAAATACTGTGATAAGAGTGAACTGCAAGGACTTAACAAAGAGGTGTTAATACAGTTTTATTGGTGACAAGAATGAAGCATTCGATACTGACGTTTATACTATACTAGTTTCGCACACATTCAGTACATCGTTCCAATGTACAATAGAATAGCCTTTTTTCTTGTGCGCTTCAAAATAACATCGCAATTTGAATTAATGTCTGGGGAGTTATATTCCCTAATATGTACTAATAAAATGTGTTATGTTTTCCTGGAAAAAATCAGCCCGTTTATTGGAAGTCTTTTGAAATGAGAATTTGAAACAAGCAATGCCACAAAAACGCTTGTCATTCCTGAAGAGCCTGAAGACTACATTGACATTTAAAGAACCGAAAAGTGAGAAAATAGAATAACTCCTAGAAAACTGTTCACATCACAGTAGTGTTCACTAAAGTGTACACTTCCGAAAACAACAAAAGGGCGACAGTAATGTGCAAACCAGAATTAAATGAGAAAGCCCGATCCAAAACCACCCATCTACGAGCGAAACCATTTTATGTGCATGCGAGTGTGTGAAAGCTACCTATTGTTACTGAAAGTCACAAATGTTTCTCACTGCAGCTCGATAGTATTGCGAAAGGATGCCATGTGTGTGAAACGTATGCAAAATCACAGACAAAGGAGTGACAAAAATCTGGGAGAGAAAAAAATCTTAATGCGAATACCGACGTTACTCAACTGCTACAAGAACATCCTCCTCAACTATGCCATGGAGTTTGAGGTTGAATGGCAGTATTAAACAAACACTTACTCATTCCTCGTTGTATTAAATAATTCTATAGGCATGTCATCAATCCGTGAGTCTCACATAATTTCTTTAGCACAGAGTACACAAGAATACAGAGGTGAAACATCTGCTTATACAACGAACCCCAGCCACATGAGCCAGCAATGACGTCAGTGGCCAACACCGTGCTGGAAAGCCGTTCGCCAATCAGCACATGGACAAAGGAATCGCCAACAGCATTTCGTTCCTGTGTGCTTGCATAGTCTGTGGTTTAAGTACGAGTCTGGCTAGTGTATAAATCGCCCTCCCGGTAGCCTTATGGGCATTGCATGAGTGACCATCATTCGTTACAGTTTCCAAACGCAAGGCGGATCCTGCCCGGAAAAGAAGCTATTCTGTTTCTGCCTCTCCAGCCGGCATTTTCTTTCCCCCAACGCTACCATTTTCCAATCATCTTTTCTCATTTTCACGCCCTGTTTCACCCCACCTTTTAGTCTCTTTCGTGGTCTTCTTCGATACCAACTGCCTCTTGCTCACAAAGCGAAAACTTTTCTTCGTCGCTCTTTGTTCATTATCATTATATGTCTAAACCAGTTTATACGTACGGTTTCGTGAAGTTAGAGTAAACTAATTATAATATTAAAGTAACACTTATAGGTTGTTTTTTTTTAAGCGATCACAAAGGAATTCGTAGCCGTGGCAAGAACATCCAGTATGTTGAAATCATGAGCGTATTCCTAGCCTGGAACACACGAATCGCGTTTTTTTTTATCTCGTACTTGTTTATTACAGTTACCCGCCATGTTGACTGCTGACAACACAATCCCGCATTTCGGAACGGTACAGGCAAGCCGTGCCTGAGATGGCACTCGAACCCACGACCTCCCAACAGAAGTGTAGACGACAAGACGCCGTCAACACGAGGCGTGGGGCTTTCTGCTCGCGTGGCAGGAGCGCACGCAGACTTCTCGCTTCTCCAACGCACGGAGGAGTAGCGCCCAGATCTCCCGTCAAATGGGAAAAAGGTGGTGGATGTCGCCTGCGAGAACAGCGTTTTCTCTGGGTAGTACTTCCGTTCCCTCTAACGGTTGCATTCATCTGCAAATTCTTAAACTGTAGCCCACGCACCCCTGGGGAGGGCGGAGAGCGGAGAGACTTGGGCGGCCCTTAAGGTGAAAGCATTCTTGCTATCTTACATTTACGCATTTCCCTCCATAACTCAATTTTCGGGAGTTAATATTTAAAAACCAAGCTAGTGTCAACGCATGGGGAACATATTAACAGTTGTCTCGAAATCCAACTGATTTTTCTTACATGATTAGTTTCACATCAACAACCGTGATACAATATCACCTAATTATTTATTTTTTATGTCTGATCATAAATTTTCATTACGAAGATTTGTAAGACAAATCGAAGATGGAATGGATGCTATAGTCTTTTCGCTGTTTCTTCACAATTTTAGAATCAAACCTTTGAAAATTCATATCCTTTATGACGTGCTTGGTTGATTCCTAAATATGTAATGTATCGTCAACATTTTATATTTCTGTTAAGATGAAAGTACCGTATTTTTTGTAAGCTTGAACTTTCACTTATATATTATATCCAAAATAGTTCATTTATAATTAATATTAATAAAAACTGGGAGAAAATATGTGTGTTGGTAGAGCCTAGTAAAAAAATAGTTCTCATGCAAAATATTATTACACAGAGTGCGCACGAATGCGGCGCGTTGTCCCTTTGGTGTAATTTTGTAGACAGGATTAAGCTTTGTTAGCATAATGCGGAGGGATATTCTGGAAGTAGATCTTATGCAGGGCTACAGAAAGGTTGAAGTAACCGTGAATTGGCTATACCTCTTTAACATCGTTGTCTTTCGAGCCAACGAGAGTGAAGCGAGGTGAGAACGGAGCA
>NQII01000723.1:566958-594776 GCA_002778355.1 Clitarchus hookeri
GAGGAGATCACCGAAAATCTCGCCGAACAGAACCATTGTCCGGCACGATTCCCACGCGCGAAAATCGGGGAGTGAACCACCAGGAATCAAACACGGTTCGCCTTGGGTGGAGGCAGGCTCTCTAGTCGCTACGCAACAGCGGCCTCACTTTGAACTTGGGTCCGGGAGTGAAACTAATATAATCTCATTAACATATAGTAATTAAGCTGTAACTGTGGAACTTTTTCTTATTTATGAAGTTGGTTTTTGCAAATTGCATTGTAACCTAATCTTCAGACTGTAACAATTTGTACCTATAGTGAAAACCACATAGGTTGAACAAATGAAGATGATTTCTTTAGGTTGTATTGCAGGGACGGTTCGGGGTCTGGCAAAACGTACGTCATATCAAAGAGATCCCAGAAATCACTAAGTTAAAGCGCTCCTGCAACAGATGGTTTTCCCATCACGGAGTACGCCTCGTTTCATCCCAACGAGGCCAGTGACAGCAGTCGCTCGCCAAACACTCTTCCGTATTACGTCACGCGGGCTGCGATGGAGCAGCGCACCACAGCGAGACACTAACAGTTAATTAGCGTGGGAATTCTGCCGTGATTACTCTTTTAATTACGATATTTCAGCGGAGGTGCTTACTAATCTATACACATTATAAAACTCAACGTATCCCTGTCTGTCTGTCAGTGCGCTTGTCACTCGAGAACCACGTATCCGATTTACGTGTTTTTTTAATTCATAGCTATGTTATCTGGCCAGATTTTAGTATATATTTTGTTACGCAAAGTAACATAAGTGACAGTAATAATAAATCAAGTCGGAAAAAAGTTTGCCGCCAGCGCGCTCTCTTGCAATACGCTGTATTACCGTTAAAGATGGAACAATAGCATGTAGCAAAGTATTGTGTAGAATAAAAAACCTAAAAAAAAAACTCCGCGGTAGCATATATTTATCTATAACAGATAAATACAAATAAGCGTTTTTACCATTTAATTCACAATCAACATTCAATGACGAAGTTTTTCACCTTGCACCCATTGAAATTTAAAAGCAAGTGCAGACATTGTCAGAAAAAAAGTATAAAAAGCATGGAATTTATTTGAAAAAAAAAAAAACCTAAACAATAATTCTGAGTCCACGCGAGCAGAGCCGCGGGGACAGCTAGTTAATCCTATCCATTAAGGAATGCCAGCACTGTTTACCTTCCGGTGCTGGCATTCCTTAATGGATAGCCAGGAACGAAGCTAACCTAGCTCAGTTGTAAACCCACACGGTCATAGGAGTCTGGAGTAGAATGTGTGGAACACTGGCGTAGCAGTCAAACGGGTCACCCTCGACCAAGGCAAAGCGGTTTCGATTACCGACTGCTCAAACCAGCAGTTTCTCATCTGGGAAGGGCCGCTGTGGCTAAGCGGTTAGACTGCTCGCCCCCCACCAAGGAGAACCGGGTTTAATCCCCGGCCGGGCCACTCCCGGATCTTCGCAAGTGGGAATCGTTCCGGACGATGCCGCTACTCGGAGGGTTTTCACGGGGATCTCCCGTTCCGTTTCCTCCGCCCTTGCATTCCGGCGCAGCTCCATTCTCACCCTCATTCCACCATCATCGGCTCTCAAGACTTCGTTGTTAATAGCCGCCCAAATCTCTCAACTCTCATCTGGAAAACGTGGCGGGCGATGCAGTTGGCAAGTGGGTTTTCTAGGGGTGCTCCCGTTCCGTTTCCGCCTACATTGGATTTTACCGTTGCTACACGTTTACGTCACTTCATCTTCATTACCTATAAAGCCCTAATATATTAATAGTCGCCCAAATTTCTCTCTCTCTCTCGCTCTCTCTATCCCACGCAGCAGTTCGCGATGCTTGCAGAAGGAGACTAACAAGTGGACTTAAAAACGTGCATCTCGAGAGGACTCAAATGGTATCTCTCCAGGGACGAAAAATGGCAGTGGAGCGGGAAATTTCCGCTCAGAAAACGTATAATACGTTGTTCACAATGCACGTGCCCTCCTTTATTTTATAAATAACATCCCATATATCAGGAGATAGAAAATAGCAGGGTAAAGTTGCCAGTGCAGACAAAGTGGCCATTAGCTGTTATTACACTGGAGAGTGGTGTAGTCTGGTGGAGAGGCTTTGAAACAGTTAGGAGGGAAGTCATTAGTGTTCTGAAGCCATCTGAGCTGGTTATCTTATATCTTATAAGTTATTAGATTTATTAAAGTTTCTGTGGTTTTATTAATTACGAATGTAAGGTAAGTTATGAATATTATTAATTTCACCTGAGTACGTGGTGGGTTTATAATTATTTACTACAATCCCCACTAAAAGCTTATGTATTAGGCTTTGAAAACACGTGTCATAAAATCTAGTAGGCAATGGCGTCTAAGACGGCACAGTGGTTAGCCACCTAGTTTGAAACAAAGGGTTGCAGCATTCGCCAGTTAAGAGGGCAATGGTTGCAGTTAGCAAAATGAGAGATAATACTATTCAACATGAAGAGTAACGCTAGGAACAGCACCGTAGTTTCTAGCAGACAGCCAGAATAATAGGATAAATGTATTTTCTGAACGCCCGGCAATGGCTGAAGCGTGTCTGTATTGGGTTTCGTGACTTAATAATATTTAATTTGGTTCCCCGCTGGTGGATGTAAGTTACATATCAAAGAGAAGAAACTGTAAAATGCGAAGAACGTAAGTGGCGAGTCAGTGGTTTATTTACCCCGACACAGCAAGGCACATTAGCCATTTGCAAACAAGTGTTTCAAATTCCATAAAAAATAATAATTCTTAATACTACAAAATAAAACGTTTAGTAGTTTGTACGGTAACTATCTTGTATGGAGGGAGATTTTCTATTTTTGTTTTACTTTCAGTAGACGATTTAAATATTATTTTACCTTAAGTGGCTATTTTACTCTGCTCTGCTTTACTAATGCCAACAGGAAGGGGGGGGGAGGCATCAACTATCAGAGTAACGTAGTCAGTCCTGCTGAGGAGCTGGAAATAAATAACACGACGCCAGCGGGGAATCCAGCCATTGGAAATATCTTCCTAAAGCTAGACATGTTGTCATCTCCAAATCTGACATCACAACTTATGCAGCAGACACAGCCGTACCAGGAATTTATTTCTAATCGCCCTAAAACCAAAACGAAAATCGTTTCGGTTTCCCAGGGTTTACATCATTGGAATTCCCTGACTTTTCCCCTGTTTTCCAGGCAGAATCTCACCATTTTCCCCGACCAATTTTCTGGACCGAAACCTTCCAATACCATATTTTTCCACTGCTGACACAACAAATATTCTATTAGTGAAGTTATATTGAATTTCACTGGGACAGACCAAGCAAGCAGAGCCAAAATTTTATTCAGCACATCGATATTTCTCGCAATAGTCGCCATTGACATCACACGAGTGCCCATTACAAACGCAAAAATAATTTATTTTGTACGCATAGGCCCTATATCACTTGGCAAATATTTATTATTGCTAGTTCACAAACTTAAAAATTGAAATTTTTAAATGCATGTGATCATAATTACATTACCTGTATTCACACAACTAACAAATATTGCATAGTAGCAATTATTTACATGTTCCCTGACCCAGGTGAAAATTCCCTGACATTTCCCAGTCACACGGAATTCCCTAACTTTTCCCTGTGGGCGGAGACCCTGTTCCGACGTTAAACATGTTTGTAATTACACCGTACATGCGGCATTGCAATACATAAACGAAGGATATGCGTTTGCATGGCGCTGAAACATTAACACGGCAATATCTTGCAAAACTCTCTCGTGCTCACGTGTAATTAGGGCGTTGTTTCTAAACTTTGAACAGCACTCCACGTTACGCGATGATGATGCACAATGCATTTCGCGTCGACACCGGGAACCCATGCAACGACGGTGGCTTCCAAACATAATTAGCGTCGAGGAACTAATTACTCTCCGCTCCACGCCACTAACAAGCCGCGCGGAACTACGGTAACCAGTTCCGCTGGAAGAAAATAGTTCCCCGATAACTCAAGCACGCAAGGCAGTGTGATGAAGTTAAACATTTTGAATATTTGTTGAATACTAGTTAGAAATTAAAATAACGACTTTTTACTGACTACGCTCCTATACGTAACACTACATAAATTTTCCCATGGTGCGTCCAGACTAAATATTTGTACAGGGAAAGAAACGAAAAAGAAAATCTACATTTGTCTGAGCCATTAGGAATGGATAGTTTTATGCCGTAGGCTATATAGTATTACACTAGGATACGAAAAAATGTCTTTGATTACGAAAATTACTTTTTGATTTTCTTTATACTTTATTCCTTTTAACGTGTTAACAAAAATGTATCCCTTTAGCTATTTTGAAAATAAAAGGAATATAGCAAAAAAAGTAAAAAATGTTTTGAACGTGTGCAAAATTTGTGGAATTGGCGTCGGTAGAGATTTAATTATCAAAACGGTAAACGGAAATTGTTTCTTCAATGATAAAAAAATGGCAATGTAAAAATCTTAAAAAAGTCACCTATGACTAAGGGGTAGGGGGGGGGGCAACCTGGCTATACATGTCCTTCAATTAAGGACCGAGTACCGAGAATATATGGTTTATATACATGTGTGTATATATTTATCACATAAGCACACATAAGTACATACCTAAACAAATATAAACCACACACACGTCCAAGCATTTGCAAACGTATAGTCATGTTTGTTCACTCCATGCTGCATCCAAACATTTTTGATAGTATGATGAAAAAATCAATAATCTTATACGTTATCTTGGACGAGTTTGTAAGCGTGCCATAATCCATTTGAAAACCATGCAATTGATACTGGTTGAAGCTAGAAAAAAAATTTCATGCTCAAGTGAAATTACTTTATGTTCAAATGGTTTTTTTTTTACTTCGGCACTAAAAATTATGCCTCGCACAATTGTTTCCATATAATGGCTGTTTTGAGGAAAAAAATTACAAACACGTTTTATCTTTGTGTTACTTACAAATAATCAGATTTTTCACAGAGGTAGCTGAACGGACCAAACAATTAAAGAACGTCACTGCTAACATTATATTCTATTTTCACCACCCTAGACTCATTCCAGTCAAAAACTAGCACATTTGCATATACTTATGTAAAATAATAAGCAAAATGACTCCAGAATGTTATAGGTTGTTCACGGTAAAGTGAGGACTTTTGGAATCAACGTTAGAAAAATGTCACTGCTCCTACTTGCGTGTATAGAACATATTAACTGGCACACTGACTGACAAGCGCCTAGTAAAGTTGGTTAACAACGGAAAGAAAGTAGTTCCATGTTTTAACGCTGAATTAAAAGCGTTAGGTAAACAGTCGTGAATAGTGAAATTATTATTTTTATTTTTTGCTTTTAATCCATACAAGTGCAAGAACGAGCCAATTTGTAAAACATTTACTTTTATAATAATTTCACAGTTTCACTTGACCAACTCAAGAATGAAATGATCAGGTCCATGACAATGTTAATTGCACACATGGTGGAAGAATACACAATGAGCATACAAGTATATCTTAAGCAGGGTTTTCAAAAGTGCTCAGTTTAACGTGGACAGCCCTTTAACAGTATGTCAGCAGTTGATTGAGCTCTATCGAAAGCCCTGCGTAGGATCTACTTTACTACTCATTTTGTATCCTTCTGCCATATATCTCCAAATTCCAATGGACCCGACCACGTTATTAATGCGCCAATCAGATGTAACTGTGGAATTGTCATTGAAAGTAAAATGTTACTTATATGTCATTTATCACTGAAATGTGGGATACAGAAAACCGATACTTCAATCAAGTAGATTCGATGTCCACGATTTAAAACGTTATACTTTTAATAATGCCTGTTAACACAACTTGACCGGCCGCGTATCGCAAACTACCTGTAATAAGACATCTTCTCGATTTTATTACATTCATGCGTATGATTTAATAAAGAATAACTACTTATAATTAAGGTGGAATTACGTCAAATTTCAAAGTAATAAAAATATTATCATGTTTTAAAGAAAAAAATTTAATGTGAAATACATATATAGATTTTATGTAGATAAAACAGGATTGCCAACTGACGTAAAATTAAATGTTAGGAGGCATGTTCTCATTTCAAGAGATGTTTGTTACTAATGACGGTTGGTCGTGCTGTCGGAACGTGTCGAAGTAGTGTCATCTGCCATGCGTGAAGGACTGAGTTTACTCAATGATATGTGTTTCTGAATAACACTAAAAGCAGGTACTTCACCGAGCCGTGCACGGGGAAACACGTCTAAAGCGGGCAATGAACACGACATGCCAGTTTCAAGAAAATAACTATACTGTTATTCGTTTTCCACTGCGTTAACGAGAATCCTTTCATCGCAACGACAACGTTAAATGAACTCGCCAAATTAAACAAACAAGTATGCCGCTCATGTCGCACTCACTTAAAGCGCAACTGTAAATGTACAGCTGTGAGCAATGGGGCACGAAATAAAATAAAAAAAACCACCCGTTACCCAGCGAACACGAATTGAGCATCGTTACGGAGTTTACGTGAGGTGGGGACCGAATAATTATAGGTCACTGGGAGTAGACAAATTAACAATAATTGTTGAGAAGCTCCATACAAAATTCACAGTCCTATCCTATAGCTGTACTTTGACGTCATGATGGGACCAGGGAAATTACCATGCATGGACTGTGTACTAAATCAAATCAGAAAACGAGAAAGACCTCATAAAACATTATGACGATCGTAATTTAGTCATTTGGATAGGTGCTGGTGACCAAAAAAAAAATCCATTATTTTATATTTGTACGTAATACCTTTCGCTTGTAGACATTACCTTTGAGTGATCTTTCCTTGCATAAACATTTTTTTTAGCGCACACTTTTTGCATCATGGCATGTCAAAATCACAATTTCAGTGTATTTGAAATGTACAAATTAAATTAACTCCAACATTTATATCAAATTTAACAATAGCGACTGGAGTTTAATGTCTTAATTAATTTTAAGGTATGCTTAGCAAAATTCATTTGACAAAAAAAAATCATAGACTGCTACAAATAAAATTAGCAAACATTTAATTATTTTAAGTATTTTTTCAAAAAATGGGAAAAAAATCATTGCATGATTTTAAAGATTTGTTGAAGTAACTTGTGGTATTTTTTTTTAATGTGGATTATCTAATTTTGGTAGACCAGTTAGTTTTTACTATTTATACATCTCAAAAACCCGAAAATTGTTATTTTTACATGTCATTATGCAAAAAATATGAAGACTAAAAATATTTCCGTGAGTAAATAATACTTGTAGGTAATCTGTAGAAATCTGACAGTATTTCATACAAATATAAAATAAGGACATTTTTAACAAGAAGCCTTAAAAAGAATTATTTTGGGAAGCCACAAAATACAAACTCTCTATAACGTTAAGGTTGAGGTACTTTGAGACTGTATTTCTGGCTCAAACACGTATACCACAAAATGATAACGGTAGACAAAGCACGGCAAAATAAAAGTCTACAAGATGGGACATGTATAAAAAAAACAGGAGGTCACGTAATTATAGGTAAACTTCTCTTCAGAAAACAAAACGTAAGGAGACAAGCCAGATAAAAAGAAGATAGCAAACAAACGAAAACGTAAAACTCAGCGATACAAAAGAGAATATTTAAGACGCACGCGGGGGAAAAAAATGAGGTAAGAAAAATTAAGGACTTATGTAAACGACGGATTTCGATACTCAGAATACGAAGTGAGCTTGGCTGACACCTGGTCCTACATACCCTGGCCAGTCCATTGATTGCGCATCGCGAAGGGAAGAAGTAATTAAGCACTTAAAAGAAGAAATTGGAGCAACGCTATCAACGTTCGCCCTTCCACGTATACGAGTATACGCAATATTCATTAGATTATCCATTTGCAATTTTTTATGCAGTGGGGCAAGCCTTACGTTCAGAACGATAGTATTCTCGCCCACGGCTTGCCCTAGCGCTTGTAACGACTACAACAGCTTGACCTTTGCACCAGAAAGCATTGTGGTTATCACTGCACGAAAGCTTCTTCCAACCACGGCGCGCAAATCTAACAGTTTTAAAAATGTCTGCCTCGATCTCCCAGAACAGCCGACAAAAATAGATCGATGTGTAACAAGGCACGGAGGTTATTATACAACTTCTTACCCCATATATCATGCCGCTTTGAATATTTAAAGAGGGTTCTATCGCTTAAGCTGGTGTTGAACACCACTTCGTGTAATATCAGAAGCACATCCTCAAACTGTTGGTAAACGATTTTAAGTTCGTTTTTACAATTATGTAAATTTTTATGGGATGTGTAAGATAAAAATATTGTCTTCGTAAAAAGGCGTGACGAATAGAGTACATACAAATACCAAACGACCTGTACGAACTATTTGGATCATGAAAATATGTCTACACTTTAATAGCAGAATCTATGAAATCACAGTTAAAAAGGCAGAGTAAATACAAACGCGACGTGGGTGCTGGAGTTAAATTGCCGTACCGATGGATGGAAGAAAATTGTATAGTAATATTCATAAACGCTTTTTCAAAGTAATGCGACGCCCCTGTCACGCCGCTCCTCCTTTCGGAAAAGCCTGCAATCGCGTAAGTTGTTCAGCTTATTTGTCTACAAGTGTATCTACAGTTGCCGAGTTTCTAAGCACACAGCTGTACCTGTTCGCATGACGTCAGAGCTTGCCCACTCGGCCAGAACGGCGCGCGCCCCGCATCGACGAGGAGTCGTAAACCTGGAAGAGGAGTGGGAGAGTATCGCGAGGGTCTTTTTATATTTAAGCTGGATCGCCCGGCCTACAGTGAGGAGGGGGGGAGGGGGTGGTCGATTTCCGGAAATAGCTACTGTAAGTTTGAACATCTCTTGTGAAAATGAAAAGGAGCGATTTTGTAACTGGGCGCCTTTCGGCGGCTTTTGCTAGTGGAAATATATCACTCACGCACTTACAAACTACATGCGTAAACAGGATGTATCTGGACTTCGTGCAGAAAATTAAGCCACAGCATCGGCGGGCCTAAACAACCAGAAACCCCCTAGTAATATAATGTCCAGAAAGCAATCTTGTGTTACTAAAGCGACGTTTAAGTTGGGTGCAAACAATGCCGGGAGTTGGAAATAATACATACGAATTAATGTACTTATCACATTTTCTAAACAAAGGTATGGTTATGCAATGCACAAAGAAAAGTAGTGTAGTACATTCTGCACAAGGATACGCTTCAATAAAGTGGTACCTCATGTCCCCTTGAACCTAACTACTACGTCACTTTAGTAGTATGATATTGCTTTTTCCGGATATTTTGTTACTAGAATTTTCTGGTTATTTAAGCCCACATATGTTGTGGCTTCATTTTCTGGACGAAGTTCTGCCTGTATAGCAGCTGGAGAAGTCTCGGAGAGATTCCCCCTCTTGCTAAAAGAGCCGGACGTTGAACAGGATTGTTCCGGGGGCGTGCCCGAGATCACGTCAGGGGCGTGGGTAGTGCTCCGGCTATACCACACGCTTGGTAATCTGAGTGCTAGAATCTCAGGCCTTGTGGTAGGACATGCCTTGTGCGATCTGCAATATCAGATCGGGGCTCTGCCTGGTGCGGCCTGTGTACAGGTCGGGGCAAACGGGTTTGGTCAATTCGGAAAGCGCTGGTCATGTCTGCGATGAGAGGGCGTGATCCCTCTTCCCCGCCTATTGGGAGGCCGGGGTGCGGCATGGCCTCGTGGCTAAGAGCGCCTCGTTAACAAATAAGACCACGACTTCAGTTGTGTTTCACAGTTACCTGTTACCCTGTATAGCAGCAGTGATGATCAGCAGAATCTTTAATTACGCGATGACGTCATATTCCCGAGTGGGAAATGTGGGAGGGGCCTTCACTCTGGCCATTTGCTAGAGTAATTTTCGCTGTGCGATGACTGAAGTTCACATAGATGCGAGTAACGTGCTGTGGTCTAGTACAAGCGTAGCTGTATTTTCTGTATGGGTTACATGGTAGCAAGGTACGGGTCGGTCAGTAAGTATGGAAGGCACATCCCTGTTGGTATAGAACCTAGAGGAACAATCCCATTCATGTTGTATAACAATGTTCATAATCGAGAAAAAATACACTATGAAAAAAAAAAAGGGCGTCCTTCGACTACGTTTTTTTAACAGGCTGATAATGGTTTTGCAAGTTGTAGCAAGACGTTTGCCCTAATGAATATTTTCGTGGTTTCCTATTTCTGGCTTATGAATTTTTAATTCATCGTTCGTCATAGAAACATGTATTCTGTTAAATGTCATACAGCTATAATTTTAACGGGAATCCTTTACAAACATTTTTAGAAGCCTCAAGGTCACATATAGCCAATAGGAAGCAAAGCGACGGGCCTCCCAAGTCTGCGGTATGCATTACTGGGAAGCTGAACTCACTCGAGTAAACTGCGCAAGAAAGCCCTAAAAGGTCATTTTGAACCATTTTCGCAATATTCTTTATGGAAAACTGTATAGAGTGGTTTTTTACCTTCCCTGAAAAAAAAGTCTTAACACCAGAACATTTATCTGCTGAGGTACACGCACAGACAGTAATTGCAAAACAACTTCGTACAGGTATAACAAAGCAGTAAGTTACAAAAACTCCTAACGTGTAACTATAACATGTGTGCCTACGTACCTTGCAATAAAGTGATGTTCAGAAAAGACATAATATACTTAATATGTGTACATTTCATAGAGTATATTGTTACAACGTAACACCACACCATAGAAATTCAACGAAAAATGCAGCATGAGTATTTTCTGCGGATGTCTGAGTAAATGATGTGCTAAGCTCTAGTGTTGCTTCGGCTCTCAAATTTCTCCACTCCACTCTAACGTTGCTGATGTTCCGTTTTGATTTATGGTAGCCAAAACGGTATGGAATCCGTGACATAAATTGTGTACACCTTTATCGGACGGTGGTACTTTAAGAATAAAATCATGTTTATTAATAGCTGTAAGTGTTTTGGACGTATATTTTTAAGTGTTTTTTTTAAATTAGGTAATACATGCTGGGGCATTAATTTTAAATCCGTTAACAGATTTCAAAGCGTACCTATGACGTCACGGTAAATACGAGGGAACCCCAAAAAAAAAATGCGTGAGCCAGTGGCGTGTGGTGAAGTGTTGCAAGGTAAGCTGTTGGTTGCTTACTCCTGTACATTCTCGGTGAATGCTTCACGAGTCAGTAACCACCGTGCTGCGTAGGGAAACTCAATGTATTCCGACCAATCACAAGCGAGCAGCAAGGTACCAATTACACGCGTCCTGTGGCGCCAGCTGCCGAGATACGTTTTACTGGTGGGAGTTTGAACTAGCAAGCAATAGGGTACAGCACACAACTAACGCCAGGTTGCCTTGCAACAGTTCACCACACGCCACAGACGTGAACAATTTTTTTTTATTATTATAGATGCCTGAAAACCGCTTGTGTAGTTTTAATCACCAAGAAGAATGGTAAAAGCGAACGATCCAAAGTCAGAGTGTGCAATCTCAGTCTACTCCACGAAAGAGTGTAACTTCTGGAATGAGAGCGCCTGCTGAGAATGCCGCGTGCGAAGACCGCATTCCTCAGCTGTATTTGCATGTCGAGTGACAGCGAGTCAGGCTCGGCTAGGGGTTGGAGGGTAGGGGGAGCTCCGAAGCAAGGAAAACTGCTAACTTCTCCCCGTTTTTTTCTTCCCTTTCCTTCCCTGCGCCAAGCCTTAGACGACTGCGCATTTATAATGGCGAGAGGCAGGCTTCGCACCGCTCGCATCGACAAGGGGCGATGTTTTGAGGAAAGCCAGCGTGGGCGGGACAAGGAAACGGGCAGCCATTTGACTACCAAATGAGAGAGTTGAGCTCACGGCCGCGGCACAGCGCCGCGGTCGAGTCGGCATTCCGCGGCTGGCCCGGCGCCACCCCCCGCCCTTCCGCGCTTCTTTAGGAAANAAACCATTCCGAGTAAACGAGAGCCCGTGCATCGACGAGGCCGTCGTTAACTGCGCATGCGTTCTTTGGCAGACATCATTACTGCACATGCGTGTTTTATTATACACATTACTACAGATCAGTGGCGTGTGGCGAAGTGTTGCAAGGTAAGCTGGTGCTTGCTCACTACTGTACATTCTCGGTGCACGCAGCAGGAGTCAGTCACCACCGTGCTGCCTGCGGAAACTGAATGCATTCCGACCACTCACAAGCGAGCAGTAAGGGACTCATTACACACGTCCTGTGGCGTCAGCTGCCGAGCTACGTTTTAGTGGTGGGAGAGTGTAAACTAGCAAACGCCAGCTTACCTTGCAGCAGTTTCGCGTTTTAAACGACCTGTACGCTAGACTACAAGGTCCTATGCATCTCCGAGCCTCAGATTTCTCTTCACCGGCTGCTGCACGGAGAATGCAAGTTTTACCTCAGCCAGGTGGCATTGGATTCGGTGCTTGTTTCCTTGTAGGAATTTTATTGGGTCAGCGTTATAATAAACTGTGATCCAATCGAAAACATAACAATATTCACGTGTGTTTGAAGTCTAGTTTGTCCTAAGAAAAACTGTCCCAGAATGTAATGAAAGTTGACACAGACATTGTAAAGTTACACAATAGAAGATGTACAACGACAATGACATTGAGGGTGTATACAAAGAACATGTAGCAGTACAAAATACACAATTTAATATTGTAATACAGGGAGTGGGTGTGTTTTTACGCATACTTCAAAATGTGTAAATTAACATCAACATCATATTCATTAAGCCATACATCCATGTATTTTCACCAAAGCTCTCTGAATTCTTGAGAACATTTTGGGTAAAATTACACGTACTATAGTTGTTTTTATAAATTAAACAACGAAAATGTAAAATTACCAAAACATTGTATGAGTGAATTTACACCTATTTTTTACAGTGCCAAAGAGGACAAACCATTAGGCGCTTACCTTGCGACACTTTTGCATCTCTTTGCTACGAAAACAAACATTAAAGTGAAGTAGAGAGATTTAGGCGGCTCTTAACACCGAGGTCTTCAGAGTAGATGATGGTGAAGTGAGGTGAGTTTGGAGCAGAGCCAGAATGCAAGGGCGGAGGAAACGGGAGATGCCTGAGAAAATCCGAGGACAACGGCATCGTCTGGCACCATTCCCACATGTAAAAATCCGGGAGCGACCCTGCCGGGAATCGAGCCCGGATCGCCTTGGTGGGAGGAGAGTAGTCTGACCAATACACAACCGCGGCCCCTGCCACTATTACACTGGCAAGGTGTTAAGTACTGCAACATCAATGGTGGTGATTACAGTAACGCATATGCACAGGCAGCAAAACAAAACTATTATGGCTCGACGAACACCAGGCGCAACTCTCCACTGCATCCTATACATAAATTAATTAATGTGGCAATACGGATGTCAGTATGAACGGCCAATATTATGGCACCAATAATAATTTCGTGTAAATTAGACATAATCCGCTATGCACTAGCACATGGCACAATAACCCTTCTTTGGAAAGAAAGAAAACTTCAGTTTGTTGTCTCGCCTTGATTAACAACACACATGGCCAACGGTTGCAGGAAACAAATTGCGAACATTCTGGGCAACCGAGTTTCTTCTCGCGACCCTCTCCCTATAAATTATTTTTTATTCAGAAGAGCTCTTAAGGATCCTAACAGGTTTTTTTTTTCCCCAGTAAGTTACAGTAGAAGTCAATATATTACGAAAATGTTCTCGTTTCTGCGCCAAAGTTCACAGGCAGAGAGAAACCGTGTACGCTCAATAGTAGTATTGCTACGGTATTTTCGTAATTGAAATACAATCGTAATTTAGGTACTTAATTGCGCAAGTGATTAAGTATTGGATTATTAACGTCCTCCGGGAGAACACAAAATCGCAGTACGACCGCTTTGTCGAGTACGACACCGAGAATGTAATTAGAAAAACCTTTATGCATATCAGCACTGCAACAACGTATCGCTTAATGACAGCGACGATAAAATGATTCCGAATTCCCCTGATGCCACCGGAAAAAGCGAAAGTGGCGCGTAGAACTCCTGCACGCTGCGTAAGCGACACCTCTGGGCGCTTCAAAACAGAGGTAATTAGCATACAAACAACGAAATAAAATAAAATAATTCACGAGTTAAAAAACCAGAAAGACACGCCTCAGAAAAATCTAAGAATTATACAAATGAGATAAAATCTAGATTTAAAAAAACCTAAAGGCAGGGACAGGGTAAAAATAAAAAACAGTACTTTATATAACAAAAAAAAAAAAAATTAAAAATAAAATAAAAATCCATTGCGTACATACACGCATTTATAAGCAAAGCGTTACCGAATCTCGCCTGAAGAGTTTACTAAAAGCGTAACTCTGGCCACATCCTGGAAACACCCTGAGACGTTTAGCGGAATTTCACAAGTATTACACTTACGCTGGAGTTTGCTGCGAAGCTAATGTAAGTGTTTGTGACAAACGTTTATCCAGCCGGGCTCGCGTACGTAACACAGTGCGGGTACGCCGACAAGGAGACATCGCTATCCGGGCGAGCCTACGAGTAAAGACCCTGGCGGAAGACGGTGATTGGGTCTGTGTTTTATGGTGTGTTTATAATTGGCTGAGAGATGTTCCTGAAGTGTAAACTAACGGGTGGGCCAATAGCATACGCAATACAAACGTACGAGGTTGCCTCCCTTCCGCCTGTCCCGGCAGTTGGTCCGACCACAGGCCGCCAGAAAATTTTGAGCTTCGGTCAAGCAGTCTAAGGCTTTCTGAATTCTAGCTTGCCCCGAAATGAAATCGGCGAATTTTTCAGGTATCTACCTATACGGCACACAGACACATGGAAGTGTAACGTGTGTTGTTAGACCTCGGTTCGTTCTAAACGCTCTGTCGGATACTCAGAATTAAAAGTAAGCATTCGGCACTCTCGTAGCGTCTTATTGTGCGGCCGAGTTAAACAAGAGAGAGAGAGAGAGAGAGAGAGAGTGATCTTGTTGAGGTGGTAGCAGAAGAGCAGGTGACCTCTGCTCGAGTGTGTAGAAGCCTGTGTCGTCTACGAGAAAAGGCAGGCTGTCTAACTACGAGGTTTATGCACGCCATTCCCTCTCTACAATTCAGGCATATCAGACTTGTAGAGCTTTGCAAGCATCACACAGAAACCCGGTGAAAGGCGAAATAAATTTTTTCTCTGCAGTTTCGGTTGCGTCGCTGCAGATAATACACTCGCCCCCTGACACCACGATAACTAAACTAGATAAGCATCACAGAGCGTCTTTAGTAATGCAGTAGAGTGTCTTTCTTAAGAGCCCGTGTGCACTAAGGGTCGAACCACCCGAGTAGTTTCCGCCTTTCTTCCACAAAAATTATATTACAATTCCCGACTGACACATTAAATTAACATTTTGATCAGTCTATAGACATGAAAGGAAACAGCAATTATTTCTGTATTACGAATCATCATTCGAAACCTTTGTTAGCCAAAGAGCGATTATTAAAATGGTCTCACGTATCGTAGTATTAGCGAAGTATAATCAAAAGCTAGTCTCGCAATCTTTATCAATCAATTATTATGGTTTTCGAATGTTTTAATTTCGTCGTTTATATTTCCGAAAAACTTGCGTTAAGAATCGCTGGTAATCTGTGGAGATATATACACTTACCAATTCGTGTACTCATTAAAAATTATTTTTATGAGCGCGAAAGAGTTTAACAGCCATTATAATAGAAGTACGTAGAAAAAACTCCAAGGAAAAGTACACAAGCGATGTGCAATTAGAGAGCCTATTGAACAGTCGTCAAAAAAGTCATACGTCACTCAGTATTCAAAGCTACAGAAAAAAATTAATTCGTATGTGCTGATGTTTATAAGTATTAACATACTATACGTACACATTTACATACTCATTCATAAGATTCGTACTTGCAGGTCAGCCTTAATCGCTTCGTGCTCACTTGCGAATACTCACTCCAATGTACACGAACTGTCCACAACTTGGCACATATGCAGTTTCTCACATTCTACAGCTTTGTGCATTCCACGCCATCAAAATTTGTCCAATGAAAATTAACATGAAACAATTCTTAACAAACGGTAATTGTCGCGCTTTGAAGTCCTCGCCGTATGCCGGAAGATTTACAGTTCAAGCGAGCGACAAATCTACACACACGAAACGGAAGACGCCTCGAAATTCAATTCTGAAAAAGCTGGGCGTGAAGTAGAAAATTAAAAATGCAGGTGATAAGTTACGTGACAACCGCTGTGCACAAGAAATTTATGAGCAACGGGACCTCAGGACTAAAATTTCTCCACAACTACTTTGAACAAACTCGTTGCTTGTAAATGACACCACCAGTTTGAACTGTCCGTTACAACCGCGTGGCGAGGCGACATAGCGACGACGGTAGCCACTACCAGATTTGTACAAATACAATATGACGAGTTAACAAATTGGAGGAACCTTTATTCAAACGGTAGACACTCTAGCGTAAGAACACCCGCATTTCCGGTATTCCCGCAATTTTTTAATGGAAAAATAACATTGTAGAATCGACGAGTGTGAGAGTCCTCTGCCTTGGAGCCCTTTTCTCTTACTTTTGCTTTATTTTTATAAAAGAGAGTTACCGCACAACTATATTTACGAGGAGTAATGGCAATCTGTAACTCAAAATGTCACCCTTGTCGGTTCTCGTGATGTTCAGTACGAACAACGGCCATCTGTAAAACTTGTATCATAGAGAGAAGAAAACTTGTTTTAAATATTATTTGAAAATTAATAAAGAAACAAATACCATTTATAATATAACATTTACTGAAATAACGTAATATGTGACCCAAGTCACTAGGTGTTAACAAAAAAATATATACATTTCAGCAAACAGAGCCCACACAAAGACAGCCATAAAGAGATACGTTACAGAACACCACATAAAGACGATTTCGAGTAGTTGTCGGTTCAGCTGTCGTTACCATAAAGATACTCGTAGTGCGTATCTTGAAGCACGCTGAAGTCACAGAATATGGTCTAGTACTAGGGGAGACAGCAGGGTGGACGGGGATAACCATTCTGCGCATGCGCAAATGACTGTGACGAGCGAACCGTTGTTCCCCTTCCTCACACTCCGCCCATTTCACATCCCCCGCTCTTGCGCCAGACTAAAGTGGAGCGCCGTGAATAATTTATTCACTTAAAGCTAAAGCGTTGGAAAGCTAATTTTCGACACGCAAAGCACTTTCCAAGAGCACTGGTGAACCCCGACAAAAATATTCATTGGAGAAAACTGACTTCAGGCGAGCAGAGTGCCTTCTAAACAACGCCTGCGTATTTTCGAACAGTAAATATACCGATAATACAATGAAAACTTCGTGCCACACGAGAAAAGGATACCACTTAAGTTGCGTGAAGGATCAGCGATATCACTAAACTCATTCCAGAACGTGTATCCGCATCCTGTACCAAGGAACTGACTGGCAGTTTAGGTTACAAAATGAAAGGAAATGTCAGCACTTTTTGGAGACGCAAGCTAAGACGCTTTGAAATGCTATCAAAGCAACGGCTACAGACCTTAACAACAAACCCGAGCCGTGCGGATTCCCTTAGCCGTCTCGCTGTACATGGTGGCAGTTTACTTACAGCGTTCTTACCTTCGGTCTATTAATTATAACAGCTACAAGTATTGTCAAGCAATTCTTAAAACTCAAATTTGTTACAATTCATATGTGCACACATCAACTATAGTCCTACCACGGTCACTTCCTACTTTTCCGAAGCCCTGCTACAGATCTACTTCCACCTGCTATTCCTCCGCCTCATGCAAACAAAGCTTGACCAAGCCTATAAAATTACCCGAAAGGGACAACACATTTTGTGCGCACTCGGATTAATAATATTTTCCACTGGAACTATTTCTTACTAGGCATCACCCACACGCCTTTTTTAAATTTTTGTCTAAATTAATATTAATCGTAAACGAAGTATTATAATTTATAGATAAAATATAAGTAAAAGCTTAATTTAAGAAAAAATATGATAATTTTATGTTAACAGAAGTATAAACGCTTGGGAAATGAAATATTTAGGAAACAACTTTGGTACAAAAAGGTTGAAGATACTGCGAATAGACAATACGTTGCAAAAAAAAAACACCAACGACAAGAAAATATGCAACTATATTAACAGTGCTCGGTAATGGAAATTCCAAAAATGCTTTGTAAAAGCAGAGAATGAATAGTAATAACGAAAAAGGAGAAATGAAGCTATATAACGTTACACTACTACAAACGTCACTAGCAATAACCTTCGGGAGAAAAAATTCCTAACGTTCGTTAAACTGAACTGTGTATTTCCAACTGCTAGTAGTAGTTGCTTTGAACAGAAAAGCGTCGTCGGACGCGATGAGGTGACTTCAGGAATTGAGAAATGACACGCACGATTGTGAACACGAAGAGAAGCTGTGTGGCACATCACTTGCTGTTCGTCGGCAGAGCGCCGTATTGCTCGTACGACCGTCACGTGAGCTGGTGCAACGCGGAAGTTCAAGTCAGCCATTGTGAAACACAACGCGCCCCACTACGACACGATACACGAAATGCGTGTTAGATCCCGTGGGTTATTGATTCCTGATATTTTCCAATTTAGCCCAGGGCGTGGAGGTCATACGTTTATTTTTTATTTTGTAATACACCGCACTATTTGGAGACCATAAAAGTAAACTACACTGTTTTCAATACACGGAAAATGTTTTGGATAAATAATATTTTGCGCAGTTATAGTTAAAAATTAAAATTCACCTGCTGATAGGTCAGAGAAAAAGTTAAACAGAAAAGGTATATATTGGAAACCAATGTGACTAACGTAAAAAAAAAGGCACGCATAATCACATAAAACGTATTTCTTTAATATATGTTTGAAAATGTTTTGCACACATGTATTTTAATAATGAATATTTATTCTACGCACACCAGTAATGATTTTTAAGTCTAACCATAGGCACGGGCATGATAACCAACAACTAATAACGCCACGCCCATCAATGTCAATTATTCACATGCACGCAACGCGCTTCAACTGTAAGGCCCGGGTTCGATTCACAGCCGTGGCCGGAATTTTCATATCTTGCCAAGGGTCAGTTTACGTTATATATAGTGTGTTGCCATATGTTGGTGTCATCCTGTCCCTCGTGCTTGCAACTTCTTGCGCGACAAGTCAAGGGGACGGAGTACATTTCCGTTCATACGTGTTCATTTGTCACATAGCGGGAACACCCGCACTCCGTGGCAGTGAAATTCAACTCCCCTTTCTTTCCATTGGACTCATTTAAGCAAAATGAGTCTTACCAAAAAGTTTCAAGCAGCAGAGTTTAAAGAGCTGAGTACAAACAAATAACGCAGTCGCAAAAAATTGCGACAATTCAACCATCCCCTTATATGAATTAGAATACAAGATAATTAACCCACAAAATTGTAAAAATTATTAAACAAATTGTTAGTTTTCTTGTATTTTATCCCCGGGATTATTTCGATTGTTTTCTTTTTTCTTATAAATTGCCCATATTAAAAATACAAATAGCCAAACAGGCTTTAAAATACGTTACAATTATAACGTTTGATATGAAAATCACATGAAGTTACATTTATTAATGGGATCCCATAGTAATACATACTTAGCCCTAATATTGTAATATTGCAAAATAAACAGAATATAAAAAAAATTATCTTAAAAAAATTTCCGATACATGCTCTATAAAATGCCCTTATCAAACAAGGCAGGATATGCCTTCTGCCAAGATATAATGTTCTCATAGTGAGGTCCATATCCATTTTTTCTCCCAAGACGAAATACAACCCCTTTCATAGTCGGGAAATATGCGTTGAGGAACATCCCGGATGGTTTCGTCGTGGTTCGAGTCCAGTAACATTCGAATCTTGACGACGTAGAAGGCAACCTGGAGCCTCCACGCCGACAGTCTGCGCTCGCCTGCCGAGCCACACACCCGCGTCGGTTCCTAAGTCCACGACGACTTACGTGGGACGGGTCACCGACGAGGTAAGCCTCAGATCCCTCGTCGATCTATCCCCGTCTTAGGACGCACAATTTCCTGCGCTGATATTAACGCCGGGTGTACGTTGTTCCACCACCGTCACACACTTGCCACGCAACGTTGTATTCTGACGCATTTTTGGTCATATTTACTGCATTAGTAATATTTAAATATCTGCTTCAGTATGTTTTGCAAATTTTTCATCATACAAATACTAAATACGGATACCAAATAGTAGATTAAAATAAAAGGGTCTGAATAAATGGAATATAAAAATAATCATATTAAGGAAATATTAGATCCAAGATATGTAACTACTTAAAAAAAAATGTAATAAATAAAATGTAGTGACTAAGAAATCCTTCGCATTTCTTGAAGCAGCCATGCCGATTTGCTTGTATTATTTGTGCGCATTTTGTTTTAATTTCCTTGATTCAAATTTTACTGACGGTGTTCATTGTTAACAGGATACAGTTTCAATACTTTCACATTTCGCATATTAATATTGCAAGTACTGAAAGACGCATAAGGTTTTTTGATTAGAGTTTCACAGAAATTAAATTTTTCCCTTGAATAAAATACATGTTATTGATCGCAGAGCATTAAATTAACGCTACTCCCACTATTCATTCAACTAATAGAACTAATGGAGACGTTGCAATTTACTTTAGGGCTTACTAGCAATTTTAACATGGTAAACTCCCGTTTTCCTAGTTTCGTATAGCATGCTTGTGCAACAGAGTAGCGCAATTCGTCAGACAGATAATATTTATCTTAGATGAACTCGCAGTGTGCGTGGTCGTCTTTCGAAGCAGAAAAAAAAATGCCGGAACATATTTTCACAAAATGCGAGAACATAAGATACTTGTCACTTTAAAAGCGCTGTTCTACAAGTAGTATACAGTATACGGAAGACAAACATACGTTACGACAACTGTCGTCTGAATATAAATACACGCAATATTTTGCGCCGAAGTACCTATCGTGCACGGGAAAATATGGAGACTGGCGTCAACGGCACCATACAACAAACAGCTAACCCCATGCAACACAAGAAGGTTTGTGGCGTGCGCCTGCAAAGTTACGAGATGCATACAGCACAACACGACAGAGACGCAGGCAGCAGACAGTACTTCACGTCAGGCGCACACACGGTTCCCTTCCACCGTAGGAAACTCACACCACATCCAACAGTCATCGAAACATGAAAATTGCGCTCCTGAAATATAACTTTCCCAAATATAGAGTAAGTTCAGTAATATCCAAACGGCCTGGCAATGGACTAGTAACCACATTTCCTTTGTGACCATGGAAATAAGAGCGTAAACCATATTTTTCACACGGTTTCGAATTCGTGTAAATCATTGCAGATCATTAACGTTTATTTCCCGATAATATTTTTACAGATGATGGCAGCTGTGTTAAAAAAGCTCATTCCAGAAATAGGCGCCGAAAAAAGAAATAAACATTAAAGACAATTTAAAACTGTTTGTATAGAGGGAATATTTTGTTTCGTTTCACTTCGTGAGGAACTACACATAGGGATCTAGACCACAGCCTTTTAAAAAATTGCACTTTTTCCCAAAGGCATTTGTAACGAGTACACCTATTGCTGGTATAGAAAAAAAAATATTTCATCCAAGATTTCCGCTACTACGGTATATATTATCTACTGCTAGGTATAGAAACTTTAGTACAATAAAAAATATATTTGTACGCCGGTTGCAATTTCAAAATATTTGTAAAGATAGCTGGAAATCTTACCTAGTATTTCGAATAAATTACATAGTATTGGAAATAGTGTTTCAGTCAAATGTTTAACTATAGCAGGAAAAACTGTTTCCTTAATTCACTTTTTATACAACTTTGTTCTCGCCTAAATTAAAAAAAAAATCGAAAAATACAACTTATCAAAATCAGACACCGTATAGCATTCAAACAACGGCAGTTTCCGGTGTCACCTAATTTCCGAGACTATCATGTAACTGTATTTCTCCCTCACGGATGGGTGGCTCTAGAATTACAACTGAAGCAAGTTTTAAAAATAAATTTAAACTGCATTTATTAGTCATTTACAAATATTTAGAAAATATATTAGTATAAAACACTATACTTACGAAGAATAAACTGTCAATAAAACATAAAAAGGTTATAATGCAAAAACATTTAGAATGTAACTCGAACACGGACTCTGTAAAAACCAAAGCGGTTCCGATAGCGGCCATGGGGATGGACAATGGCTGAACAGATAAAGCAAATCCATTTATGTAAATTACAAAACGTTTAAAGAGCTCTGCCCATCAAGCCTGCATCGACGGAGTTTGAATGAGGCATCAATGTCAAAGAAATTCCTTCTCAGTGCATCAATTTTAAAGATAACTGTTTCAATAAAAATATTCAAAGCAACTTTATAAAAAAACATTGCAACGTTAAGATCAAAAAATATACTTATTCATAAATTGTCGTGTAAAATGTAAATTTTAATTTCAATTTTAGAAAAAAATATTAAACATAAAAACTGGCAAGATTTTATTAACGTGTCAGCATTCGCGTAGAATAATTATTGCTTGAAGCCGTTATCTTTCAAATTGATGCACTAAGAAGGAATATCTTTAACACAGGTTCCCCATTTAAACACTGTCGCTGCAGGCATGGTGGGTAACACCCTTAAAATAACATTGTTCTTCATGCATATAAATACTTCAATTTAAAACGATTCGTGCTCAATCTACCTGGCATGAACGAGACAGAGCGCGAGAGATTAAGGAAATTCCCTAGACTACCTTGAACATGCCAGCATATTTGAAATTTACTTCGGAATACGGGAGCAGTCAACACGCTAGCGCACTGTGGCAGCAGGGTCGTGAATTGTTTTCAACTCTTGCGTCGCCACAGAAAGCAGCCGACACGCGAGGGACGAGCTGTCAACACAGTCGGCACTGCTTGGTCTCGCCAGCTGCACGCGAGAGCCGTTTAAATGCAACCTAGGCGAGACGTTTGTGGGACCTGCAGGCGACGACCCGTGGCACGAAGACGCTCGTTTAATGCGGTGCTGTCAGCAGGACGCAGCTTACACGATCCCACGTCTCCCCGCAACAAAGACCGGCGCGCAAGTGCTCGCCCCGCGCCGTTGAACTGCAACCGAGGCGAGACGTTTGTGGGACCTGCAGGCGACGACCCGTGGCACGAAGACGCTCGTTTAATGCGGTGCTGTCAGCAGGACGCAGCTTACACGATCCCACGTCTCCCCGCAACAAAGACTGGCACGCAAGTGCTCGCCCCGCGCCGTTGAACTGCAACCGAGGCGAGACGTTTGTGGGACCTGCAGGCGACGACCCGTGGCACGAAGACGCTCGTGTAACGCGGTGCGGTGTGCGGGGCGCAGCTTACACGGTCCCACCCAGGCCAGCCGGCGAAGTTAGGGCGCACCCGACACGCGGGAACAAACACGACTTTAATGAGAATGTCAAGAGGCGCCCCTCCCTCGGCGTGAAATACGCTGACGGTGTCCCCCAGCGGGGTAGGCGTACACGGTCTCGGGCGCGCGCCGAGCGTGAAATGGGCGCCCCTAGGCGGCAAATTGGACTTATGGAAGTATGAGATTAGGCAGTGCGTCGCACCATCCGATACGCGAGTCTGGCCCGGGCTTCACGCCGTGGACGCATTTATTTCTCCTCGATTTCCAATACCCGTCACGGGATAATCGGCGGCCGCGGTCGGTAAGCAAATCGCAGCCGAACTGCTGATGGTTCAGGCATAAACCAAGTCACAAATTCAGTGTCGGAGCCCATTACAATTCCCGGTCCCATCATCTTTCAACCATGCAACGTATGATCTTAAGAGACGCAGAGAAGCATGGGGGAAAACAAATCGAGCAGTCAAAACAGTTGAGCGTTATTTTTTTCCCCGTAGGCAACCGAGAATATAAAACTGCAAGATCACGAATACGCAATGTGATTATCAACAAGAACAATAGTTAACTATGATATATCCATAGCATAGAAGAGAACATACTAATAATAATTTAATAGAATGTTTAAATATTAATGTTCACGCCAAAAAATTAAACTTCGGTGGCTACTATTAGTAAACAATCCCACGTGCTAAGTGTACAGACAATTAAGAGCAAAATGCAACATATTTAAAATCCCATTGCTTACCACCTACTATAAATTAACCAACTAAACCTTTGCTACAGGTGTGCCAAGACTTCAGGTCACTTTCCTCACGCATTCTAACGGGCGCCGGCTATTACTCGCAGTTATATATCGTGGCGTTGAATACTGAGCAAGGGCAGAATTCACACGTCAAAATACATTTCACTGCCTAACTTGTGAACGGCGTACGGTACTGGTAGCTTCGTATCCCCTTAGTAGTTGTATCTGCAAGCTGAAACTCAATGCGGTACCTGTCGTGCTAACCGTGCGACATGAAGGAATTAAGTGCCTCTGTCACCCTCCACCCACAGAACCTGATAACCAACTTGGTTCGGATTCTGTGACCTCTGGGAAGTCTGATGACCTCCCAACTAATCACCCGCCCTTGCTGACACCCCTACATGCTACGCTACGTTGTGAGATGCTGGATGAGGGCGAATGGAAGTGCGTGCCACTCTGCAACCACCACGTGTGTTTGTATGCTAGCGAAACTGACGTCTCTGTGGCAGGACTGATGGAGAAGACACGACGTCGCGAGGTAGATAACCTCCTCGGCACAAGAAACGTGTGTCTCAACTTGGATAATCTACTTACCTCGTTAGTGTATGTTTCACTAGTATTCCACCCCTTCCCAACAGAGTGTCACACAATTGACAATACTTACTCGTACAGAACGTGCCACATCTCCGGCATACCGCGTCTGAGACAAAGACGCGCACTTCAACGACAGGTGTTGCTGACCTCCCGTGGTGCAGTCGGTTGGTGCGCAAACCGGTCTGGGGCGCGGGAAGTTTTCAGTTAAAATCTCACGGGTGTTAGTTTAAATTAGGTCGTAAGCTAGTTTGTTAGCCGACCACTGATAAGCCTTCGGCATAACACCGGGGGACGTTGATAAGCCCTTTCCAATCCCAATCAAAGTCAACCGGTGTCAAACAGTCGCCGATTATTGCGGCAAATATAAATAAACCACTTATGAGCGAGGACAGGAAATTACGCAAAACTTCACACGTGTATGACCCACTCTCTCGTTTTTATTTCTAGAAGAGTGACAATGTCTGGAAATTGGCAAATTATTTAGAAGGTAAAACGTTATACACCATTCAAAATGAAACATTGATATTCGTGTTCTATATTACGTGCAAATTGTGACTTTTCGCACAGGCATAGCTACTAATTGATTGTATTAAATTAATTTTGGATTTGTAATGTCCTCGTATTCATGGTTTCTAGGCTAACTGGAAACCGGCTTAAATTTAACGTGAAGCTAAATTAAACACCGAGGTTGGTAGTAAGAATTACCGATCTCCTAAAATAAGCTTAATTATACCCCAAATGGTTTCAATAATTGGTTGAACTATGGATAAATATAATTTTACATTAAATAATTGTTGCTTTTGAGTAATTTTCATGTATTTGTGTCACTTGCATTCGTGTTGCTGTAGGGGAAGGATTTTCCACTCGACTTTCCAATCTCATTTCTGGCCGATATTGGTAGAGTTTCCGTATTTCTTAGGTACATTATACTGCCTGCCCAAATGATATCACATTACACTACAACTACCTGTTAACTCAGGTGGATTGGCTACAAGGCTACAAACGGCCTGAGTGATGTCCCATGGAATCAAACACAAAGCTGCTAATTAATTGAGAACACCATCTCCTCGGAACCAATTTGCAGAGTTAATATTTTGTAGAATACAAAATGACCGGAAGGCTTATCTAGAATAATATTATTAAAAAAAATGTAATTCATAATGATTTGCTGATTGCAACGTTACTCGTAGAGTTAACTTCTTGCGGGTGTTTTTTAATGCTATACACATCCTCAGGATTGCACTCGCTTAAGTTCGAAACTGTACGAAGGAAGGAAAAAAAAAAAGTTGGGGTAGGGAGCGAGAAAATGTTACGAAGGGTGGTAAATTGCCAGCGCGCAGAACCGAACGTTTTTGGCATTTAAATTCCAGTAGGGGGGCGCGGATTTCAACTCGTTTGATGCGAGCCAAGTTGAAACACTTCCCGTGGCAGTGACAAAAACACCCGTCTTACCGTTACGGCGACGTCGAGACTTAACCGCAGCTCGCGGCCTGCCATACGTCACTTCCGATTTTCCTCCGCTCCCAAGCCAATTTCCCTTCCGGTCGACGTCAGGACGACGCATTCTTTCCTACTTTTCCCGCACGCGCGCAGGGATTCTTGACGTTATCGAAACAACTAACTTACACCTTCGGAAAATGTAAAAAAAAAAAAACGGTAAGTAGGTATTTCAGAGGATATATCAGAGGGGTGGGGGAGACAGGCAAGTCGACCCGCCCCAACTTACACCGAAGCAAACACGTATAACGTGTTTGGCAACTTCCTACATATGTCATGTATCACAAACGTTTTATACTTCCGTTAACACTAAAACATGTTATTTTTAGTTACATTGAACATTCACTCAGATTTTATTCATGAATTATAATAGCTCATGTGTTATTCGCGTGAATAAAAACAGGGAGAAAATAGACGTGATGGTAACGCCTGGTAATAAATAGTTATCTTGCAAAACATTATTAAACTGAGTGCGCACGAACGCGGTTGGTTGTCCCTATCGTGAATTTTTTTTTTTCTCCTTTTGGCTAAGCTTTGCTTGAATGAGAAGCAGGAACAAAGTAGAACTTAAGGCTCGGCTCCACCCCTCCAGCAGAAACTCTTCGTTTTCGCGTCATAATTTCGGATTCGTAGTAATAACTGGCAATGTGCGATTACAGAAAATTTACATTTTTAAGGGTTGTTTAATATTTTTGTGTGTAACTTCTATTGTGTGAAGCTGCTGGTTGTAAAAAGTCAGGAACATATTCATATTTTATCAATAAGTTCCTGCCTTTTTTGCAAGCAGGAATAAGACATAGTAAAAATTAGTTACCAAAAAGTATTAAACAACTAGTAAATTTTAAATTATCTATAATACTAACTTTTCAATAGTACCTCTGAAACTGAAATTGTGACACTAAAACGAAGATGTCTGCATAATAGGCGAAGTCGAGCCTTAACCATGAACGGATCATACTACGGCCACCGCCTGATCCCAGAACCTGACGGCATTACTTCTGAACACGCAGTGCGCATCCTTGCTACATGTCGGCATCCATTACAATTGTTGTGTCGAGGTCACTAGCCGTATTTTCCTTCTCTCTTTTTAATATAGTTTTAGTACGTTTTTCGTTTGTTGTTTCGTCCATTTTTAGATTCTGAATAGTTTTCTCGTACGCTTATAGTGTGTTTTTTTTTGTTACAGCCTTCCACTGGCTTTGCTCATTTTGTTCTTGGTCTGACTCACTTCCGATACAACCGAAGAACTTGTTAATATAGCTAGTGTGTCTGCACTGTTCTCAAATTCTATAGCATTCTGTTTAATTCTGTAATTGTCTGTACTCTTTAAATGTTAACAAACAATCTTACAAAACAATATAATCAAATGTCGGCATCCCGAGGTCAGAGAAGGCGTGGAGGCCCAGCTGGAAGGCAGGGCTACACTGAAGTCGCACAGGGACTCGGCTGGAGTCGCACAAATGCTGGTTACAACCTCTGCGGAAGTCTGAGGAACACGCCTGCCGGCATCCCC
>NQII01000723.1:595165-627779 GCA_002778355.1 Clitarchus hookeri
AGAACCTGCACCCACCTCCTCCTCGGATGAGATACGTCGCAGAATTATCTGCGCGTCCCAGCACGCATTCCCACTCGTCCTCCCCCCAACAAGGCCGCCGTTTCACGCACGTTCTCCTATGTTGTCGTCTCTCCCTCATGGAAAATCCGTAACTGCGAAGACCTTGTTCGTGCATCGACGCCCTGCTAAACAGTATCTGCGCGGTGTTTTGCTTAGAATGCAAGGAGGAAGTAACACATCAATATAAAAATAGCTTAGGTAAAACAGACTTTATATCAACACACGGAGTGTTAATGTGTTCTTGTATTCACACCAACTGAATGTATTACATTGTCATAAAAAAAAATGCAGCAAAATTAGGCGATGATACCAGCAAAGACTTGTGAAGACGATTAGTGGTTTATACCACCGAATACTAGAGGGTGAAATTTAATCAGCACTTCTCTGCTTAATTTATTAATGGAACCGTAGCTTGTCTGACACGCCTTGTGCAAAACAAGACAACAAGTAACCAACTCTTAAACAATAATCTGCTTGCGTGAGGTGGCAAAAGTCAAAGCAATGGCATAGACTCACGTCATCTGAAGCCTTCTTGCTGATTTCGGGCGAGAGTTATGGCCGTCTCTACGTGTGAGAAGGAGACAAGCAGTGACCCCCCTTTCGGGAATCTAGTTTTGATTTCCGTACCTGTCCTTTGTGTACTTCACTCAAATAAGCAAACTGACATTCCAACTTTGTACATCTCTACTGTTCCCTTGGAAGCCTAACGAAAGTCGTCAACAGTGGATGCGGAGTTACGCTTGGTTCACAAAAGTAGCGAATGTCAGTATTTACATACGAAATTGTTCAAAACAAATAAGGGTTCTGAGAAAACGTAGTTACAAGCGCAACAGCGCGCTACGCTGCAGAAAATTGCTCTATCATGATGACACAATATTTAAGTCAAATTTCTGGCCCTGTAGACGCGCTCAATCTCTCATATTTCAAACGAGAGAAGATCTTTGTTTTTCTATAGTCCCAGAAGCCTAGTACACGAGCAGCTCCTGATCGCCAAAGTTTGTAAATTCTGTAAACGTGTACAGACATCAAAGCACCCAGTGGCCACTATTTTACATTATACAGTATACTGGATTACCTTTCACCCACATTATGTACTAATTTATATTATTGCCACATTGAGAAATATGTAAATTAGTTTGTAACCAAACATAATGTAAAAGAAGAACCGCAATCACTCTAATCAGTATAAGAGGAAAGAAAGCGGATGGAGCGGAGAGGTTTCGAGAGCCGATGAGGGTGAAGCGAGGTGGGTGTGAAGCAGCGCCGGAATTCTAGGGTGGGGAAAAACGGGAGATCCCCGAGAAAACCCGCCGACCAGTGGCATCGTCCGGCAAGATTTCCGCGTGCGAAAAACTCCCCGTCGGGAACTGAACCCATTTTCACCTAGGCGGGGAGCGGGCAGTCTAACCACTGCGCCAACCACAGACTGTATTAGAGAGAAAAAAGAAAAATACCTGAATATTTATTGATCTTATTTATTTAAAATGTGAAGGCGTAGGGGTGGGGGACAGTTGCACGTATATTCAGTTTTCAAAAATAAGATTAATGAACTAATTTTGAAAACTTATCTAATTTCTAGTTACAAGTGTGTAGATATAAAGGGTGGCTACTAGCCCATTTTTAAGTTGCTATATTGCTATGTTGCTATGTTGCTATGTTGCTATGGTGAACCCGAGGGGGCCTGGACGAATTTTGTATGGCTCTGTGTCTATGGCCACCGGGAAGTATCAACACAAATTACATCTTGATTGTAAGACCATCGTTAACTTCAAAACGTATAATATACGTTACATGTAATTAAAATAAATGAGGATAAGACAGGTGCTGCTAATGATTACGGAAACGGTTAACTAGTTCGTAGTAAATGTTTAAAACCAAGTTCTTTTGCTAACTTCGAACACTGTTACACTAAATTACGGTTAACTAACACAGGTAAACGGCAGAACACGTGAAATAAGGTGGACTGCAGACGTTGCAGTGAGAACAGAGCTACACACACGTTCGTTTCCCCACATGCACGTGTCAAAGCTTCAGTTTACAATCAACGAAGTATTCGACTCAGAAGTTTCTTGTCCAGTCAGTCAGATGACACACTATATTTCAATCCTTGGTTTTCTTTCACCGTTATGGAAAAGCACACATCAGTTGTCAANAAAAAAAAAAAAAAAAAAAAAAAAAAAACAGAACGGGTTTCTTTACAACTATCGCACTGTGAAATGCTGCCAATATAAATACTTTCAACGTGTAGTATAGTCTATTAGGAATTTCTTCACACTTTTAAAACACAAACATTTGAAAAATTACTACATGTGTGACGTGTTTGCTTGTTTCCTACATATTTCACGTATTGCAAGCCTGCTGTATTTCTGTTAATACAAAAGTCACTTTTTTCTGATTAAATGGAACCTATACATTAACATATGAATTCATAATACTTAATATATTATTGATGTGAATAAAACAGGCAGAACATTTGTAAGTTGGTAATGCCTTGTAAGAAATAGTTCTTATGCAAAATATTATTACCCTAACAGCGCACGAATGCGGTGCGTTGTCGCTTTGGTGTACGTTTCTAGATGCAATTAAACTCTGTCTGCATGAGGCGGAGGAATATTCTGGAAGTAGAACTTAAGCAGGGCTTTAGAAAAGTTGGAAGTAACCGTGAACGGACTATATATATATTATTAGTGGTCCGTGAATTTAGAAAATTCATTCGGCGGCACATTAGACTTAAAATTCGCATACTTTTAAGTTATTTCTGTGATGGGACCACAGTGAGGGTGCAAATTAAACTTTATCCTGAAGGCGAAGGGGGACGATTAAAAAAAGTCAACTCCGGACTTTTGAAATTTGTGTTTTCCAGCAAAGTGGCTGATATTTGGCGGCGGAAATATGTACTAGTTTAGGGTTATAAACACACTGCAGAGTTATATATCTAAAATCGGTGCCTGGTGTGTAATTTAGCACCCCAAGGTCAAAAATAAACGTTTAACTACACAGAAAACCCGGGTTTTATAAGAGAGTTGGCACGATGTAGTAATGGCCTCTCTGGGTTCTTCTATATTAGCTTGCAGAAACCTGTACACATTTAATTTATGCGTTTAATGTTAGTTACTGTACTATACAACATTAAATTGTCCATATTTCTGGAGTTATTCTGCATATTTGAGGAACGTGAATAACGAAGCGCCACGAACGACAGCGGCAAGCTGATCAAATGCCAAATCACCTCTACGCAAAGTTTTGAACTGATATACAGTAGTTTCGTCGTACTGTATGCTCCCTTGAAACAGCAAGAGCAGTGACAATGTAATTTTGTAGATGGAATACTGTTGGTTACTTCGATGGAATCTCACATATATTCNTTTTTTTTTTTTTTTTTTTTTTAGTTATTTTTTTTTTGTAAGTACGAGAAGTTGGAACCCTCGGTAGATATTCATTTTAATAAATTAATTAAGATGTGAGAGTAGGAATCATTTGGTTAACATACCTTAGGATTTTATTTATTTGCACCCACAGCAAGCCCTGTATGGGGCTCGCCTTATGTTTAAATTCTTTGGTACCTTACCCCTTTGTTGATAGTTTTATGTTACACTGGAGAACGTCGAGCGAGTAGACTTAAAGATGTGCGGTGATGTTGATAGTGTTGCATAGTTTCAGGCGATCATTTCAGCCCTCGTGTCACCGCACCGTTACAATATTTACACGCAGTTTTCCCAACCGGAGGTGAAGGTGGTTCAAGTGCAAGGTTGGCAGGCGCCTTCAAGGAATATTTCAGCACTCCACCCCCCTCCTTCTTCCTCTTCAAGAGCCCCGACACCCAGTAGGCGCTGTGCAAGATGCCTCATTAGCCGCGCCGACGTTAATTACGGCAGGAACTGGAGAGAGAAGAGAGAGAGAGAGAGAGAGAGAGAGAGAAAGGGTTGGTGGGGGGGGGGAGTAGGCACCCGAGAAGGGCTGCGGAAACAGCAAGAATTTGATGCCGACCCTTGATATCACTGGCAAGTCGACTAAAGCATAGACATGATCAAGTTGCAAGTCGGATTGCCATCGATTTCGAATGTCATTATAAAATCTTTAATCTCCAAATTACTCACTCATTTTGCACAATGTGCGGTGTTTATTATGCGACTTTATTCCAGTTTGCAAATTGTTCGCGATGTATTTGTACCACACAATTTTTTATATTTATAGTTAAATAATGATAGAGGCGTGTTTATTACAAGGAAGTTGCCTGGCGACAACTTCCTGGTCAGTCTGCTGTTTGATTTACTAAACCATCATCGTGCGATGCTCAGTTCACGTGAAATACGGCTATACTTGATGCGTGTAAAGCGCAATAAACACTGCGAAGGCAGTAGATTACGCCAAATTTACGAAAAGGTAAAAGGAAACGAAAACGGCGGCTTCCGCAATTCGGAAACTATACACAACAAGCAGTTAAATAGGTGGGAACTCGAATACAACGATTTTGGCTTATTGACTGTTCACGTTAAAGTGAGCACTTTTGAGGTCCTAGTCACTTTATTTGTATTCAGCAATTTTTTTATCCTTTAACAAACTTTTAAAATAAATATTGCCATGCAAGTAATAAACAGAGTTTGTATATTCCACAGCACTCGGAAGTTAACGTATATAATAAAATATATGTATTGACTATTATTCCAAACGAGAGGGCACTGCTTCTCCATGGTCGCAAATGCAATTCTAATTAAGCGATATTATAAGAGTAGAAAAATACATTGTACATGAGCGATATGTTTTATTTTTGCGTGGAAGATAAAAAGTATTCTGGATCCAACTTGCAGCGATATAAAATATTACTTGAGTTTACACACGCACACTATCAACGTACCGGTTCCGAGAATGCTTCTCATAACGTCGTACTATAAGATAAATACGGTTTGCACTCACATGCCACTGCCATAGCTTATCAGGATTTGTGGAACCTAAAAAACTGCCGGGGGTCGAATATTTAACTGTAGTGAAAACGACGTTTTTTTTATAATACTACAAATAATTTTACAATGTGTAATGCACATAATGTATATTATGTATAGTTTTTGACATTTTCGTTATCGTTGTTTAATAACTAACATGTATAGTTTTTAATGTGATGACCACAGTGATAGAGCAAAAAAGCAGAATTAAATAATAATTTCTAGATTTCTCAAAACCTTCCAGAATTTTCTGAAATTATAAATGTCAATGTCACCAAATAGTCAAGGTCAAGATTACAGAAAATTAATATGGCCACCGCAGGACAGGAACAACAGAGCGTTAACAATCGTTGGCTTCACATTTCACACTAAACCCTGCCGCCGAGCACACTTAACACATGACACAAAAATATGAAAAAGCTAATATTTCTAATTCCTCTAACACACCTCTCCGCGTATACAATATCCAACTTACTTAAAAAATACAAATGCAGTTTAATATTGCGTCAGGAATACTTTATAAACGTATAAATGAAATACGAAAAATACAAGAAAAATAACAGCTGAAAAAATCTCGTTTATAGACATGAATAAAACCTCAGTAGTCGTCAGTTTCCGAAACCTGCCTGTTAGGTAGTAGCTATAGGCGGTTCACTGTTAACTCAGCACTTTTGAAAGCCTTGCGTAAGATCTACTTTCCATTGTGTATTCTTCAGCCACAAGTAAAATTGACATAGCGATGAACCATCTCACTTTAGTCATGAGTAATACAAATTATATAATGAAATTTTTAGCAAAGAAAATGGGTTGATAATACGTTAATTCGTGCTCTTATGTTGATAACAAGAAACACTTCAGCAGCCATGCATTTTAACATTTGACTCGCTAATCAACGCCAACTGTTATATATATATATCTCTCTCTCAAATCGCTGCTAACTGAACAGTAGCCTCCGTGCCTGTGTGTGCTGTAGCATTACGCAGTCGTGGCCTGTGATCTTTTTTTCATAAGTTGATTTCAACATACTTTACCGCGAAGGTTGATAACAACAAGAAACACTTCAGCAGTCGTGAATTTTAACATTTGACTCCCCAACGGTTAGATATATTTTTTCTTAAATCGCTGCCAAATGAACAGTAGCCTGCGTGCCTGTGTGTACTGTAGCATTACATAGTCGTGGCCTGTGATTTTTTTTTCAGAGGTTGATTTCAAAAGAGCTTACTTTACCGTGAACATACTTTACACGTTGGCTAGGTGTTATAATGGCGCACACTAAAACTGGTGACGTAACTGCCCATGGTCTCTTAAGCAAATCTTTCTTGCTCATCGGAAATACGTTGAAAATGTTCGGGGGGTGGAACTTGCCTCTGTAGGCGCGTACTCGCGCATAGTCTACCGCACGTAGACGCGCGGTCCTCATTCTACTCATGTTAAGAACAAAACGAGTTTTTTCATGGGAGAGTTTGGCATAGGGAAAACTCCCGCCGCTAGGTAAGCGCTAGTGTTACAAAGAGGTCACTTTTAATTAAAATGTTAAGCAACGTGGATAATAAAAGCGAAATATGTTCCTTAGTTAAGTAGTTGTTTTATTAGGTGAAATATTCTGAACGCACTCTATTGCTACACTATGACGTCACAACAAAACTTGGTTTTCTGTGACGTCATAGAGTACGTTCAAAATTTGTCACCTTATCATTCACCCCCATTGCAAGAATCTTTCAAACAACTGGTTATTTTAATTTTGATTTTTGATTATTTCAATGATTTTGTTTTTTAAAGTAAAAAATAGAGAACATCTGGTACCCGTGCGACACTAGCGCTTACCCAGTGGCGAAAATTTTTGGTTACGAAACTTTTAACATTAATCTTTATAACCTGAGTAGAAGAAACCTTAACCACGTGTGGTTATTGTAACGGACCAGCATCCAGCCAGCACGCGTACATACATTACAGATAAATCTGAAATGGGAAACCGCCTTCTTGTTCATCAGGTACAGCAAACATTGACTACTCATTCACGGCTGATTCACACTGATGCTCGTTATGTTACCTTTTCGCTAAGTCATAGTTAAAACTTGTTATGAAATCGTGGGCCTGTGTTCACGTTGGAGAAAAGACTAGAGTATACGTAAGTATTTATGCAATTGGTTATTATAATACTAAAAACATTTTTCACTTATGTGCAAATAATCCCATCTCTCACACGAATTAACGTAAATTAAAACCCTTATATATTTTCCTTCAATGCCTGTGTTTTCCAGATTCCAAAATGTTTTATCATTCAAATACGCACAAACCAAACTGTTAAGTTCAACATCTCATGTAATCGTTGCGTAATACGCAATAAACAATCTAGCCTGAAGTTGGTACGAATAAAAATAATTAAAATAAACAAAAGAAAATAATTGCTCCTTGAATCTGAATGGTTTTAAACTAGTTGCATCTACGTTACGTTGAAGTTGAGTCAACTCCTCGCGTTCTACGTCACTCATAATTCAGTGTGAATGCATTGCTGCTCGATTATACCTGAACATAAAGACGACGCAAAGTTAACGGAACTAACTTCATGTAAACTTATTTCGCGTGCGAAATCGAGGTCAGTCTGTTCTCCTCAAACCCCTCCCTCCCCAAACATAATACAGGGACAGGCGAAACATGTTGAGACGACAACCTTGCAATATTGGGAAAAGCCGTTTGATGGAACTGCTGGCAAAAAAAAAAAACCGGCGTCCCAGTCCGCGCTATTTGCGCAGAAAGTTTCGTCAATATCGGTAGGAATTGTTCAAAGGTTTTTTTACAGGGCTTCGTATAATCTCGCCTGTGACCTGCAACTCCTTTTCTTTTTTTTTTTTTTAATTCCACAAAAACTGCACGCGGCGCAAAAGTTTCCACATGCGAGCAATAAATTCGCAGAGACATGGTCCGCCAAGTTTAAAAAAAAAAAGAAGAAGGCAACGCCGCCAGACTTCAAAAGGCGGCGGCGTCGGTCAGTGAAGCGTGCGAGACGGGAGTTAATTATCAGTGCGGCGACGTGGGCAGTTATTTTTTTTAAATATTTTTAGCTACTGTCGGGGTGGTCGTTGTGGAAGGACGCGGCTTGGAACCAGGTCAGCCGTCGCGACGCGTGTCCTTGAAGCCACTTAGTCCAGGCCGCGACGGCTGGCTCGCGTGGAGGTGAACCAGCTTCCCCAGGACCCCTGCAAAGCTCGCTCGCTAATGAACTCGTTATTACTGCCGTTTGTTAACCCTCGCCACGCCGTCCTTTGTTTAGTTGCGACAGCCCTAGGTATTAAACAAACCCGGTTGACAAAAACCCAGCGCGGAAACTTTATCCCACAGAACGCATCGCCGTAATTGGATCAGCGCAATTTCCACGGCACGTCGAAACACAAACGTTAAAAAAACTATTACCTTTTACAAATATTCGCTTGTACAAAAGAGTTTACAGTGAAATTAACTTAACTTTGCTTGGTTTCGTGTCACTGAAAGGAATTCGTTTGGTGAGGGTGAGTCTTGGGAGGTCGCTGAAGGTGCCTTGTCGCTGCTACACCAGGCGCTGAGGAAACGCAGTCATATACTGAATTTCATGAAGGCGGCTCGGAGGGTTGCGAGATAACAAGAAGGTTCAAGGAAATGTAATTAAAACAAAAAATTAAAGTTTCATGTCGTAGCAATTTTTTATACGACACGAACATACCAAATTATTAAGAACGTTGCGTAACGTACCACCTTAGTAAAGAGAAAACTATTTACAAATATGTTTGTCCAATAATACGCTTTACAGGGGTAAAAAGTATGCACATAAATACATTGAAAACAAAATCGTCGGGAGGGGAGCTATAAAAATAACTCCACTCCCGTTTCATTTCTCACGTCATACGTTCTTCGTTCTCGGTAACATGACCACTTTTGAAAGCCCTGTCTAAGATCTACTTATAAACACATCGTGTATTCTTTCATTGCCAAGAGCCTCATCTTTTTATTTATACGTCGGTCAAGCGAAACAGTAACATTATTAGAAAAGTAAATATTTAAAAAATGTGCTAGTTCTTACATTTATATGCATAAAATTTGTCATAATACCTACCCTGTGACAAGGTAACATGGACATTAAATCTTCCATTTAATTTTTACACATTCCATTTAGTTTTAATGTAATCGTCATAACATTCGGTTTGGAGGCTAAAACTGCATAAAATGTGGGTATGTGACTGCATTCCTACGTACTAGTATTATCAAGAATCCTAATGTTACAAATTGAACTAAAAACTAAACGATATTGCATAAAATTTAAAGCTACAAATTTTCCATTAATTTCATCATATGAGCCTAATACATGCACTTTAAACATATGCTAAAACAAACCATAACTCTTAACATGTATCTGAAGCCCTTCTTTACAGTTTCATACAGGTAACAACGTCGGACTGGTAGAGATCTTTCAGCCCAAAGACAAGGGCTGGCCGGTGGAGCTCGATGGCGATCTGCGCACGAGACATTCTTTTTAGTATATATACCCGCCTTCACGCAATTCTTCTACAAAATTCACAACCTCATACGTTTGGGAATTGATGCCAGCTTTCCGAGATGAAATTAGCAGTCTCAGACGTGATACGAGCTCATTAGTGTCGTCCCAGAATGCATAATAAAGTCGGTTGCTTCCATCCCAACTTCGAAGTTAGAACCCGAGCCGCTCGCTAAGCCAGCACCCGAGAACAGTTCAGCGATAACGCCGAATTTCGGTGCGTCTCATCGTTAGGAAGCACTGCTGGAGGAGTCATTGTCGGCAAAATTTGCAATCATGAGACTAAGTAAGCCCTTCTAATGGCGAGGCACATCATGTGAATAATCGGCATGCTCACGTTTAAACAGCAATCCGTAGAGGCCTGGAGAAACCCGCATGTGCACAGAACGACGTGCCAAGAAACTTATTGCTAATCCCTCATTTAAACGCTACACAATACGCGGTGAAACACTATCTCTTGTTAAGCTGGAGCATGAAAATATCCTACTCGATAAACCTATTTATGGGGGATTTGCAGTACTCGGACCACGTAAACTAACCTATAATAGTAGTCAGTAATAGTTCGTAAGGTTTTAACTAACGTGACATTTTAGGTGAAAACGTGCTGTACTGTTTACACCTACATAATCCTTAACCCATGGCGTTTGTTAATTTTTTTTTTTAAACAATCTTGAATACACAGACTATTCGCGGTTTACTCACACGCTTTGAATAAGACCTTTGAAAAATTACCCCATGTGTGACGTGTTCGGATGTTTCCTAAATATGCCACGTATACAAGCGTTATATACTTTTAGGTATTGACAAAAAAGTTCATGTACAGGTTTCATTATGATGTCCTGCAACCAAGGTATGATAGTAAGCTGGAGCTGATCTACATGGACACAGATTTCTTTGTGGTACAGATAGGGACGGACGATTTCCACAGGGACCTTGCCTCAGGCCCGGCACTCATGTCCGAGTTCGACACGAGCGCCTACCCGCCCACCCATTCGTGTTATTCGCTTGCCAACAAAAAGGTGATTGGAAAGTTTAAGGACGAGTGCGGTGGGGACGTTGAGATTCAGTTTGTTGGGCTGAGAGCCAAGCTCTACATATGATGGTGCGCTAGTAAGGATGTTAAACAGGCCAAGGGAATCAAAAAATGCGTACTTACGAATAATACATTTGAAGATTATAAGAATATACTGATGAGCTAGCAAGTAATGAGAGTAATTGTGAATAATATACGGTCGCACCATTACCACGTAAATACTTAATGTTCCAACAAACTGCCACTCACGTGGGTGGACGACAAACGCAAGTTCCTGGACGATAGCGCTCATACCGTCATCGCTTATGATTATCGTGGTTGATGTTATGTACACGCAGCTCTGGGACAGACATGTATCATCATAAGTGTCTCTGTCCCCGGGAGAGCAACAGGGGTCGGGATGCATGGTAGGAGATGGTTCCTCGTCCCGGGATCGTCGAAGCTGAAGTGCATCCATTCCCCTCTCCCACGACGAATCATATGTGTGTCTGTTGATTTATTCAATACATGTGTTTTATTTTTCCAGCAGCACATTATAGCTCATGCAAGAGCCCTGTTCATCTTGCCAGGCACGATGTTGTTATATTGTTGATGATGGATGGTGACACGTAGTTCGTGCAAGAGGCATCCTTATCTTGTCAGGCGTGTTACCGATATGACCTGCTGTGTGTGCACTGTTTCTGCAATCACACGCGTGCATGCTTGTGTACTGTTCCAGTTATGTATTTTTTTTTCCCAGCAGCATTCTGTAGTGCATGCAGGAGCCATATTCATCTTGCCAGGGGTGTTGCTGTTGGTGGATGGTGGCGCTGTTTGAATGATGGCACGCTGTGGCCCGTGCAAGAGGTATCCAGGTTTCCAGGTGCGTCGCCGATATGTCGTGATGTGTGTACTATTACACAATCCACAATCACCCATGCACGTAGTTGCGCACAGGAATTGGCGTCTATGTTGGGTCTCCGACCCGGGGTTTATAGTCATTTCCTGGGGGACTCAACGCTTATCATGGTAGGGGTTGAGAGTGTGAAATGGTATTCGTTTCATGCTAGCACAGTAGTAACTAGTGGTAGCATCGTACTTGCTTTTACTCTTTTTTACAGCGCTGTCCCTCCTTTCCATCTTCATCCACGTCTACTGTAATCTACTTATATTGCTGTCATCTGTCGGTGCGTTTCTTTGTCTGCTTTTAATTTTTTTTTTTAGGCGGGTCGTTTTTTCCCATTTCCATTTCCCATTTCGAAAGCCGTCAGTGCACTATGCTTGCGACGCCACTGGTGTTTCTATACGCATACATGTACGTGACTTGTTCGCATATAAGGAAAATTCCGGTGGTGTTTTTTGCTGGCGTAGTGTATGTACTGCCCCAGTCCCAAGGCCGGGGGCAGTCCGCATATCAATGTATCAGACTTCGGCCTATGGAAGTGAATGCACGACGTAAAATGACGAAGTGGTTATCAATTTTACGCGAATTACGTAAAGTTATTGAAAATTATCTAAAAAATACGCAAAGTTAAAGTGAAGTTTTAAACATTTTATTTCATTTCATTGAAAGAAAAACAGTTACACACTGAGTTACGTCCTTTCTAATATCCGAAAAAAAAATTCGCAACTTTCCTCCAGCCCGGAATAAACAATCCGACGCAAACGAATATTCCGAAGACTGTTCCGTAAATATAATTTCGGCGGAGGTTTTTCTTGTACCGAAAGCAATTGAACGGAGAACTAACTCTCCGGTACGGAGGAATGCAAAGAAGGAGAAACGGCGATGCGTCTGAAAGAGACTTACCTTCCCCGCGCGGTCGTCGTCGGCGGCGACGTCCGGGGCTGGAATGCAGGCGAGGAGGCGCCGGTATTGGCTTCGGCGTCGAAACACCAACACGAGACGCAACTCCCAGCTGAGAACCCCCGCATTTCGTGGAGGGGACGGAGAAATAGAGAGAGAGAGGCCGGCATGGCAAACTCTATTAGCATTTCGACGGCAAAGCAAACACTGAGCTCTTCGCCGACTACCTTCGGCATATTGGCTGTGGAAGTTTCCGCGAGGACCCCCCCCCCCCTCCTAATGCAGTGACAGACGGCCACTCCAGAGGGCACCGCCCCTCACAGGGACACTTCGCTCTTGATCGTGAGCGCAGTCACCGACTCGCGGACCCATACATCTTTGAAACTGGCGCAGTTATTTCATTCCTCTAGAGGAAGGAGTTCAGCCGGTGGCCACGATTCAACCCGCTACGGATATTCTACTTCTGATTGCATGGTGTATGGTCGCCGAACTTAGACTCATCAGAAAGGCCTGACTAAGCTTTTTTTTCTGTCTGGGCAATGCTATACTTCCGCCAAATATAAGCCGTAATCTTTTAATACTCTTACAACTACTGTCCTTAGAAGTCCTGTCCTCAAAATACTACTTTGTAGGGCTACAGAAAGTTTTATAATTAAAAAATAAATAATAGCCTACCAAGTAGGGTTACAAGATATATAGTTGCTAGGCATATATTACAAAATATAAGCTTGTATTTCATCATACATATGCCGGTCAAGCACACTGAGAAATTGATATAAATAAAAAATGCTATTGAGCCAATTACTACAAAAATACAAAGAAAGTGGATATATTCAATGTCTAGTAGTTAAAAGCACAGCAATTTTAATGCGACATTAGTGAAAACGGCTTATCCGTGTTATTTTCACACTTCTTAAATTAAACGTTGGAAAATAACCGATGTGTACACGTTTCATTGTTTCCTTAATAAAGAATAAATCGCAAGCTTTTTATATTCCATTTAATATTAAATTACCTTTATTTTTGATCAAACGAAACATTCACTTGTATTTTGTCTTTAAATCATGATTATTTAATTGTGAATATGCATAAAAAAAACCAGAGTAAAAGGCGTATGTTGGTGATGACTGGCCATAAATAGTTATAACGTAAAATATTATTAAACTGAGATTGGAAAGTAAGTATTCAGGTAAACCCGGCGATAACAAATTTTCTCGTAATTAATAAAAAAATATTTATTTTTGATTGCCGATCCTGAGCACAAATGCAAAACTTCTTTTTCCCCTTTTCTGGACTTGTGAAGGCTTTGTCTGCATGTGTGACATCGATACGTATAATAAGTAGCCCCAACGTAGAACTACAGTAAGACTGCAGAAAAGTTGAAATTAACCAAGAACGGACAACGTAAATACTTATCTTTTTCTCTTCTATAACATTATTTAAGTACTCTAGTCGGTGTTTAAGATAAAATTAATGAAATTATTTGCAGTTTTTTCAAAGGCTAACTTCAGAAGTGTGTAACTAAAACTCAACTAATTACTTTGTATTTACGTATTGGAATAGTGTTTGCATGCACCACCGTAGATAGTTACAGGGGTTCTGGAGCAGGGGAAACCATTAAATGCATTATTTTTCAAAGAATAGATATTTGTAATACGTAATTGTTTAAACAAATTTGAATTTTAAAATTACTTAGTGTATTTTATGCATACACATGCAAGTAAAATAACTTGTTTACTGTCAATTATTCATATGTACAAGTATAAAGAAAACTTTTTTACAAGTGCTTGGAAAATAAATGCTACATACTATTTGTAATTTTGGGTACTCTAAATTAACAAAAAAATCAGAGTATTTGGTATGTTAAAAATATATATATAAAGTCAGGATTGATCACTGCAGTGTGTAGGCAAGGACTTGCTCCGAATTCCTGGTCTGTGGTAAATGTGTCACTGGAATGTGTTGTTGAGACTGAAGTACTGACAACTAAAGGTATTTCTCGCCACAGGATGACAGCATTCACTTTTAATGTGTGGAAAGCACTCTGCTGCTGTATCATTTGCTATCCTACGGAGAGAAATCTTATTTTCTTATCATAATTTATGCATACAAGAATAAAGTAAATTATTATAGTAGCTAAAATAACAGAGTACTTAGCATGATTATGCATATGAAACATCTCATTGCTGATATGATGCATTTTATGAGTGAACCATCCTTCCCGACATGAGTTGGTCATCTCACACTTATTATATATTTTATTATCTCTCGAATACCCATGATACTGTTTCTAATTTGACATTAATAACAATTTCAGAGCACTTGCTGTAGTGATAAAAAAACAATAAAAAAGGTTATTTTCACTGCATTGTTAACATGCCTGCTGCAGGATTTACCATTACGAACACATACTTCTCCAATAGACATACCCATGCCTACAAAATTTTGGAAAATAATACTTTCCATATATATTTTATGTATACATAATTTGAACCTACGCTGGCACCCATGTCATATCTAGAAACAAGATGTCGAGGTGGAATGACAGAGCATGAACTGGAACATTCTTGAAACAAGGTGGTAGCATGGAATGACAGAGCATGAACTGGAAAATTCTAGAAACAAGATGGTGGCATGGAATGACCGAGTATCAAGGTAGAATGACTGAGTATGAACTGGAACATTCTTGAAACAAGTCATCCTATTTTTAGACTGAGTGACTCATAAAATTATGGGGGGAAAATTTAAGCAGGAAATTTTGCAGGTTTTGAGGGAAAATCGGGAAATTTTAAGAGAAATGCTGGCAATTTGAAATGTTTTCAGGGGAAACCGGAAATTTTAAGGTGAAGGTCATTGTCAGAGGTCAAATGTCAAGGTAATCCAAGATGGTGGCTTGTCCTCTGGTCCTCTGTCATATGTCATGTCCAGGATGGCTCCGAGACTCTGAAACCCCCAGCCCTGTGCACCAAGGCAGAATGATAGAGCATGAACTGTAACATTCTTGAAACAAGGTTATGCTATCTTTAGACTCAGTGACCATGAAAATTTGGGTAAGTAAACTTTTTGCAGGGAATTTTGCAGATTTGCAGGTAAAAGGGAAAATTTTGAGGGAAATACTAGACATTTTTGAGTGTTTCCAAGGTTAAAGGTCAAAGATCTAGGTCACCTCCAGTCTTCTGCCAGATGCCACTGCCGGTAATATGCCAGATGCCATATGGCTCCGAGCTCCCACTCCCTTGCCCCAGAACCCTCATTATCTATCTACTCACCACTATAATTATTTCTCGAGGTAATTAACGAACAATGCCGAATAAACACTTAACAAAACTCAATTCAATAATACATGTCTTAGTGCTAATTAAACCTTTAGTTAAGTCTAGGGGTTAAGTGAGAAAAGCAACACACTTGCCAACGAGTATTTCCTGAGGTAATATAATTTTAAATAGTTCAATAATCTACTTTGATCACCTCAAGATGATTAAATCGTGAATGCAACTCTAAAACCCAACGGAAGGGATTTAGGAATTGGAGAAACAGAGAACGACAGAGAGAAAAAGACAAAAAAGTGGCTGTGAGCAAACAATACCGTTTAACCCTCATAGCAGACTGATAAATGTGAACAATTCCAACACTACTTAACAATAATAATACACAGCTATTAATTAGAATTACTAGCTTAGAGCAATGCCAAAATAATCTCTACGATAAAACGTACCATTTGAGTCGTCGTTCGTCTTATATCAGCCAATCCCAGTCCATTTCAGTCCACCTACCAATTTGAAACCAATCTGTATTACTGAAATCAACAAGTTAAATAAAATATCCTCGTAAATTTTGCATAAAATATTAATTAAAACCATAGAGAACTGTCCAGCAGTTTTAAACTTCGATTTATTAACCCCATCCCAAACTCGGGGTGACCGTTTGAAACCTCCGCATCTATTCAGCTATGGTGTACAAGATACTGCCAGGTATTCATGTAACCCATTTTGAAGCAGTCAGCACGAGCTTATATCCTCTAAACGTCAATTTCGTTCATGCGAAATTTTTCCGATAATTCAGAATTCTTTGTAGTCTGCGAAGAGTGCACTTCGCGCAAAATTAAAATTCTGGGTTTAGATTTTTTTTTTTTTTTTTTTGCTTAGTTAGTTGAGTGATCACATTTCTCATATTTCTAATAGAACGTTTGACCTTCGTTATTCTGATCTCCACTCGGAACGTTCTCCTTTGCAAGTTAATTTTGTTTCTTATGTCATGTTTACGTGACGTATGCGCCGTGTTCCACGTAGCAGAATTGCTTTTGAAACAGCAAACCGCCTTCAAGCCATTTAAAGTTTTGTCTCGATAGCATGACTTGGAATAGTGGCACTATCCCGAGATTTGGCTTTGTGCTAACATACTAAGTCCTAATATTCATTCCTTCTCATTTTGCATCACTGCATTTCCTTCTCTGAGCTATTTTTTGTCCTGAAGACAACTAACTGGCAAATTTAAACCCAGCGTCTGTACGGGGGAAAAAAAAATTCTCTTTCAACAGTTTTCTAGGCATCCAATCGGTCCATAATTACGTTCAATGTATGCAGATAATGAAGCTCGCGGACACTGCATTATATGCCGTGCTTGTTGAACATCCGTTGCCATGCGATTCCCTGTAGGTCGAGGCTGCTAGGCTAGTGACCAAACAAAAGAATATTGTTGAAAGACATTTTGTACCGATAGACATTTTGTACCGATTATGAGAATTCGGTTGGTCCGAAGGGACCAGACACATGACGGAAATGTTTGAAGGGAAACATACTTGTTTTACTCTGTACATAGCATTTGCTGTTTCTAGATCTTTTTACGAAGTATCTACTTTCACAAAACATCGAACTACTACACCCCACCCACTTTCTTTTTCCAATTAATGCTGCTAACAGAAGCCAGACAAGTAGTGGAGTCTAGTGTCCACAGCATGACCATCTGCTGTCTCATGAATGTTTGTACACCACTACGTATATACAGCGATTGAGAGCTACAGTCATCTCATGTCAGACTAAAACATTTCGATATTTACGTTTAAACTGTTGTGCATATTGAATTCAAATTATGATAAAAGACAAAAATAAATACTCGATTACCGAAATTTATGAGTGGCTGGATTGCTTCAAATCGTATAATACGAGAGAATAATAGTACGGCTATTGCCCACTATCCTCGAGGTTCTTTCTCATGCACCGTTAAAGACGACCTTGGTGCTATCTCAACGAGGGACTTCTACTAGTTTACACAAAGAACATGACCCTTACCGCATTTATGTGGAGTCATCTGCTACACATAAAACAAATATTTACAACTTAAGTTAAGGATTTCCAGCGGTGGTACGGATACAAAGAAAGAATCATTTATTGAACAGTTTTATTCCCGTGGCCCCAAAAGAGCAGAGGTATGATTTTGACAAGACACTACTTAAAATCACCTGTATTAAAAAAAATTATTATATTACGTTATTATTATATCGAATCGCGTTACTTGAAAACTACATATTTCCCGGCATAAGTAAATAAAAATTTTAATATTTGCTTTTCAAACAAAATCAGTGGAACGTTGTAGATACAAAACCGGACTATCTTGTTTCAAAATTGCACACACACGCACGCACACCACCTTCTGCGTGAAAAGAGAAGATAATAGATGTGGGCGGTTAAGGGGAATTCCTAGTAAGACATTTTTAACGTCTCAAGGTCACGTATAGCTGCACTGTAAACATTTTTCTGGTAAACTTCCTGAACCGTAACGGAAGTTTTGAACATATACTAAGTGTGGAAATAATACCACGTGTCAGAATGAAAATATGGGAATGTTGAGCGTCCTTATCGAATTGGGGACTTCCCTTGGCATTTGACTGTTTCGTGAGTAATTGTAGTAACGGCACCGCGGGTGTATGGGGAAACAGTTACCCGGTCGCACTATCTCACTATTCATATACATTCATACCGTAGTTTTATGAATAATTTATTGAAGTGTATTAGGAAGCAATGCGATGGGGGGACGATACTCATTCCCGAGAAGCTGAATTTCTCACAAATTGTAACTGTGTAACGCAGAACATTGTTACATGCGATGAAAGCCAATGGATTAAACTGCAGATGTCACTATGAAATTGTTTTTTTTTTTTTTTTTAATGAAACTGCGCAGGCAAGCCATTAAAGGGCTGTTTTAAACCATTCCCATTTTTTTTTCTCTCGAAATGTATTGAACAGGACGAAAGCGAAAATTGCCGGCTGTAGATAACAGTTTTTTTTTACCTTTCCTGTAAAAAAGTCGTAATCCCAGATTATTTATTTTCTGAGATGGGCGTATACGCGCAAAACCTGATATTACAGACAATATTTTACTACGGAGTCTCCTAAAGGCGCCGGCATCCTTCCCGTCTTATGTTCATTTATATCTCTATAAGTTACTGTTAAGATTTAAAATTAAAATTCAAAGCACGTTATTAAATACGGAACGACTTTACTTACACAACTTCCTGATGTAGTCCATTCATGGTTACTTCAAACTGTTCTGAAGCCCTACTAAAGTTCTACTTCCAGGATATTCGTTCGCCTCATGAAAACTAAGCTTAACCAATTCTATAAATTTCCACCAAGGGACCACGCACCATATTCGAGCGCTATCAGTTTAATAATATTTTGCCTGATTACTGAGATCATACCTGTTTTCTCCCTATATATTAATTAGAAAATAAATATTATAACTTATACATAAAAAACAAAAAAAAGTTCAATTTAATAAAAAATAAAATACTTTTATGTTACCAGACGTATACAGCATTTGTGATTAATGACATATTTGGGAAACAACCAAACTCATACATGGGGTGTGCCTTTTCGGAAGGTTAATTCAAGAAAGTGTGGAGAAGCCGCGAACAGACTATACTAGAATGGCCTGATTTAAGTCTGCAGTGTCTCATGTGAGGCTGAAGAAAAAAAAATAATAAGTTCATCCTTATCACGGTTACAGATGCAAATAAAAAAAACACGGGCAAACTATTGCGGACACAATTTTATGTGCTTAGATATGCACTGTGCCATGACATCCCTCGCTTTCACATATCTGATCTGAAAAGGAAACCACGGCGAAACAAAAATAAGACGAAGATAAAAGGGATATTCCAGTAAGGCGCCCGTCTACCTGGCGCTTGAACTGCGTTGTAGAGTGTTCCAAATACACGTTTTTTAACGAAACTATTAAGCGTGCGTCCAACGTGCTGATATACGAAAAGAACACACACTTCAGACGAGAGCTGTTAAGTACTTTCAAAATATCACGTACGTTAGAAACATCAATTCAGAGTACTCCAAAACCGCTAAAAACGGCCTTTCCAAGGCGCTGTAGCTCAAAATGCACGCATCAGATACATACAAAACTACTATAGGGGCCTGCACTGAACCTTCCTAAAGACTTCCCACTAATAAAATAATATGGTCACCGCTGAAAGTCCCATAGGCACACGCAGCACGACGAGAACACTGCACGCCAGTTCGGAGCCTTGCGCTTAGCGGCGATGGCGTACTTGATGCGCGTGGCAGTGTCGCCCTTATCGCTCCCGCGCTTCTCGGCCTAAACGTGGGAAAAAGTCCCAGGTAGACGAGGGCCTTAAAAGCTAATATCGTGTGTGCCAACAAGGGCAAAACAGGGCGCAGGGACGCAACTATGCCGGAAACGGAAATATCCAGAGAGGGGGGCCTAGCTAACAACGCCCACCGCGTTTTTGCACATACGTAAATCCGGGAACGAACACAGTTCGTTGGAGCAGGAGGTCTGACCACTACGCCACCCCGGCTCCTCGTGCTACGTGGGACTCCAACCCACAACCTCCCAGATTGCAATAAAGCACATTGAGACTCGTACACTGGCAGCTGTCAGCTACGTTATTCTTCAGGCCCGCTCTCTCCTTTCATCTTGATATCTGAATGTCGTTTTTTTTTACAAACCCGCGGTTTTATTTTTTCCAGTCGGCCCATATTTAAGGAAAACTTAAAAGCGTTCACGAACCGGGCATTTATAAAGTCGCTTCTGTGGAATGGTTTAAGTCAAACGCGTTCAACTTTCAATGGCGCCGACATCGACGGCGGCTTTCGAAAGCGGCGGAGACTTCATTTCCAAGGCAGCCAATTACTTCGACGAGTGCGGGGAAGAGACGGGAACACTAGAGCAGCAGCCCGCAGGCGGTAATTTCGGACTGGGAAAGTCGGCTGCAGTGGCGCTGGCTCGTGCGGGGAAGTGGCACCACTGGGACGGGCGGAGGTCAAAGCGCAGTTTTAATCAAGGGGATGGGTTGGCGTGGGGCAGAGCATCGGCCGACCTACGAGGAGCGTTCCTGGAGTCGGCGAAGAGTGCCCTGCCACGGGGGAAGAGGGGAGAGGGGAGGGATCCTTGAGAAATGACGAGAAGTTAGCCGCAAAGATGGAGCTGCTCCCGCCACCTACCCCACCACATCCCGGACTCCTTCGGCGCGGGGGTTAAAAAGGGGGAGTAATTGAAAACACGCGATTGCCACTGAAGCGCCCTCTGCCATAGCCCGATTATGTCGGTGAAAGAAGCTTCCACACATCTCCAGGCAAAACAAACCGGGCGCGCATTGCTGCGCATTAGAAACTAATCTGTAAATGTATTTACAAAACATGTATTTTGGAAACTAGCTGCCAAGATTATTTCTGTAACACTAAAAGTATATTAGAGCAAAATTTACTACACTTCTTGATATTAAAATATATAACTACTATACATTTTAACAAGTAAAGGCTGTTCGTAGTAATGTAAGCACTTTTAAAATTAACATATGAAAAAAATACTGCCTATATCTAAAGGCTGTTCACGGTAAAGTGAGCGCTTTAGAAAGCCCTGCTTACGATCTACTTGCACGCACATATGTATTCTTCCACCATATGCACAATTAACATTGCCATCGGTGTGATCACTTAATTCATGGGTCGGTCAAGTGGAATTGTAAAATTATCAGCAAAGTAAATATTATACCAATTTGCTAATTCTTATAATTATATGCATAAAAACAGAAAGGAAAATAAATTACTCCAATATTCTAAAATGTTTACCTAATACTTTTTTTTAATTCAGCCCAAAGACGTGGAACTACTTTCCCGCGGTCGTTGCCAACTTTACTGGGCGCATGTTAAATTAGAGTGTCTATTAAAATGTACTGTTACGCGTGTGACTTATCGCCTCGCGCATGTGCCCCGTTATGCGCCGGCCGACGCTGTGGGAGGGCTCACCTGCCTAGACCCTCCTCCCCTCCACCCTCCTACAGTCACGTAGCCTGGCTCCTGGCTGGCGGCACAGCACCTCCTCCCCCTGCTGGATAAGCCGACGAGTTTAGAGTATTCTCGAGAATATTCTGGGAACTAGGACCCTTGGCGCAACGCGTCATTTAGAGAAATTCCTGGGCGGTGGCCTATGACCCAGTAAATATTGCAGCGGTCCAAGGGTCGGCAGTCTTTGTGTGGAAGCCAATTGGCTGAGTGCGGGAGTCGAGCGACGTGTGGTGCAGCGAAGGACATGGGCAAATGGGACGAACGACCGGAGAATTCTAGATCTAGAGCATTACGGACTGGTTGGATCTCGACTAAACTGGGGTGGGACTGTTTGAACATGTGATACGGACTTTACTATAAATATTTTAACCGTAAAATATTGACATATAATTTATAAATTATTTCAGTAGGTTTTGATACACCGTCTATTGGGACTGATTTTTAATTAAATATTTTCACTAATCTATTTGAGGTAATTAAAACTTGTATATATTTGATTAATTAATTGCAAACAGCAAGTGATAACAATTTATTGTGAGGTATTGAGTCGAAAGAATTTTGTTTGTAGATATTTTAAATAAATTGGGAAACTGTAATCAACTCTTTTATTTAATTAAGACCTCCATCCCTTAACGGACCTGGTTTAACCCACTGCCTTTCAGATAAATTGTAACAGTACACAGTTAGGGGCAGTGACATTTTTCAAAGGTTTATTTCAAAAGTGCTCACTTTACCGTGTACAGCATTTACATATTTGCATACTGGTATGCAGGGTCTCAGTTACTGTAACCACCACGGGTGCTGGCGGCTCTGATACTAGTGATACTAGTGACGGCCCGGCTGTGTACCGACTTTTACATACAATATATTGAGACTAATGATTTTAGCACGGCATCAGGCTGCGACAGGCTGCGCGCGCAGTTACCTCTCCCCTCACCGGCCGTACCCCGCTCCAAGTAGATTCACACACCAACAGTTGTGGCGCTAACAGTGCGTTGGCAGTTATGTAATGAAAATAGTTTCAATACTTAACGTCGTATTACGATGCGAGTGTAAGGTTTAAATTTACGACTACTGACGTCAGTGTTTATAGTTTTATACGTATAAGGGAATCAATATGCATATTGTCAACGCATTCACATGCCTGAAAATTCTACGTTTTTACTTGGATGATATATGAAGTGAAATGTTAGTTTTACATATGGCGAAAGGATAAACGAGAATAAAAGTAGTTCCTAAGCAGGTCCTTCAAAAATGCTCATTTAATTAACAGTGAATAAATAGCCTATACTGTAGACTTTACGTTTATAAAAAAAGCATGGAATTTTTAATATAATTTAGTAAGTTTTTCATATATATCTGTTTTAACAATTTTTTTTGGCAACTAGTTTTTAAAGAAATTATTTGTAAAACGTACAATAATTGTACAGTGTATGTATAAGACGGCGTCCTGTTTTCACACGACCGGCCGACTGCACAAGCAGATCAATAGGGCAGATTACAGCGGCCAGCCGCTCTGATCTCGGCGAGGCGCAAGCTCCTCAGATTGGTTTCCGCGCAACCAATAGCAGAACAGCTAAAGACGCACCGCGCGCGAAACGCAAAGATTCCCAGTTCTAGGGGGGCACGCTTGCGGCTGACCTCTTTCACGTGTCCCCCCCCNTGATGACCTCTCCAAACAAATAAACATATTTAAATTTTCTCATTTCCTTCTGGACGCCCAAGCACGCCACCGGTTTCCTACCTGGCGTAACTGTGGTTTCGCGCAACTCGAGACAAGCGCCATATCCTTTCACTTCTGCGACGAATAATTCATCGGGAGATTCGCCAAGGACGGAACGTCAAGCAGGCATGCGTATAACGACGTGGACAAAGTACACGCACGCTACGATCTACCTCCAAGTAGATTTAATGCAGGCAAAGTAAGGGGAAAATGAATCGTGCATGTTTTACTCACTCGTACGCAGCTGCAGTCGCCACACGGTTTCTCTAGCTTGCAACACACTCACCTGAAACAAAACAGATAAGCGGTGAATATTAATCGAAACGACGTCAAGTGCACACCTTCCCACACTGGTCGTGCACATACACAACATGCGAACACTGGGCCTGTCGGCAGCACGCACGTGTTTTCAGCACCTGCCCAGGCGTTGAGTGGCACTACAGTCACACACAAAAAAAACTCAACACCCAAAATTAAAATGTTAACATGTACGTGAAAATGTTGAGTAAGATTTCATTATGTTATTATGTGAGATATTACTTTATATTCGTACGGAATACTGTTTAACATATAGACAATAATTACAAGTACAATTCGCACGCATAAAAAAAAATTTAGACCGTAGATTTTAGCATATCACAATTCTAGTGTTTTTTGAGACGTACAAATAATGTAAACTAACTCACTAGCCGAAACGAGATAATTCGCGTTGAAATAAAATACCATTAGTTCTTTCAAGATATTTTAAAATCTAGCTATGAAGTGTTACCGCAGTTCAAAAAATTGCTCAAAATAAGGAAATTTTTGGATATTTCTGATTTGCAGCAGTCTATGATTTTTCGTAAAATAAATTTAGTTATGCATAACTTTAAATGAATTAAGACATGACCTTAAATTACCCTCGTTGAATTTTTGTAAATGTTTTTGTTTATATTATTTGTACGACCCAAAAACACAAAATTGTCATTTGGACATGCCATGATGCAAAAACTATGCGATCTCATTTTCTTTATGCTTTATTACGGTATTTCGTACAAATGTAAAACAATGAATTACTTTAGTTAGCAGTGCCCTTAGCTACTTTTCCTGTTTCTCTGCTTGTGTCGGCGGACTGCGTCAGGGGCGAAAAAAAGGTATCTACTTCAGACTTCAGAGAAGAGTAGAAATTTAGATCTGGTAACTTTGTACCAATTACGAGTAACATATAAAACACATTTCTGTTTATTACAAAAGAATTAGAGGCCTCATCTTAACGTATATCTTACTGATAACTCCTCTACTTGTAAGAAGCACAGTAATATGAAGGTATACTTCGGACCTGCATTAAAAATTAAAATAGGCAGGTGGTACAAAGTTTCCCTGATGTACCAATGTTACCCCAAAATGACCGTAATATATTTTCATTTTATTTTTATTTCGGGAGGGGGGGGGGGNNNCCCCCAACCTGGACTACGCCACTGTGCTGCGTTCGTTAACAGTGGAGAAGGTGCGACTGCAGAGGCACCTAACGCGGCCAGTGCGAAGGACTCGGGGAGAGAAACGCGAGCCGGCGTGCAGACAGCACGTGAATGACGCGAGGAGGGGGCGACTCAGTAATGGCGGAGCCGTGTTCCCGGCAGCCCCCGCAGTTGCTGCGACACGGTATCGCACTAGCAACACGCGCCGTCGCCCCCTCCTCCTCTACCCCCGGGCCATGCGCATTACTTCGCACTCACGTCGCACAGGCGTCGCGCGTCATACGCCCTTCAGTGAACGTTTCAACCCTTTAAGGCTGCTGCTAACCCAAAAAGGCATTGTTATAAATGTGTACGAAATGGTGTTCAACTTGTAGGTATTAATTACGAGTACTATTTTACCCGAACGAAAAAATTATAGACGGCATATTTTTTTTACGCAATGGCCTGTCAAAATCGCAAATATTGGCGTGTTTACGGACGTGCAAATATACTAATAAAAACTAACTCACAGAAATTAAATAGTTTCACAAAGAAATAAGATACAATGAGTTATTTCATGGCTATTTCAAAATCACGCTATGAAATGTTTTCACAGTTGTCAAAAATGTCTTACATAAAAAAAAAGCATGTTTTTGTAAAATAAGTCTTGCCAGGTGCACCTTAACATTAATTAAAATATGAGTAAAAGGTATGTTCGTATTGGTGCTAGTTTCCGACCGCGAACAGCAACTGGTCGTGATTTACCATATTCTGTAGCATGCCGTAAATACACGAGCATACTCGGGATAACATTCTGAGGAGTTAACTAATAACGTAGTTATCGCATTCTCGTTAACAGGAACATAGTCAATAGCCGCGGTAAATTCGCATCGGCTACCGCCTGCGAAGTTTTTAATAATATTAATTATGAATAACGATATTAAGCGTTACCGATTTCCAATTACCGCGTATTTGATTTGAAATTAAGGTATATACCCACGTCCTGAACTACAGTAGATTAATGCAGTGGCCTCAGCATCAGTTTTTTTTTTAATTTTCACTCATTTAACGCCAATGTGGGAAAAATTATGTAACTGGGAGAATTCATCAGCTTAAAATAGTATTACTAGCCTACATCAGGTAACTGTTAAGCACGGCAGAACCGTGATTTTATTTGTTAACGGGGCGCTCTTAGCCGCGAGGCCATACCGCACCCCGGCCTCCCAGTAGGCGGGGAAAAGGGATCACGCCCTCTCATCGCAGACATGACCAGCGCTTTCTGAATTGACCAAACCCGTTTGCCCCGACCAGTGCACAGGCCGCACCAGGCAGAGCCCCGATCCTACATCAGCGGAAAATTGAGGAGGTTTGACGACGTCGCACCGTGGCCTCAGAAAATACACTGTTAAGTGTGGCAATGAACAAAACACTCGGCCCGGGTTATCTTTGGGTAGAAAAGATGAACAATGAAACCAGTAGCATGCACAGTTATATCTCTACGAAGAGTAACACAAGAAAAACCGACGGCGTTGAACGCGCCGTGCAGACAGGATGGAGGTCGGCACGGTTGTCCACATCTCCATCTTCAGCTAAGGAGAAGATGCGGGTGGTAAGTGGGGCTGTGGGACATCCACTTTTCGATATAGTTTCGAAACTTTTTGACCAAAATTCGATAGCAATATATCGCAAAAATCGCTTATACCGATATTACAAACATTGGCATCACAATTATAAGTCATATTGGTTTCGTAAATATCGAATATCACCAAATATCAGATATCGCCAATAGCGCATATCGCTAATGTCGCATTTCGTCAACATCGCGTATTGCAAATCTCACATATCGATAATATCGCGATATGTGATATATTGCTCTACTTTGTTAAACCATACCAAGTCGCAATATTTCAAAAATATTGTTTTGTGATCGATATATCGGCATATCGCACAGCCCTAGTGGTAATCCGCGCGCCACAGGGATGAGTGCAACCAACGTCACAAGTCGGTGGAACTGAACCCAGACCCCCTCAGAGAGGCAGCTAACTATCTTGCCGAATCGACCATCGCAGCGGAACCATTACGGGCACTCTGGCAATAAATACACCAGGCGGAAGATGAAAAGGGCGTGTTGTGGCGAATTTAACACTAATATAATTAAATTGCCACTAGAGGGTCTGTACGAACGAATTTCAGCGAGAAAACGACCGGCCGGCGGCAGGTGCACACGACTCAACTTACCGCCATGATGTCCAACACGAAACTGATAGCATCTTCCTGTAGCTCAGGCACGCCAACCCTTGAGACATCATTGATCACTGATTAAAGCGCACCAAGTCAGGCGCGAGGGGAATTTAAAATGGGTCCCACACAAGTATTAAGAGGCGAGTAAAAGAAACTATACAAAGTTCTGCCATGTTAATACTAATCAAAAATGCTATCAAATCCATACTACAATGTCACAAATCCATATTTACAAGGTCAGAAGTACAAACATACCGCCCACCTTGAAATGCCGAAATTTCAATAAATTTAGCACTGTTCGGGTGATGGGCACAATTTAAAAATTGGATACTTGAAGACTCCATTGTCAGTGCGTACTGTAGCGACTCACGCAATACCATCTCCTCCTGGATGAAGCTTTTCCACACGTGCAAGACGCCACCGCAGAGGAGGTATTCGGTAGTCCTTGATCAACACAAATTGATTGGAAGCGATGCTTGCTCCTGGTTTCTGCGACTTCGAGCGTTGCTGGAGAGTATGGAAATACTCCTGGTCCCAACGATGCCAGAAATCTTGATGCAGTCACTCGATCAGCTGCCAGCATTGAAGCCTGTTCAGGCTCACGTCATCATGGTTGGGTTCTGGCAAAGAGAAAAGGGGAGCAAGTGTCAGGTAGTGTCCTGGGGCAAGGGCGACAAAGTCATTGGGGTCCGAACTTAGAGGGGACAGGGGTCTGGAGTTCAGGACAGTTTCCACCTTCAAGACGACAGTGTACAACTCCTCAAAGGTTAGGATTTGTTCCCCAATTACACGTCCCAGGTGGGTCTTGAAGGACTTGACCCCGGCCTCCGACAGGCCTCCAAAATTGGGAGCAGCAGACCGGTTGAAGTGTCAAGACACTCCACGGGGTGTGGAAGTATCGAAAACCTTATTCTGGTGAGGGAATGATGTCAGAAGCTGCTGGAGTTCCATCAGGTAGTTGTGAGCAGTAGTTATAAATTGTGGGTTCGGCACCAGGGGCTGGGGCTCGGGACGAGATGATGATCTTGGATGATGTCACGAGCCAACCTCCAGCTGTCATTCATTGCCAGCAGCGGCCAATTTGGATTTCCCTTTCTCTGCTCGGAAATTCCTATTTTCCTTCTTCTCTGATTGGCTGCGCGAAGCTCTCGAAAGGGTCTCGTCTCTGATTGGCTATACAAGGCGCTCCAAAGTGTCTTTTATCGGATTGGCTATGCGAGGCTAAGGAAAGGGTCTCGTCTCTCATTGGCTACTGAATTCCACTTTGGTTTTCTCATCCTCTGTCATTCCACCTTGGTTTTCTCTTGCTCTATCATTCCACGTCAGTTTTCTCATACATATAAGCAGAGTTGGGTTTAATTTACGAACCCTTTAAGATTGTCACCAAATTCATAACATTGAAATCACCCCCCACAAGGAAAATGACCGCAGGGTCAAATATGCCCTATGTGCTTTTATAAGCATAGTTGGCTGTAATTTCCGAACCCTTTAAGATAGTCACCAAATTCATAACACAGACATCACACCCGACAACGAAAAGGGTCGCAGTGTCAAGTATGTCCTAAGCGCACTTATAAGCATAGTTGGCCATAATGACCGAAACTTTCAAAATACAGTCACCAAATTCGTAACATAGTCATGACCGCAGTGTCAAGCTAGTCCTAAGCACACTTATAGGCATAGTTGACTGTAATTTCCGAAGCCTTTAAGATAGTCACCAAATTCGTAACATAGTCATCACCCCCAACAAGGAAAATGACCGCAGGGTGAAATATGACCTAAGTGCACTTATAAGCATAGTTGGCTGTAATTTCCGAACCCTTTAAGATAGTCACCAAATTCGAAATGTAGGCATCATCCTCGACAACGAAAGTTACTGCAGGGTCAAGTATGGCCTAATCACACTTGTGGGCATAGTTAGATGTAATTTCCGGGCTGTTTAAGATATAGTTACCAAATTCGTAACACAGACATAACCCCCGACAACGAAAATGACTGCAGGGTAGTTTATGCCGTAAGCACACTTATAAGCAAAGTTAGCTGTAATTTCCGAACCCTTTAATATATAGTCGACAAAATTCATAACATAGACATCACCCCCGACAAGGAAAATGACCGCAGGGTCAAATATGCTCTAAGCGCACTTATAAGCATAGTTGGCTGAAATTTTCGAACCGTTTATGATACAGACATCAAATTCATAATATAGACATCACCCCCGACAAGGAAAATGATCGCAGGGTCAAGTACGGCCTAAGCGCATCTAAAGGAAGCTGACGGGACCTGAAGTAATGCCTCCACATGAACGTTAACAAGAAGTCGCTTGTTCTCATAACATTCCACCTGCAATTTCCAAGCAACCTCGAAATTAGTCTTAGACATGGGTAAAGACTCGACCATACCAAGAGGCTCCCCACTAAGTAAACCGTTCAAATAATCTAGATTCTCAACAGGAGACACATCACTGTTATGCGACACCAGAGTGGCAAATAAGTTAGAAAAATTAGGCCATTGCCTGGGGTCACCATCGAAATTAAGCAAAGTGATTTTGGGTAGAGAGAGCTACCCTTGAAAAGTGTGCCTTGAACCTGGCATTTACTCATCTGCGAGGGCGTCTACAATTTCCATTATGAATAAATGTTTTTCTTGAAACTCTACCAGGCTCAACAGCATTTAACTCATGCAACTTATCGGCTAACAATTGTACAGCCATAAAATCAACATCAAAATTCTCGCGCACATTAGGCAACTCCTGGGTGGCAGTAACAAACAAATTCCGTTTGGCTGGCTCACTCATAACAACCAGAGTGAGATCGTGGGCGCCCTTGAGGCGATTCTCTGCCAAACGAAGACTTATAAGCGACGCCTGTGCCTTTGATATATTGTGGCTACGAGAATTCAACACCTCAAAAACAAAGATCAGACGAGAAAAGGAAATTAAGACAGCAGCCAAGTAACTACACTAACTTAAAACCAAACAATGCAAACCGTTTTTGGTATGAAACAAAACATGATTGCGAATGCTATCAAAAGCATTCCACGAAACAGCAGAGAACAAATGCATACGGCACTACCTGTAAACACCTAAAACCTTTAGAAATGAATACGCGCACGAAAATGCAAGAAATTCCAAGAGGGCGCAAGATCGTTCACGCAAATAACGGGTCACGGTAATGACCGGGTCAGGTGAACGACTTCTAAAAATGCGTGGCGTAATTTTTATTTTTTTTGGTCTAGTTGCACTTGCCACTCAAAACGAGTGTGTACTTTAACGACATTTTGTGAAAAGACGGGCAATCACGAACGAGAATCAGGAACAAAAGATTGGAACAAAGAACCCAAGAGCCGACGCGTGGACACAATGTAAACTAAGAGAGAAAGGGCCGGCACATGCACACAAAAGGAACACTGCAAAGAGAATAAAAAAAAAACCAGGAACTTTAACTGTACACTTTGTCCGCGGAGTCCACAAAGTATCTTCTTGACGATGAAAACTGGTTTTGTATTGCACTCGAAGCTCGCGCACACCAAAGAGCACCGTAGCGCGCGCGTGTTTTACGCCAACACAACGAGCAATGCAACAACTAAAACGCGCACTAAAACGACGATGCCGGCAAATACCCAGTCCGGAGAACTAAAAATGTTGTGGCGATATTTAACGCTACTAAAATTAAATAGCCACTAGAGGGACTGTACAAACGAATTTCAGCGAGAAAACCACCGACCGGCGGCAGGCACACACGACTCAACTTACCGCCATGATGTCCAACGCGAAACTGATCTCTTCTCCCTGTAGCTCAGGACAGCCAACCCTTGAGACAGCATTGACAAATGATGAACGCACGACGCGAGAAATTCAAAATTGGCCCCGCACAAGTATTAAGAGGCGAGTTAAATAAACTGCACAGCGTTCTGACGTGAAATTACTGCTGATCTAAAATTATATCCGATCCATATTTACAAGGTGACAAGTCCAAACAGGGCGGTCAATAGCCCCTTCCAACCGCACACTGCATACGGCTACAACAGACGTGCTTTGCAAGAGTGTGGAGACTCCCTATGTCGTGATAGTTCGCCAAACGAGAAAAAAGGTTAGCTATCGGACCCTACCGGCATTTCACTGCGAAAAATACCAGCCGCTTACAAATTACCAAAACCAACGTATTAATGCTGTAGGTGACCAAGTTACACCTACTTGAATTCTTGAGACACGTACACACAGACAGAAAAACTTACTTCTAGGATAGAAATATAGTTTGGGAGGTTTCCTGTGGTTTAAGCTTCGAAATGTATCATTCCGACGTCGTGTGACGTGACGCAGTATCATAAATTTGACGAGATCACTCAGTTCCAACTGCGGAGTGCCCCGTATTTCCGCAAGTAACTAAACTGCCATACGGCAAATACTTCAGAGTTGTTCCCATATCGGGCAATGTTCGATGGAACAACACAAACATGACATCAATTATTTCCATTACGGCAACTAACCAGAAAAAAAGGTGGACAACGGGACGCATAAAAAGAGAATAAGAACCTGACTTTGATTATACTTAAGATTGCGGTACACTTGCGATTTTTTTTTAATAAAACCGGCAGCACAGCAGAATATCGCTATCATTACAAACTATGCCTATTTTTGTAACGTTCTGAAGGGAATATAATGCTTCGGTATGAAAGCTAATCAGCAAGTATCGACGATATTCACGTCTCTTTTTCACTGGTATAAATCAGCCCGTCAGCCAGCAGAGAGCATTGACGGTCGTAATTTCATTGATGAGATGTGGAATTAATCGGCGAAATGCTTTCAGACACATCACATTGATCAACAACCCAATAACAAAAAAAAAAATCTTGCTTCAGCATTTGTAAGTTTTTCTGTTTATAATAAGCTATTAGGTACCAAGCGTATGATTTTTTGTTAGTGTGTATAATCTATCCACATTAAAATTGTCACGCTAACGTCTGAACTACAAAGCATTACTGACAACACCGTACTTTCTCAAAACAAGTAAGTCGCACACACATAAACGTATGTTGTTTATAACGCATAATAACTAGGTTTGGCATTTCTTCTAACTGAAAGAGGAAGCATACTAGTAATCTTAAGAATAAGCCTTTTGCAAACGAGACATTTCTCGCATACTGATACAAAAAAAAAACATGGGGTATGGCTGTGTCGGGGACACGACTGTTTGTTTTGCGTGAATACGTCTACGTTTTTACGTTCCCGGCACCGCTTCACTCGATCATATGAGGTTTCATCGGTATCACTGAATTGCTCTTGATATGCTCTTTCCAACCGTATACGATTTTTGTATTTCGACTTGGCTTTTTGACGAGTATAGGCCGACATGGAATAAAGTTTTGAGTTTTTTTTATTTTAACCTTAAACAATTTCACCATAACCACGCCACACAAATGTTTTTTACACTCAATCGATTGATCTCGACGAGAGCTGTTGATTAAAACTTAAACGAGCGTCGTAGCTACTCCACGTCAAAAGTTATACTACGCGGAAATTATGAGACGCGGCGAAACGAACTCAAAATGGCGGTG
>NQII01000723.1:627883-682305 GCA_002778355.1 Clitarchus hookeri
CCCCCCCGATTTTGTTATCATGAGATTAAATGGATTGCCCACTATGGTTGCAAATTTAAATAAGTATTCATGCCAAAACCAATTAGTTTTACTAAGTGTTTTTGTAGCATGGAATTTAATGAGAACTGCATCTGACTTGCATATAATAAGGGTATCTTACCTACCAAAGTTGGTTTTTTATTTGTTTGTGCAGTAGAGGTATCCTTCTTACGTATGTTTAACGCGACTCAAAATCGGCGATTACTGCAAACACAAAAACCTTTTAAGCCGTTCAGACTGAATTTACACAATTGAGTGAATAACGCATATGAAGATTATTTTTGGGCGGCACTATACACTGCAAGGCTCAGTACCCAATGATCTTCCTTGTGAGTAATTTATTTGTAAAATAAATTGTTGTTTTACGTTGTGAATGGCTTATATAACCGTAGCCGAAAACTAACCATAGAGTTCACTGGTTGCAATACAAAAAAGTGATTTGTTGGATTAAGTAAAGCACGAATAAAAAATGTATATATTCAACACCTAAAGGCATATTTAAAATTGGGTGTGAACTTTATACACTCAACAGCCAAAAAAACTGGTATAGGCGTGCGTATGCAAATAACAGAGGTATGGAACCAATCAGAGTAACGCGATGCGGTCGGCAGCTAGATCGATTACTGCTGCTAAAATGGCAGGTTATCAAGATTTAAGTGAGTTTGAACATGGTGTTATAGTCGGCGCACGAGAGATGGGACATAGCATCTCCGAGGTAGCGATAACATTTGGATATTCGTGTACGACCATTTCACGAGTGTACTATGAATATCGGGAATCCGGTAAAACATCACATCTTCGACATCGCTGCGGCCGGAAAAAGATCGTGGAAGAACGGGACAAACGATGACTGACGAGAATCATTAAACGTGACAAACGTGCAACCCTTTCTCAAATTGGCGCAGGTTGGGTTTGTGGACTGCCCTGCAGGATTCATGGTGTGTGTGGCCTCCTGCACACCTTCAGACATTAGTCGAGTCCATGCCACGTCGTCTTGTGGGACTTCTGCGTGCTCGGGGGGCCCTACAGGATATTAGGCAGGTGTACCAGTTTTTTTGGCTCTTCAGTGTAAGTGAAATTCAGTTTTGCTAAATCAGTAGAACTTCACTGTTCTAGTCAGTTAGAGCATCGGAGATTAACTTACGAGTGAGTGGAAGGGCGGACCGGCAGTGCTGTTTGAACGTCTGCTACATGACAGATCACCTTGTGGCGGCTGTATCGCGTGCTCGCGGCGTGCCTGCCTCTGCTGCCATCAACTATAGACGGCCACTCGGGCGGAATCAGTCTAGCCGCGTGATTGCCCCGCGTGCCTGCGGTATGGTATGGTCCATATCATATAAGTTGCCGAGATTCTGACAGTCAGTGGGTGGCAACTTGATGTATACGAAACAAACAAAGTGCCATTTACAAAATCCTGTATCAGCTGATGCACGTACGAACAAAAGTTATTATTACATTGGCTATTCCGAGTGCACTGCCGACGCACATTAGACAAGCAGGTAATATGCGATAAGAAAGATTTTCTAGATTTATTAATACATTTTATTTTATGAGGTCACAAAACAGTGGTTGTTAGTGTTATTAACTGAACTTCGTGATAAAGTAGTAATGTATAGGTGTTCAAAATGAAATGCGCGATAAAACGATCCGTATCCAAATGAAACGCAACTTCAAAAGCTTTTACGGAACGAAAGGAATTTAAAATATTTTTTAGTCAGATTTTTAGAAAAAATAATTGAACAATATTATGCAATATTTCTGTATGCTTTCGGAATTAATGTAAATAACTTATGCAAAGCATGATTTGAAAGGGGGGGGGGTGTACGACGTTGTAAAAGGTTTTGAAGTTGCGTTTCATTTGGATACGGATTGTTTTATCGTGCATTTCATTTTGAACACCTATACATTACTACTTTATCACGAAGTTCAGTTTGTAACACTAACAACCAATGTTTTGTGACCTCGTAAAATAAAATGTGTTAATAAATCTAGAAAATCTTTCTTATCGCATATTATCTGCTTGTCTAATGTGTGTCGGCAGTCCACTCAGAATAGCCAATGTAATATTAACTTTTGTTCGTTCGTGCATCAACTAATACAGGATTTTGTAAATGGCACGTTGTTTGTTTTGAATACACTAAAGTGCCACTCACTGACTGTCAGAATGTGCCCTTCGTATATGAAATTAACTATAGCAACCACCCATTTGAAGTTATCGATGTAACAGTTTAATACACAGAGAATTTAGTTTTTGTGCAAAAATACATATGTTTTGAACAAGTAGTTGTAACTTTTTTTTAAATCATGTGCGTGTTTGAAAATTTTGCAAACCTCCATAGCGCAACAGTTGAAAGGATGAACAATGTTTGTGGTGATTGGTAGGGGGGTCCGAGGTTCCCGTGTCAACGGGGCCCGAACTAGCTGTCGAAGGTCCTGGCAATGTGCAAAACACGAGGAAGTGCCAAAAACACTGTATTGCCTTCCGGTGTTGATCGAACCTCTCAGCCAGTTAGCTGTAAATCTAATCTTCATGGCGGCTTTGAACGCATTTTGAACGTCATACGGACACGCCCTTCGATACAGGCGTGACACCAATTTTAATTAAATGCTTTCACTGAAATCCACAAGGTACGACGTAAATTTATGTCCCTGCATTATATTAGTCACGCAATAATTAAAAAATTCGCGAAAGATTAAAATCACAGCGAACGCACTGCATCACCAGTCGTTGGCTCCGTTCGGCGACCGATCGATCATGGGACAATCATCTGGTTGATTGACAGCTTGACGCAGATTACTGCGGCAGGAGCCAGTTTGCGGAGCTGGGAGAGCGGACAAAGACTGTTAAAAATGTACGGCAACAAGAAAAACCAATACCGTGCGTACTGCCTGAACATGAAATGCCACTCCACTTAGAAACAAAAATGAAGTTCTGATGTTCACACCATCATGCTGAAGTATTTAAGAGTAGCTTTCAGGCATTGGGATATTGATCCTCACAATGCGTAGTATCAATCAAACCTTCTAGTGCATTATGTATACAATTATGTACACTAAATACACTAGCATTGCTTGGGGCTGTGGCTGGAAAGTGGGGAAACTGCTTGAGAATAACCTGCCGTGCTCTTGCCAGGGGTCGAATACACGCCCCTCTGCACAAGTCAGCTGTGCTATCGCATGACTCACCTTCACTCGGCATGCACAAATAAAACACAAGCATCCCAGAATCATCGTGGAGCGACTTCGGGAAACCGCGTAAATCGGAAATCAGGATAGCCGGGACCGGGAATAGAAAACCGCGTCCTCCAGAATGCGAGCGAAGTGGTTTACCACAACACGCCACTTGGTTCGGCGACGCTTATTGCATGCGAGGACGTAGCTTACAGTTTCTCCCGACGACTGCAAGTGCTCTCGGCCCCGCGCACACTCCGAGCCTGGCACGCGAAGAGGTGACGAGCTGAGGAATGTCTTTAATAAGAGAGTGGAGAGCGAACTGGGTGATGAAAGACTAGGAGAAGAGGCGGGGGATTTCATCCACTCACCCAGAGCCGCTCGCGGAGAGCGAGAATCTGCGTGAATCCTTCCGCTACCTTCACACGCAGAGGTCGCGCCGACTGCGAGATCAATGAAGCATTCTCGGGCATGCAGAACTCTCCAGTTTGAGCCGGAAGGCGCCGGCTACTCGGTACGTGAAATTACGTTCAAGGAACCAGTAATACAAATACCATTCCCACAACTATAGTCCATTCACGGTTACTTCAAACTTTTCTGAAGGCCTGCTTAAGTTATACTTCAACAATATCCTTACACCCCATACAAACAAAGCATACAAAATTACACCAGAGGGCCAACGCACCGCATTCGTGCGCACTCAGTGTAACAATATTTCGCATAAGAACCATTGTTACTAGGCTTTACCAACACATATATTTTCTCTCTGACTTTATTCATATTAGATATAAATGAATGAACTAATGTAGTTTATAGATTAAATATACGTAAAAGATCAATCTAACCAAAAATACGATTCTTTTCTGTTGCCACGAATATAAAACGCTTGTGATACATGATACATTTATAGCAAGCAACCAAACACGTCAGATATGGGGTGCTTTTTCCAAGGTTTGATTAAAAAAGTGTGGAGAAACCGCGTCTAGACTACACTGAAGTGTACGTGTAGTTATGGGCAGTGGCATTTTTCAGAGGTTCACCACAGACTGAAGATGAGGTACACCGATCATTCGTCTTCTGTGCATGTACCCCGAAGAAACACAACTGTCAAAGTCACATGGTCAACAGTGATAAACGTGTTTGTCTATATTTCAATTTTAAAATGACAAGCGCTTTTATATGATTAAACTACTTTTATTAATTTTAATTAAATTAATTAAATTTAATTACATTAAAAATTAGTTAGAGTAAGTACATATATACTACATCTTAAAGCACTTGTTTACCAATCGCTGTTCTAACCTCAAATCCAATCCACACCGTTTTTGCTAAACGTGTTGGCAGAAAAGCAGTTCAATGTTGGGACACGGAGACTGGTCTTGCGTAGCCAGTGAGATCGGTCCACCTCATCTTGAGTGTATAACTGACGCACCCTGCAGGGTTACGATCTAGCGATAAACGCGTAGAAAGAGAGTGACAGAATTACATACAAGCTAGTAACAGGCTGAAGTGCTTATCAAGAACGTAGCAGCCAGTGAAAAAAAAAAATCACCATGCAGGGTCTGTTCACGGAACTCTCGAGTCTAGCCTAGACGTCGAATGAACTTGCGAAAATGTCCGTGTATCTACTCATACTGTATGTCATTTTTTTTTAAGAACCGCACTTGCTCGCTGTACGAGTGCAAACCGCGCGACAGTAGAAGGCTTTACGCATATGTACCTTTCGATTTGTGTGGTTTGTGTGGACTGTCGCCCTTATAACCCTCTACCCCCCCGGGTCTAGGCAAAGTTAAATCCACGGAATCTCCGGGTAAGCCGAAACCTAGTCAGGATAACATAAATAGATGTTTATAAAGAAGGCTTGGACACTTTAAGGTGGGTACACATTTCCAATTACTTAAAGCTATCTCTCGCAATGCCCCGTGTGAGGTGGTAAGTATAATTAATTATTCATACTGTACACAGCAGAAAAACAGCACACAATAAGGAAATTCCCTTACGTGCGGAGACACACTCGAAATTCGAATCAGAGGAAAACCACCGATTATCAGTGAAATTCAACTACTCGAATCAGTGTAAATGGCACCACTTACAATCGGTGGAAAACCACTGGTTGTTCCAGTGAAACAATTTCACTGACTGAATAAGTGACACAGCCAACTGAATACGGCAAAATAAAAAAGGCTTTTATAGAATTTAGTTAAATCATTAAGATAAATAAACACATTTCTGATAGTCGCGGTTTATTTTGCGCATTTCGTCTTAATTTAAAAAAAAAAATGTTCGCTCTGCCCAGGATTTAAAACCACATTCTCCTGTTCTTAAACCGTTACCTAAACAAATGAGCTACCAAGCCATCGGTTACTGCAAGGAGAAAAAATATGTATATTAAAAATTGTATCGAAAACACGTAGTTTTAAGTTGTACGACGTTTCTTTCAGTTTTTAGTTCACATGGTAACATTAGGATTGTTAATACAGACAGTACGTACGAATGCATTCATTTCACCACATTTCACGCAGTTCAAACCTTCAAACCGACAAGTATAATAATCACGTGAAAGTGAAATGAAAGACGTGAAAACGAAATCAAAGACGCAAAAAACGAAATGAAAGACTGAATGTTAATGGTACATCGTAAAATGGTATTATAAAATAAGAAACCCACATTAAAAAAAATTCTGTAGGTTTTATTAGCTTATGTGTTATTNAAATTCTGTAGGTTTTATTAGCTTATGTGTTATTTCGTTTGATACTGATCCATCAGTCAAAAAACTAATCACTGAAAAACAGTGAATGAAATGGTTTATGAATCAGTGGAAAAAGTCACTGAATCAAAAAGTGAAGGAATACTGGAATTTTTTTTTTCACTAATTCATCGGTTAAATTGATTCAAGCGACTGTTCAATAACTCATGAGCTGTTAACTGATTTAAACAGAGAAATAATTCGTTGTTGGGACTTCATTCTTCAGTATCGTACACAGCCGCTGATTAAAACATCGCACACAAAGATATTGCACTGCACTGACATACTCACAGTTCCAAACAACGCCTGAAATTATACAACCATCCATGACGGAAAGTGTCAAAGATCACATTCATGTGATGTCCTTCACTCACGTGTGAATTTATAATAGCGACATGAGATGTCACGTTTCCAGCCTCGTTTCAAAGTCTCCGTTACTTCACGGTGGCTGCACCAGAGGTCGGCGCCGGAGTTAATTAACGGCCACTTGACGAACAAAACGACGTGGCACAAACAACGCCCAGCTTCAAGCCTGGGTGCACGCCTGACACGTGACGTCAGCGCTACACTCGGCTCGTGCGTATCTGTACGTATGTATGTCCATGCCGGGACAGAACTGGGTCCACTTTCCGGCGACAGTGAGGTAAGTTACGTGATACCGCAAATAGTGCTTCGTTAAGGAGGTAGTTAATTCGTCTGACGAGGCGTACAAGTACCCTTAGCGAAACCACGGAACCGTAAAAGAAGTGAGGTTACGTTTACGCGAGCGTAACTTACATTATTACATCCTACAATAGCCAAATGTTACATGAAATCTTGTTACTTAAATTTTTTTTTCTGATGCCGTGAATAGCTGAACATAAATAGATCATATTTAAATTATTTACCAGCATGTTCTAGCAGACGCAGCGGAATTCTCCGCTATTGCTTAATTTTCCCTGATTTAATGTATCTTTATCGCAACATCAGTGATTTGGAATTACGGTGATTGCCCCGGACTGTAAATATTTGAAGTTAGGTTACGGTATTATTTAATGGTGTTCCGTTATAGACTGTTTTGAACACCAGAGATTCATACGCTGATAAAAAAATACAGCGAATATTGCAACAACTACAAAACGTTTCGTGGGAATTTCCCCCCTTTCAAAAAGTTTGCACTAAACACAAATTTATTCAGCTGCCATGACTAAACTGATGTGGCCATTACAAAATAATTTTCTTTTAATCTCAAAAGAAATTGGCAAGACGATTATTCTTAAAATAGGGTGTCCGTAGAACAAACACGGGAAATGCAGAAACCAGAAATAATTTTTTTTTTCTTCGGGAAAACACCCCACCTGCAAACACCGGGCGATACTGACTGCAATATTCACTCTTCGGGAACGGTGTAAAGCCCCTCCGGTAATACATCACCGTCGACAAGCGTATCACAAGCGCATACGTGTCCGAGGAATAGTACACGGGGAATAAATCTGCATTCGGCGAAGCCAATTTCCAAACGCACGCGATCGCAGAGATGTGTGTGTGTATGTGTGTGTGTACGATGTGAAGATCGTCACCCGTGCCTCGCTTACATCGTCGCCTCCGAGCGTCATATCCAGATCCATGCGAGATTACATCGACGACCACAACAAGAACAAAACTACACGGGACAAAATACAGTGTTGACCACGAATAGGCCCTTTATCCAAAAAGGGAGCAATGCTCAACAAGCCAGTATCTTAAAAAACACGAACGTGCACATAAAACTGATAACTCAAAAATCTATGCATATTCTTGCATGTCAAATGAAGAAAAACTCAAACATCCATTAGTAGATTCCTCGATTTAAAAAAAAAAACTTCTCTACTTCACTTGTTTATGTATCAGAAGGGAAACTGTTNTCCATTAGTAGATTCCTCGATTTAAAAAAAAAAACTTCTCTACTTCACTTGTTTATGTATCAGAAGGGAAACTGTTTATTAATGGCAAAATTTTACATGAAAGGTGTAAGAGCACATAGGTATTTCCGGGCATTAAAAGCCTATGTATCGGACAGTTAGCAACTTTATCTGTTCAAAATTACCCACACATATATCTAAAAACNCGGGCATTAAAAGCCTATGTATCGGACAGTTAGCAACTTTATCTGTTCAAAATTACCCACACATATATCTAAAAACTCTCCTACTTTAGTGGCTATACAGACTTGTAACTGAGTAACGACAGAGAAAATAAAAAAATGTTCGTCGTCGTTAGTTAAGTACGTCTGAGAGATCTGCTTAGGATCTACACTGGAGAGCCAAGAAAACTGGTATAGGCGTGCGAAATGCAAATAACAGAANTCTGAGAGATCTGCTTAGGATCTACACTGGAGAGCCAAGAAAACTGGTATAGGCGTGCGAAATGCAAATAACAGAAGTATGGAACCAATCAGAGTAACGCGAAGCGGTCGGGCAGCTAGATCGGTTACTGCTGCTGCAATGGCAGGTTATGAAGATTTAAGAGAGTTTGAACGTGGTGTTACAGTCGGCGCGCGAGAGATGGGACATAGCATCTCCGAGGAAGCGATAACATTTGTATGTTCGCGTACGACCATTTCACGAGTGTACCGTGAATATCGGGAATCCGGTAAAACATCANTCTGAGAGATCTGCTTAGGATCTACACTGGAGAGCCAAGAAAACTGGTATAGGCGTGCGAAATGCAAATAACAGAGGTATGGAACCAATCAGAGTAACGCGAAGCGGTCGGCAGCTAGATCGGTTACTGCTGCTGCAATGGCAGGTTATGAAGATTTAAGAGAGTTTGAACGTGGTGTTACAGTCGGCGCGCGAGAGATGGGACATAGCATCTCCGAGGTAGCGATAACATTTGTATGTTCGCGTACGACCATTTCACGAGTGTACCGTGAATATCGGGAATCCGGTAAAACATCACATCTTCGACATCGCTGCGGCCGGAAAAAGATCGCGAAAGAACGGGAAAAACGACGACTGACGAGAATCATTAAACGTGACAGACGTGCAACCCTTTCTCAAAATTGGCGGAGATTTCAATGCCTCCTGCATACCTTCAGACATTAGTCGAGTCCATGCCACGTCGTCTTGCGGCACTTCTGCGTGCTCGCGGGGGCCCTACACGATATTAGGCAGGTGTAACAGTTTTTACTTCTCAGCCCATTCTCTATGCTTTCGTGGGGCCGCGGTAACTGAGTGGTTAGCCTGCTCGCCTCCCACCAAGGCGAACAGGGTTCAATCTCCGGTCGAGTCGCCGGGTTTTCGCATGTGGGAATCGAGCCGGACGATGCCGCTTGTCGGCGGGTTTTCCCGGGGATCTCCCCATTCCCACGCCCTTTCATTCTGACGCTGCTCCATGCTCACCTCAATCATCCTCATCGGCTCTCAAGACCTAGCTGTTAAGAGCCACCCAAATCTCTTCACTCATTCACTCTATGCTTCCGTCATATTTAAATTAATACCGCTGTTAAGTCGACGTTTCATTTCATTCGTCGATTAAGTGTAAAGGTGAAATTGTCAGGAATATAGATTTGTTACTGATGATTCGTACTCTAATGTGAATAAAACACAAACTCTCCACTCCACTTTAAAAAAAAAAACCTTCCAAGACCTAAATGTTAAGTGTCACAGGGGATTTCCCCCCTCCCCCTGAAAAAAATAACCAACGGAGATTAAATTAAGTGTATTAAGAGACTTGTAATTTAAACCTGTCAATTTGCTCGTTAAACTATATGCAGCTACAGGAGAGGAATTTTTTTCAATTGGTATCAAAAATGCTCAATTAACCATGGATGAGCTATATCAAGGTTTTCATCTCGGCCTGAAATTTCGCAATTCGGTAAATATCGATGTAACCAGTGTTCACTGAACAGCGTCGGCGGAAGCCAGAAAACGTGGGCAGGCACAGAAATACGCGCCACAGCTGGAAGTAGGAAAAGTCGCTACTGTGCAGCCAGCACTCACGTTCGTGTTAGGAAATATAGGAAACAGGTGATAAAAGAAATTTTATTCCGATGGGCCCCACCAACCACCCGACTAAAAACGGAAACGTGGGATATCTAAAGGCAGGGCGAGTGGTTGACTAACGGTTAAATGCCCATTCCGAAGGCGAGACTCCAACCAAATATCTTCCGGTTAGGACTACGGCCGAGTCGAGTTCGGGATCCACTAATATTAAAAAAGCTTCCGTTTTTAGGACAAAACATGCTCCCATTTCTCACGTACAGAACAGCAATTTTCTCAAGAAAAAAATTACCATTATAAATCTGCTTCAATCAACACGATGGGTTGCTAATCGTGTTAGACACATAAAGCCACACTGATTGGGACCCCCAACTCGGGATTTCGCTATCTGAATGCCAGCCAGTAGCGAAAGCCGAACTGCAGAGTGTAGTGACTGGTATAATGTTAAACAACATGGCGGTGGTAACCGGGGACAAAGAGACAAACATAACTGGCGTTGCTGCAGGGGTAGATACAGGAAAAGTTTCTGAAGCCCTGCTAAAGTTCTACTTCCAGGATATTAATCCGCATCATTCAAACAAAGCTTAACCCAGTTTGGAAAATTACACAAGAGGGACGACGCACCGCATTGGTACGCACTCATTTCAACAATATTTTGCGTGAGGACTATATTTTTTACTCGGCATTGGCAACACACACATTCTATAACTGTCATTATTTTTATAAATTATAAATGAAATAATGTAATTTATAGACAAATGTTAACACGAGTTCAAACTAAGCAAAAGAAAGTTGTTTATGTTAACACAAATTATAAAACGCTTGTGATAAGTGGCGCATTTATGAAACAACTAAACGCGTCATACTAGGGCAATTTTTCAAAGGTTTGATTCAAAAAGTGTGAAGATACCGCGAATAGACTACAGCTAGGGCCAGTGACTTTTCACGTAAAAATCGGAGCACACAGTAGACTTCAAGACTATATACACACCTCAGCTGTTGTTATGCCTCCATTGGCTGCTGGTGCCGTGTCCGTCTTTGACCAAGCCACTCAGGACTAAGTAACTCCGACACTGAACATTCGTGATTCGTGCGCAAACGGTTAACACGGTTCAGGACATTTTTTTAGCCAATCAAAGAATCTGGACGACCCTATAGTGCTTCGGGACTGTATCTTGTCTCCAAATCTTTTCGCGAAATATCACTGCCCCTAACTATAGCTTTTCTTGGGTGCCGGTAAATATGAACCGTCCTCAAGCAGTTACTAAGAGACACCGATCACATACAGAAATACCGCCGGCAACACGCCGCAACAGCCGAGTATTCTCCGTTTTATATCATTTCAGTAAATGTAGACGGTTCTCGAAAAGTAGTGCGGCCACAACGTATCCCTCCGCCACAGCTGTTCTGTCAGCGAGGAAAGCGATGTTTGTAAACAAACACTACGAATCTGATGGCAAGCAACGAAAGACTGACAACTTCAGTACTAAGCTAATATATCTGGCTACCATTCCCACCTTGTTTTATTTTTGTTATGGCCAAGTTATGTACTGGTTAGGGTTATGTTTATTTTATTTGTGGGGCGGAGAACTCTAGTTTATCGTCTTCCGTGAGACGGGATTGTCTCGTGGGCTCTGCTTATGAGTAGCCATTTGAACTTCCCATTGTTTTAATGATGCAGTGGAAAATTTTTCTCGTACGGAAGTAACATTCTAATTACTATAACTCGAAAGTTGCATCTTCGTCGAAAGAATAAAACACTATAAATGTGTGTGTTCGTAACGATTCGAGAAATACACACTGGACATTTCCAGTTAAGGTAAACTCACACAAAAAATCGTTGGATTTTTTTTATATAACGAACTACGCTAAAAAGGGTGTTTAATTAGACCACGTGCATTTAAAAACCTCCGGCAAGAACAAAACGCGATAAATTATGTCGTTCATAACGATGTGAGAAATGCGCGAATGTAAACCTTTCCAGCTAATTAAAACTTCAAAAGTAAAAATCGTTGGATTTTCAATAAAATAAACTATTATATAAAAGAGTAGGTTTTTTTTAAAGGCCATGTGCATTTCAAATATTCTAGCAACAGTTTCTAAAAACATTATTTACAAAACACACAAACTTACTGGCAATTCGTAATTTCTAAACTAGTGGCGAGCTTTGGAGGATTACCTCACTAAAATCACTTATGTTGGCCACTGATACGAAATAATTTATTTGCTGAATTATTAAATTTACAAAATACTTGAGCTGTTTCTTGAAATAAACAAATATAAACTTCATCAAAACGTAACTACGTTGTCGTATACGTCGCGCTTCATGGTGGTTAAGAAAAATGGCGAACCAAAGCGCACAAGCAACATTTTTACGAAGCGGTAGACGCGTGTTGGTATTTCATTTCACTGAGGAGGCTGTTCTAAAAAAGCTCCTACGACGAACTAAATATAATGAAATATGTAATTACAAATATAATTAACTGCAGATAAAATATTTCCATACTAACAAGAAGGAATTCTCACTATATTATATATATATATATATATATATATATATAATGAATAAAGAGAGCACAATCACAATGCTATTCACAGGGTGGAAATGTTTCACATAACCGTAATTTACGCATACTCTACCGTAATTTTTCAAAATGTTTTTAACGCCCATAATCTACAGCTCAAAAATTTGTACATCATTCAGAAAGCCAAATTAAAAAAATTAATGTCGTAATTATCATTAAAGTTTTATATTACAGTTTTAAATGCCGAGAACTCTTTTTTTGTTTCATAATCACCGCAAGGATCGCCAACTTAAAAACATACATCCCACAACAACGATCGCCTGAAACAATGCTTTGCGAATAAAGGCGTTTACTGTTTACATGTCGTATATGTTGGCCACAATGTCTGTCAAAATTTAGCGAAGTTACGAGTATACGAAACGCAGTATATCCGCGGCGTCCTAACCACAGAGGGTGCATGTCTCGCACACTTTGCATGTAAACCGCCCGGGAACACCGATAAACTTCGACAACGTCGTCACCATTAAATTTCCCAAGTTAAAAAAAAAACAAAATGTCCCTCGAGCATGAAGAAGGAGTTCAGAAATGACCCGAGCGGGGACAGTGATCTCGCCGGCTCCATAAAACTGGTTATCCGAGAAGTTGGAGCAGGGGGCGGTCGCCGATCGCGACAAACGGGGTGAAAAACAGCTGTTTGTGAAGATGCCTCCCTCCACCACTGGGCTACAGCGGAGAGCTGGAACAGGGGGAGCGGCGTGAAGGACGGGTCGCAATATGTGTTAAGAATCCCCGGGTATATGAAGAGGGCTCAGCGGGCCTTCCCGCGCCCTAATCCCCCGGCTCGGTCCCGACCGGCGCTATTTGCAGCCAGATTGCGCGCGCCGCCCGAACAAAGCCTCCGCGGGATCTGGCCCGGCGTATTATTAAACTGCTCTCGCCTGCGGAGGAAGCGGGTAGTTTGTCTTCGGGCCGATACGAGTCCTGGGGTCCCCCTCCCCCCTTCTGATCCTCTCCTCGTTGCTGATGCGGGAGGAACGCGTGTCCACGCGGGCGTTACAATCTCGTCGCGCGAAGTGCCTCCTCGCAGCTCATCATGCGAGCCGACTGCTAGTGTTCATTTCATATAAGAAGGCCAGATTCCGACAGTCAGTGAGTGGCAAATTAACGTATTCAAAACAAACAACGTGCCATTTACAAAATTCTGTAGCAGCTGATGCACGAACGAACAGAAATTAATATTACGTTGGCTTTTCTGACAGCAGTGCTGACGCACATCAGACAAGCAGAGAATACGCGGATAAGAAAGAGTTCGTACATTAATTAATACATTTTATTTTACGTGGTCATAAAACAGTAATGTATAGGTGTTCAAAATGAGCTGCACAATAAAACTATCCGTATCCACGTGAAACGCCATTTCAAATCCTTTTTTTCACGTTTCCCGACTCTCCAACCATGTGCTGCCATCTTGTGAGGTACAGGCGCGCCATCTGTTACAACACGCCCTTCCACGCCATCAGTTATCCGTATCCCGAACCACACCCAAAAACATATTATAGTTTTGTTGTTTAAAATAATGTATTTACGCTCATATAAAAATGGTTTTATTTTCCCGCGAGCTCTGTATAATTTTTTAAGTAACATATATTTCGTGTACCGCGTTTACGATCGACCCTACACACGTCCACCAAGCTCCGTTTACGAATGCAGCGCCACCCAAGCAGTTCACCAATTGCCACACGGAGCAGCACCTCCTGGACGCGCTGACTCGCCACATCAAAGCCTATTCTTGACACACCAGTCGATGGCCAATGGATACATAAACTAAAAGGCACGATGATCACCAACTGTCAAGAATGCGGCCTTCTTATACGGTACACAGTGTAACAGGGGAGCAGGCATGTCGCGGACACGCACGCATTCCGCACGCGTGTTTGTACGCTGTCCACGTTTATTTGAGCACTTTCGTAATCAACCTTTGGAAAATAGTCGCCGACGTATAATTTAATGGGCGCGCCGACTGCCAGCTCCCAGAAAAGTTAGTAACGACGGAGGTAAAATCGTCCCACGTCTTAACGTCGTAATAAAAGTGTTAGGTGAACATTTACGAATTGTTGATCGATTGTTAATTCTGCTTTCTGTTTTTTTTATGCATTACGTGTGCAAAAATAAGGAAATTGGTAAGATACTCACGTGCATAATAATTGCAGAGTTTCACTTGACCGACGCATTAATACAGTGCTGAGGCCCACGGCAATGTCAATCTTACGTATGGTGGGAGAATGCACAATGTGCATACGAGCATATATTGCCCACGGCTTTCAAAAGTGATCACTTTGCCGTGAACAGCAGTCTTTAAAACGAGCGTTGTTGGCTCCACTACAAATCACAGCTGCCGGACACTGAAAATTAGTATAGTTTTTTTTTACTTATATGGTCAGCACCGTCGAAACACACATGCGGATTGCGGATCGCGTGAATATAGTCCATTCGTGGTTACTTGCAACTTTTCTGAAGACCTGCTGAAGTTCTACTTTCAGGCTATTCCTCCGCCTCGTGCAGACGAAGCCTAACTGAGTCTAGAAAATTTTGCCTACGGAACAACGCAGTGCGTTCGTGCGCACCCATATTAATAATATTTTGCATGGGAACTATTTCAGACTAGGCATTACCAACACACCTGTTTCCTCTCTGTTTAATTCGAATTGATTATAAATTAAATATTATAATTTTTAAATAAAATGAAAGTTTATGAAACATCCAAACACATGGTTGCTGGACGGAATGCAAGATGCAGTTAAGGCTAGGTCTCGTCCACCATGTTGAATTTTCCATTTATGTGTCATAGCATTCTTTTTAAGTGAAATAAATACATATTTCTTATAAGAGCACGTTCAAATGTAGTCGCCAAATTTTATTCACTCGTTACCTGGTATTTGTGAAACGGCAAGAATCTATCGATACTTTAAAGATAACGCACTCTTTACGCCATAATTACTTTAGAAAAGGTCAGAATTGATGTTTGTTCCGTAGCGTAATGTATATTGCCGGAGAGGTACAGTTAAAGTTTCTAAATAAGTCTAGTTAATCAAAAGAAATAAGCAGTGGCATGTGATGAACTGTTGCAAGGTATGCTGGCGTTAGCTGTGTGCTGTACACTGTTGCTTGCTAGTTTACACTTCCACCACTAAAACGTAGCTCGGCAGCTGACGCCACAGGACGTGTGTAATGGGTCCATTGCTGCTCGCTTGTGATTGGTCGGAATACATTGAGTTTCCCTAGGCAGCACGGTGGTTACAGACTCCTGAAGCATTCACCGAGAATGTACAGCAGTGAGCAAGCACCAGCTTACCTTGCAACACTTCACCACGCGCCACTGGAAATAAGTCGGAAAACAGAAACTCTGGATTGCAACTGTGGTCGAGCCTTAAATGAAGCAGCCGGCCCGTTGTGTTGTGAAAGTCAAAAGTGCTTCTGTAACGTCAAATTTTCGAATTTCGTCGCATGTAAGAAATATACACGACTTTATATTCGAATAACATTATATCACTTAAAACGTCTGTCTGACAGCGCCTGGCGTCTTAAGTGGGCGAAAGTACGAAAAAACGAAGAATGGTTAATTACATAATCGGAGCATTTTTTCATTGTGAAGTTATGTAAATGCACACCACAAAAATTACGCAAAAAGTTGTTGTCCAGTGGGCAGAATTCCAGAAACAAAAAACAAAGCAGCCGGCCCGATGTGGTGTAAAAGTCAAACGTATTTAAGTAAGATGAACCCGAACGTCATAGATTCGAATTCCATCGCAGACCAGAAGGAGAAATAAGTCNAACACAAATTTCTCCAAGTCACGTAAGCCGGCTCCCAGGCACCGTTCGATGTCTTAAGTGGGCGAAAATACGAGTAACGAAAGATTTAATTATATAGTTGACTCTTTTTTTTTTTGCATTATATAAAAGTATACCAGAACACCAACAGAGTTTGGTACACAAGCGAACGAACCTATCGTAACCAGACTACCAAAAGAAATTGCAGGCAGAGAACAGTTGATATGAGAACCAGAAACGTCTCGTTGAGGATATACGAATGTACAAGCGTACACAAACACCTGCCAGTTTTCATTTCATAGTCTACAATCATATGATTCTACCTCCTATAAGTCCAAATCAGTGAAATAAATAAGTGAAATAACATTCACTGAAATTCAGTTCACAAGCTACTGCTGACCGACGAATCAAGCAAATTCACTGGGAGCAAGTGATTTAATGCAGCGGAATTCGTGACATCCAGTGACAAAAACAAATAAATCAGTGAAATTCAGTCACTATATTAATTAGTTATTTGGCATTGATTATCAGTTGCTCAATTTTCACTGTTATCACTGATTTGGCTCAATTCTCACTGATTCATAGAGCATAGAGTGTAGTAAGAAAAAAACTAAAAAGTATAACACACCATATGTATGCGTGATCAGCTAAAATAAAAAGGAAAATTTTGTAACGAATTATTGCTTACGGATTTCACTACTACCATAAATAGGAAAGTTTTCATATTTAAAAAAAAAAAGTTTGCAGGACATAATGTTTGAAATTCTTTCGTTTTTTCTTGTTCCTAACGTTTTCACAATATCACTTGATGCAGGTGTGAATAGCAAACATTAGGTTTTAGCAATGATAAATTGGTTTGACAATAAAAATTTGAATCACTGACAAGTGATTATGACTTTTGCTTCAAGTGTATTACAATATTACAGTCAAAAATTTAACGATGAACATGTCACACGAACACAGCCTATTCCAAATACTTAATGATTTCCCGGAAAAATCGTTTTGGCATTGGAGGGCTTGGGGAAGGTTTTTGGCAAAGTTGGCAACTGGCCAATACTGATGGAGAGCACCTGCACGTTTGTGTTAATTTTTCTCGTGTAATTGCACAATATGTCAGGCAGCTTACGTTACCCCCTACCCCCACACTAGTTTGTTCTTGGTATTATTGCTAACTCTGTTTTGCTAGCGCCCCTCTTATTCTCCTTGCAACTTTTCGTACTTTCAGTTCATTTCACCTTCTTTCTACATCTCGACACGAGTTCTGTACGGCTGCATTAAAATTCAGTAGCTCTTATAGACTAACTTTTGGCGTCAGCCTCACAATAAAGAGGTATACGAAATTGTGCCGGCATTTTACCCGCAACTCTGTAAAAATTGTTTCCAACCCATGCACCGACTTCCCATAACTACCTCCCCCCCCCCCTTTTTTTTCACACAAAAAAAACGTGCTACTAAGGAACAGTAGGCTGCTTCAGCCGAGTAAAAAAAAAAATGTTTCGTTCTCTCTTACTTCTTTTCAGGAGATCCTAAAACACTTATTTTTCTTTTAAATGCAAATTCGTTTGCACACATTCTTAGAAAAAAATGTAGTAGGCTACAACAACGGCCATTAAATACGCACAGAAACACCACAGGTCGTTTATCAGCACACACATTTTTTCGTTTATGTTTCGTGTGCGAACTTCTTCCTCCGTTCCGTAAATGGCAGCCCCGCCCTCCGTAATTCCCACTACGTAAATAAGCCACGCTTTAACGGGGCAAGAAGGAAAAACAGCCACAGATTCTCGAACTACAACGAAACTTCCCCCAAAAAAGTTGCTTCGTGTAATGCCCCCGCCGTGCCCTTGAATGCCCAAGTAAAGCTACGACTCGTGGTTACAGGCATCACAGAACGCACAGCGTATTACCCAGAGCATACTCGCTCACGTCTGACGTGTTGCCGAGCAGTTGCAATCATGGATGGTGCTGTACGAGTACAGAAGCTGGCACCAATATCAATACAAACAGCCCCTTTCTCTGGGCAATGCTATTGGTTGCTGATGACACGCCAACTATCTTATGATTGGTTGCATCTTGTGAAATGACTCTACTGAAACTGTTTATATAGGTTCCTAAGTGTCAGTTGATGTACGAAACTCGTAGGTACTTTTCACACCAAAGATCTCTCATTTTGCAACACCTGAAATGAAAAATCAATGTGCACGTTAAGGTGTTAGTACGATCCATTTCCAACCGACCGTGAGCCAGTCTTCCTTGTGACGTCACAGCCAATACGCTTTAGGGACAGGAATGCTTAGTTCACTTCCTTTGTACAACTCTAACCACTTTACTAGGATCTACCACTCCACGGCAAGCCCCTGTATGCTGCAGTAGGTGTTTTAGTCGGCATTTCCTACTTGGCAGATTTTTATATAAAACATTTTTTTCAAAGAATTCCGATTCACTCTTTTCTTCCCCACAAAAACTCCAACAGCTTTATCATCTGGGCGCTGCGACAGGGTTCGCAGCTGCATCGCTGTTATTCCGTGCACAAACACGCACAATGCTATACGACGAGCGTTCGGATGAAGGCCGCATACTAGGCAAGATCATTCTAGCACGGTTTGTCAGTTCCCTACGCAGTACGAAGGCAAAATGACATGTTGATCGACACATAGTGTCACGGGTTTGACCACGGCTGATCCTCCTGTACCTGAGCCTTTAAGGGAGGCAAAAGGACAACATGACATTCAGTCCTGAACCCAGGAGAAGAATATTCCACACTTCAAATACACCTGGACACGGATCCTTGCACTATATGCCAACGCGTCCAGCGCACCACACAAAAATGAGTCGGTTTTGTTGAATAAAACTATGTTTGTTCGACACAACCGAACCAACTGTATGTAGAGGTGCAATTAAATATTTTGTCGCTGCAACCACATTATTTTATTTTTTTTTATTTGTGTGCGTCAAACGTGAAAGATTCGGTTGGTACAACTGAAGATTTGTATGGTTTTAAGTACATCAGAGTGTCCGTTATTATAAAAAAGATTTAAGGCAATTCCGATATTCGATCCCGCAACACTGGCACTCTAAAGCTACGCGTCAGAGACCTTGGTTAAACTGACTTCTAGAAAATGAGGAAGTTTTTAAGTACATATTGATGTAATATACGACGTGCATATTGATAAATATATCTAAACTATGCATCTTTAATTTTTTTTTTCCCCCGTTGAAGCTGTTACGTTGTTATGGTTTATACCACTATTACGCATCAATAAATACATTGGAAACACGGTTATTATCATATCCATTGCAAATATGATAAAAAAACACTCGAGTTGTAAATTTCAACGAAGGTAATCATATGACTCGCAATACATACAGCAACCAAATAAATGCCAGCACTGGACCATGCTTATTGTTTTGCTGCAACGAATTCTATAATAACCGATATATATGCCACCTAAATTAAATGCTTATTCACCCTGAAAAAATATTAGTCAGACTGCAGTAACTTGATATTTATCATGTTAATGGTAACATAACCAACTAGTTAAACAAACATGTAAAATTTCTGCGTGTACTAAACACATGCAGATGATGTTGGAAAGCGTTCGGCTTTACAAATGATGTATACGTGCGTTATTTGGTTCAAGGGAAGATGGAACGCAGGGGTTTGGAGCAAGAGCAGGTTAGTCGAGCGGAAAACTATTTCTGTACAAACGAATACCCTTAAAGTAAACTTTGTCTTGGGGTTGTGCAACTATATGTCTGTCTCAGTGTGGTAACGTCCGTGCGTAATTTATTCTAAAAAAGTTTAAGCAGTTATTTTTTCTAACCAACTTTAAAAACTAAGTGGTATGTGTGAGCCCGCGGTAGGGACGGGAGTTAATTGCGTCTCAGGGCTAAGCCCCATACACCTACAAGGGAAGGAAATCATGCAAGGAGACATGCATCGCGGCAGAGAGGCACTGGGCTGCTATGGCCAGGTTTCGGCCATGACAACCTCCCTGAGCGTACTTATAGCTAAACTACTGTACTAAGAAGAGAAAGGGAAAAACCGGCACAGTCACCGTAGAAGCCCTTTCGACAGGAAATAATTAAAAATTGTTGCATTCATTAACAGAAAATGCTACAGGACACAGATAGGCCGGAGAAAATACTAGTAGAGGGGGCAGGACATATTTATTTTCATTTGGCGCTGGCTTAACCAGTGTTATGTTAACACATCACTCTGGTGGGAGGAGGGGGCGCAATTGGGTCCCCCCCCCCCCCNTTAAAGGAAGTTTAAGCAGTGTTATTTTCAGTCAGGGCGGTAATCGGCAGACGACACGTGGGAACGCTCACGCCACCGAGAGGGACGAGGTTGCTGGAGGGCGTGCAGAGGCCGCGTGCTAGCCCCTGGGGTCGCGTGCCGAACACGCCACGGCACCTCCGTGACCGCCGATATGCACACGGCCCTGCGCGCCTGGGCGACCCGCGACTACGCGCAGAGTGCGTAGCTGCTCGTCTGGAGGTGCTACACCTCGCACACACGTTGTCCGCTGGAGACGATCACGTGCTAACACTCGCCTTTTCCCAACACTTCGCACATTCACCAGCACTTCAGACAGGCTGTATCATTGTCTCGCTTATGTATATCCACCATTATAAGAAAGACATTTCTGTACGTCTCTCTTCTCGCACTTAATCGTGGTTCTATTGGATCACAACACATCCGACATGCTTGTTCTAATGAATAAACTTTATTACTGGCTGACTGCCAGCCAATGGACTACCGAACTGACGGTCTTCCAATAAAATATAATTTCGTGAGTAACAGGTAAATACTACAATCTACATTGTTCATTTCAGCTGTTATAAAAATACTTTTATTTTCCTTCCCGATCATCACTGTTGAAGCGATATAGGGTTCTTTTAAAGATCCCGGCAAGCACTAACGCAACAACGAAACTAAATTCGTACGAATATTGTTTTCAGATGCAGAGAAATATTCCTTTTTTAGGGTAGCCGGAGTTACGCCCGTGCGTAGTATTCGAAGTGTTGACCCACTAGCAAAGTAAAAAAGTCGTAAAATTACTGTCGGAAATAATGCCTTCATCAAGTTGGTTGAAAGAAATTTCGAGTTAGTATTTTACGTCGAAAGGTTCATGATAATAATGGCCACCGAACCAATTGATACTTTTTTAAAGCTCATGCACTATGTAATCCCAGGAGTGGATTGGAAGTAAACAATCACCGATTCGGCTTCAACACCACGTGAGCTTGTAGACAGCCCATGGGCTAAGATAAGATAGGCCGATTTTAATTTTCTGCGCATGTGCCCAACACCGAACGAAGAATTTCTATGACAACTGTCAAAAATCTCGTGATCAGGTAACGATGCCCAGCTTGCTCACATTTAGTTTTACAACAAATAAGCACTTTTACGAGAGAAAAAAAACTATTTTGTGTAACTTTATTGTACCGTATTAGCGTTAAGCTACCACTTAGTCAAATTAAGAGCATTAACGTATCGAAGTACTTATTCAAGTGGACACAGTGTTCCAACGTTAGTTTTAATATTTAGATAGAGAAATGTATTACTGCGAAGTTTGCATGCGCACTCTACTCATTTCTACTCAACGTGACAACGTGCGCACGGCAACAGAACAACTAAATTAATTTTATTTGTCGAAGTTCTCAGGATTCTGCATTCCTGCACGGTCAGATGCAGCGCTCGTGACAGTGGCAAACAAAATTATTTTTTCTACGGGGAATGACCGGCCCTTGTGCTAAATTACCGAGCAAAGTGTTCGGAATTCGAATCTCAGACAAGGCGTGGATGTGCATCGTTTTAATTTCTAAGTTTAATCTATGTGAAACTCCTCAATTACTCGGTTAGCACAAAAACGAGGATGTGAGCGAGGAATGGGTGCAAACTCATGCCGAGACCCGTTGCAATACTAAGTATTATTTGAGAAGAAATTGGACAACGAATAAGTTATTAATAAGTAGCGAAATACGAATAAGATTATTTTGGTTCTTTCAGTCCTTCATGGTCATTTCAAAGTACTCATGCCTAGTTTCACCTGTGTAGGTACAACCGCAATTATTTCTACATCGTCATAGTGTAGAAATTTTGCCTCAGTTTCGTCAATAGAACGTCCGCGCAAACGAGCGAAGAGGACACAGAGTCGTGATGTGATAATGAGCGGCAAGTCAATGGGATGTTTGAATGACGGTAGAGCGATAATCCTACCAGCATTTTCAGTCATGGAGGCATTCTGCCGCGATAACCCTTTGTCGGCGTGTCGCTGCTGACCTTCGGCGGATAGGATTTCTGCGTTTATCTGAAGAATGATCTGGATTGCTGACCTCATTCTCTCAACGTGACTAGTGGTACGTTGAAACTTCCAGATGGTCAGGGCGAAAGATATAAAAGTGTGACAGGCCTCCGAGCCGGGAGTTGAGTTGAGGGGAGTTGTTGTTGATGAGTGAATGAGAGGCTGATTTCCGAGCAATAGAAGACGAGCGGCGAGAGAAGTTACCAGCGGAAGCGAAATCTGCGACTGCGAGTATCAAGTAGTGAAGGGTGCGGCTGGCAGGCTGGACTATTGGACTGGATGCATGAGTGAAAGAAGTTACAAATGATGGCAACAAATAGACTGAATATGTATTAACGATGAGTATGAGTTAATTGACAATAACTAAACAGACATAAAGAATAACATTAATTAGAGTTGAAATAGACATTAAATAATGCGCTCACTAAGAAATAAAAAGAGTAAGTGTGGGAATACATAATTGAATGCCGTAAATAATAGATGTGCGAATAAATTATAAATTATGTTTAGTTCTATTTTTATTATGTCCTTCATGCCTCACGAAGTCAGATACGCCCCTCGGGCATCCATGTAACACTGGTGTCAGAAGTGGGATAGAGGCATTTAGTTGTAAATAAGTTAGGTTATACGCAAGGAATTAGTGATATTCAAATTAATTAATTAATTGTAACAGTTGTAGGCCGAAATATTAAGACTATTTTGGACAAACATCGCAGTGAATGTTAACTAGAAAAATGTCTGCAGAACTGGAAGCACTGCGTGCATTAATCGAGGAATTAGGAAGCCAAGTTAGCGCAAGTGTTAATAGACTTGATTACAAAATTAGTAGTGCGAACAAAGGTGTAAATACCCAAATTAGTAGTGTGAAATAAAGTGTAAATGAAACTGTAAATACCCAAATTAGCAGTGTGAAAGAAAGTGTAAATGTAATTGTGGTAGTATAAACGAGAATGAAAACAGCCACATAATTACTGTAAATGAAAATGTAGATACGAAAATTTACTGTGTGAACAAGAAAATAGACAGAGTAAACAAGAGGATGGACAGTGTAAATGAAATAGTGAAAGCTGTAAACGACACGATGGACAGTGTAAATAAAAAAGTGGGCAGTGGGAATGAAAGGATCGACATCGCAGAGAATGAATTGAAACAGAAGATCAGTGCATAGAGAAGAAATTCCACGAATATCTTCAGCAGCGGAGTTCCAGTGCCACCATACCGGCAGCCTAGAAAAGTGAAGAAGCAGTGCAAGACGAAAATCAAACAGCAACCTCGGAGGAGCGCAAGAAGATCTGCGACATTGGGATCGCGCAGCCAGGAGCAGGGAAGTAGGTCTCAATCAAGCCCGTCCCACACGATGGTCAGACTTCTTGGCGGGAGCACCAACACCAGTTTGAAATAGTCACCACACTGAACAGCAGGCATACTGCCTTTCGGTTGTACTGAGAGGCCCCGCACTGAGCATACTACAATCTCTGCCAGAGCGACATCGACTGGAGAACCCCACACTGGTGTCGGCCTTGGAGCTACGTTTTGGCGACTGGTACCTGCGACATGCCCACCATGCCGCACCCGGCGGCCCAGGAGAGCCACTGCAGGAGCTATGGCAAGGCATTGTGCGGCTATCCCACCTATCTCTATAAGGGCGCCACGAGAAGGCGCGCGACATCATAGCAGTCGACTTCTTCATCGATGCCATCGCCGACACAAAGGTACTGCAAGCGGTATGTGTGGCTGTACCCCACAACATGCAGGACGCCCTGGCCCGAGCTCTGGAGGTGGAGTCAGCAAGACAGGCACTCGTACCACGACGTCCAGTGCGTGCAGTGACGCTGAAGAAAGACGAAGACAGGATAACAAAGACATTGAAGGAGTTGCAGTTGGCTTTGAGAGACATTGCTTCCAGGGCACGTGCTACAGAGCTTCGCTGCCCTCCCCCCAGACGAACGGAGGGAGTGTTGGTCATGTGGACAGCAGGAGCACCTGAGAGCCTATTGCCAACAACAGCAGCAGCAGCGTAAACAGAAACAGCAGCGTGAAAAGAAGCACCGAGATGAAGAAATTTGTGAGCTTCGTGCATATGCCCAACAACTGAGAAACCGCATAGACAAACTGATGCTGCAAGCTGCACACCTCACAAAGCAGTTGTAAAATGCACACGATAAATTGCTAGTACTGTCGACATGTCCTGTGCACACTGTGCCACATAGCAGCGATAGAAGACCATGCCGTGGGGCGAATTATGTCATGGTCCCCATCAGTAGTGGTTGTGAAGATGGTAGTCCCTAGAAGAAAAGATTCGGAGGGCATGAACCAGTTGCGTGAACTCGAGAAAGGGAGGGAGGCAGTCGACAGAAGCTACCAGTGATTTAGAGTATGTCGGACGAAGGTCCAGCCACAACCTGCAGCATCCATCACAAGTGCCAGCACTTTTCTGATTGGTAGACATGGTATAAAGAAAGATGCAAGGGGAAATTCTGTAGTTGCTTCATCTTTTTAAACCGGTAATGAAAGGATTAGTCATTGTGTAAGGCACAAACGACCATATAGTGACAGGATGAAGACGCGGTATGATAGGAGAATGTCGGGAGAGGTAATTAAAGGACAACTGGTGTGGTTGTACAACCCACAGAAGAGAAAAGGGTTCTGCCCGAAGCTACAGAAATTTAGGGAAGGCCCCCTAAAGGATTCTGAAGATCAATAATGTGGTCTTTCGGATTTGTCGTCAAGGCTCTCGGGCGCAGCCCAAGGTTTTCCACATCGACCGATTGGCACTCTACGATGGTCCGGTTGTTGCAGTGTCTGTTCGCGACGAACAAACTTGAGGAGGGGTCAGTGTTACGCGCGCGAGCGAGTGAAAGTAAAGGACAGCAGTTATATGATAGCAGCGGCAGCTAGTGAAATGATTGTTTTCAATGAACAGGCAACCAATAGGCCAGTGGCCACGTATCTGTTACAGAAAGCGAGCGACCTCTCATAAAGGACGCCGCCACACACGCCGATAAACTTATCGCAGCTCGCGCCTCACTGACCCTGAGAAGCTCATATTTCCCTATTTATCACGCAGGAATGTCGTCGTCTTCACCATTACCTTTCTCAGAACATCTTGGATTGCTGAGAACGTTCTAGAAGGCAGCTACCTCAAGTATAAATACCACATGCGGGCCTCTGAGGAGAGAGTGATTTAGAACCGAGAGTTTGGCGTCTCGTGCGACCTTAAGCGACAGTTGGGCGATTCTGGAGCGGCGAGGGACGACTGCAGCGATCTGCGAGAGTCCGTCGTCGGGCTTGTGTGCAGTGAAGAGTGGGACTGATCTACGGGACTGTGGACTGGATGCGTGAGTGAAAAGACATTCGGGACGATGGAAATAGACAGTTTTAACTAAATGTGTGGAAATATTTTGGAGCCATTTAAGGGACATTATCAAGAGTGAAGGCTGTGATAAAGACTTTAATTGAAATGGAGATAGCAATTAAATATTGAAGTGAATAAGAATAATAAGAGTTAATAGGACGCTCAGACTGGTAAATAACATATGTTTGACTGTTTGTAGCATTGAGAATAAATATAATTATTGAATTAAGTTATTTTATTTTTATTAAGACCTCCATCCCTCACGAACTCACATATGCCCCTCAGGCGTCCATGTAACAATATTTGCAGACAATTCTAATACAAATACAAAAGAGAAAAAGTAATTTAAAATGGTCAGAAACGTTTTTTTTTTTAATTGCAACGCCGTAATTTACCACGAGTTACCGGTTTCACATCTCCCTCCTTATTAAAAAATAAAGACAAATAAACCATTAGAGACGAAGTTTGAAAAACATAAACTGTGCAGTGAATATAGTCCATTCACGGTTACTTCCAACTTTTCTGAAACCCTGCTAAAGTTCTACCTCCAGGATATTCCTCCACCTCATGCAAACAAAGCTTAACCAAGTCTACAGAATTTCAAGAAAGGGACAACGCACCGCATTCGTGTGCACTCAGTTTAATAATATTTTGCATAAGGACTATGTGTTACTAGGTATTACCAAAATACACATTTTCGCTGTTACTTTTTTCATATTAATCATAAATTTAATATAATAATTTATAGGCAAAATATAGGTAAAAGTTTGATATAACCGAAAATAAGGTACTTTTATGTTAACAGAAGTATGAAACGCTCGTTATACATGATATACTTAGAGAAAATAACACGTCATACATGGAGTGATTTTTCAAAGGTTTTATTCAAAAAGTGTGAAGAAACCGTGAGTAGAATATAGCAAATATACGCTGGCTTTTGCAGCTTCTACTCTGACATTATTGTGAAAGCCCGCGACTAGTTCTATGTGTATCTACACTGTTAGAAAAAGTGTCCGTAAAATTACAGAAATTACCGGTTACAAATTGTCCAGATATCTTCCTGAAATTACGAACTCTTCGTTATTCTCAATAACGTTATATCCGTAAATTTCACATAAATCTCCGTATATTCACGAAACGTCTCGATGAACTTTCAAGTTTTTTTTATCTGCTCTTTATACAAAGCGGAAACAAAAAAAGTTATATTTTCGTAATGTGTTTTACGGTGTATAAATGTAACTATAAAAAAGTTTAAACAATATTGTCCGGTAGCCAGATTTTAACTCGGAAAAAAAATTGACTGCCCAATACCTTATCCACTTATCTACCACGCTTTTACAACAAGAAGTAATGTAAATACAGCACACATCCAGAATGATGTAAGCACACACCTCAATCATGTTTAAATGCTTGCGAGTTTATTTTATTTCAGCTTTACAAACAGGGATAAGGAAAATAGTTAATAGTTGGTTTTTTTTCGTAATGTGTATAACAGAGAAATTAAATAAAGTTTTAATATTTTGTCCTGTAGTGGGATTTAACACGAATCAACAAATTAACACTCAATAACTGGAACCACCCACATAGCACAAGATATTCACTGGATATAACAATTACATCCACAATATCTTAAAGTCATCTAAGTCCTGAAGTGAATCTCTTCAGGATATCAGTTGGATATCTAGTGGTAGATATCAGTTCGTGCCACTTCCTGGACATCCATTATATGTTACAAAACCTCCAACGGCTATTACTTATTGTAAGTGTAAACATCTAAATATGTCTATAGGATATCCACAATATCTATATTCTTGTGTGGATATTCGGCGGACATTTGGATATATTTTGGCAGTCTTTGCTATTCCTGGATGTCCCTGGATATCCAGAACGTCCGTGGGGACATCCATTAGATATTCTTTGGATGTCTGTGTGCTATATGGGCACTCACCTACCACACCTTTACACGAAGTACTGTGTTTCGTAAATATGTATTTTACATGAAAGTGACGAACGCGTCTCTCTTAGTTTCGAGTTGTGTTAGAGCGCTAGCTATGTTGTTTGATTTGCGGTTTATGAAACGAGGTAAAGAATAAATAGTTTTATTTTCGCTGTGTCTAAAGATGGTATTTTATATGCTTCAGTATCATCGGCATTGTACGTGTCCCAAAGTCGAAGCCATAAAATTACGAAGAGCTTCCGTATTTTATATTAACGGAGCTCATTTCCGATATTCGTCACTACGGAGTACCTTTCCATAAATTAACTTTACTGCAGAAATTTCTAAGAGTGTAATAAATATAATATGGCAAAGTATATCTTCAGGATGAATAAATAGATCAATACAGAATTTTGTCGAAATTTTCATTAAATGCAATTATGTTGAATCTGTATATTGTTATTAAGTTATTTATAATGTCTATTCAATGGCATTCTTAGAGAACATAAACTTCACCAAAATAAGTCAAGAAATAATAAAAAATTACACCAAAAAAGGTTTGGAGGTTTTTATGTTTTTAACACAGTGATTATAAGTGAAACTAAACGCATAGAGTGTATGACGTTCTTTTATGCGTGTATGTGTGCATACTGTATTTCTTTACCAAGTTTTATGGTAATTTTGTTTGTGTAGGCCTTAACTAATTTATCGGACGAAAAACTAAATTGCAGTAAAGTTACGATCAGCATGGACTCAATGAGGTCATATACGAATAATTATCCAGATTATCTTTGCAATTCATGTTTTTTTATTCAATTTCTGGTAAAAGTGCAGTATCTCGAGATCTAATAGTAAAACGAAACAGAATACCAAAATCCGCCAGAGAATTATAAATTGTTTGTCTAGATTTGCTTATTGTTGCAATGTTGACTCTTCGACGCAAACTTGAATTCTACAAAACTGAAACAACTGTGCGGGTGTGTAAGAAGTCCCACTGCTACATTTTTGTGTATTATTTTTTTTCTACATTTCACACGGCTGGCAATAACTTCCTGTTTTGTAAAAGTTATTCAGATACAACCAAAAAAATATGTTACAGCTGACTTTGATTTCCCGTGGTTTTTGTCATTCTGTTGTATTACGGGTATAGTTACGAAAAACCTGTAAACAGGAGGGCGGAAACTGGGGTTACAAGAGTTGCCGATGTACTAAAGACCTCAATATCTAGTAATTTCGTAATAATAAAGACAAATTTAAAAGTAAATAAAGATATTGCTTTTACTACTAAGCTCTAAAATGTCCTTTTCCAAGAAATCTCACAATAGTTCGCTTTGTTGTTGAATTGACTGAGCACGCCCAGTTATGTTCATTTCAGTTGTTTTTTTTTTATTATTATTTAATTTAAATTTATTGCGACCAATCCATGTTAGCGTCTGCCTTTTTTAATGACTCTGGTCTCCACTGTTAACCATGTACATTTCGTCAAATGCAACGTATTTTCTTTCACTTGGCCTAAGGTCATCCGTCACTAACACATATTTCGGCATACTTTGATCTGTTGCATTTTTCACATCATTTTCGTCAACACCTCATCTCGAATATTTCGATTCACTGTGATATACTTTCATAAACTTTACACGATTTGCCTTGATTTGATCTACCGCGTTCTCCTGCCATTAATCTGAACCATTTCCAGACCAATCTAAAGATGTACAATCATCCTCGGAAGAAAAAGAGAAAATTACCAGTCACTCGTGATATTAACGATACTTATAACATTCGCGTGTAAAACGAAAATTAACGTGACAGCAGAAAAAAAATCAGAAACGGAATCATGTTACAAAGCATGTTTTATTTGCACCGAATTTCATAAAAAAACATCCCTGATCACCAGCTGGATATTAATTTGTTCCCACTTGAGAGAAATGTAAAGCGTGTCCTTTTAACGCAATACACTACAAATTAATTTATTCACTCGCTGCGAACACTCGTCAGATATGCCAAGAGCGCATGCGCAGTTGGTGAATGCGCGTGCACTCCCGAGAGCAAAGTAGAATGTAGTTCTGCATTGTACGACCACAAGCCGGTGCTGAAGTCCCACGAGGCATTTTTTTTCGCTCGCCCACACTCCCAGCACAAAGGACGACAGTTTTCTGAAAGCAAGGAAAGTGCAAGAGTGGATTGGAAGGAAGAGGAATAAGATGATGAAGGAGGGGGGGGGGGTCCCCCTCAGACATCACAGTGGCCTTTGACCCCCAGCTACGGATGACGTGATTGGCCGCAATTACTGCTCCCGGCGGGGTGACAAATTAAAGGGTCTGCCGCTCTCAAGGCGCGAGAGGGTGGAAAGGGGGCGTGGCTTACACCCACCATCCGGCCCGACTTTGATCACGTCACGTGTAATGCCTACCTGTCGCTGTCCGACACCAAGTTTCGCGCCTGCACGGCCTTACGAGCCGTCCCGCAAACATCAGCTGTGGTCCAGTCGTTGTTACTTCGCACTTTTCTGACGCCCTGCCGAAGTTCTACTTCCGGGATATTTATCCGCACCATGCAAACTAAGTTTAACCAAGTCTGGAAAGTTACACCACCAGTGAAATTTTTCATAACAACTATTTCTTGCTAGGTATTCCCCCGGGTTTTAATTCATATCAATTACAAATGGAATATAAATATTGTATAGATAAAATACAAGTAAAAGTTCAATTTAACCAAAGATATGGTTCTTGCATGTTAACACAAGTATAAAACGCTTGTGATACACGGCATGTTTAGGAATCAACAAAGCACCTCATTCAGGCGTGATTTTTCAATGGTTTAATTCAAATAGTGTGAAGAAACCTCGAATAGACTATAGTCTATTCGCGGCATCTCCATACTTCCTGAATCAAACCTCAGGAAAATCACCCCCTGTATGACTTGTTTGATAGATTCCTAAACATGTAATGTATCACAAGGTTTTATACTTCTGTAAACGTAAAAGTATCTTTATTTTTGGTTAAATTAAACAACGACTTCTACTTTGTTTATAAATAACAATTTTTCATTTATAATTAATATAAATAAAACAGAGAAAATATATATATGCTTTGAACGCCCAATAAATAGAGACCAGAAAAATTCGCTAGTTCAATTACCTGCAGCCAATATGCCAATTTTAAATACACATTGGTTGTCTGCTGTCACAGTGGAAGGCGGCGATTGGGCCAGCGTTCTCCAGGAGGTGTCAAACACCACGTGCACCAATAGCTGAGGTTATAGCAACACACGTGTTTTGAATTATAGCATGTCTCAAAATGAATAAGACAATTTTTCAGGTCTCTACCAATAAGGAATAGTTCTCAAGAAAAATATTGTTGAACTGAGTGCGCACCAGCATGGTGTGTTGTCTCTTTGATGTAATTGTCTTATGCTTTGTTAGTTTGTTTGCACGAAGGGGTGAAAAAGCTTGAAAGTAAAACTTTAGCAGGACTTCAGAAAATTTAGAAATAACCATGAATGGACTGTGGCAGCCATGCCGGAAACATAGGTCCCGAAACTCGGCTGCGGCAGAACAAACGGTACAATGAATGGTAGTAGCATGACGAACATGCAGGACATTATTCCACTGGAGACGTTTTCTATCTCGTACACTCAAACCACCATCCTGGAGCTATCACTTCCCTGCGCAATGACGCTCCACGACTTCCATCCGCATATTTAAACTGATCAGTTAAAGTAAACTAGCTAAATATTGCCCCCCTCTACTTGCTATACGCGACTGCCGATGTCATATATTGGTTTGCAGCAAAACCACTTCAACAAAACGAAATAGTCGCATGTTACGTTGGCAATTCGTCAAACTAACATTTATAGCCAACTAGGAGTAAACTTATGAATCTGGTTAGTTCTGAAAGTTTTTTACCCCTTCGTAAAAAAATCATAATACAAGCTACAGTTTTACATATAACTGATTATTTCCATAAATGTATTATTTCCTGAAAAAAAAACGTCACGTATTCTGACACATCACTTCTGTAGAAAAATGGCAACATCCTGGCCACTCTACCTGTCTTTTGAGGACACCTTACCACGGTAGGGTGGCTGCACTGATGGGAAAGATTTTATGTCCGGGATGAGTTAAGTTGAAAGTTGAGAGATTCGGACGACTCTTAACAACGAGATCTTGAGGGCCGATGAGGGTGAAATGAGGCCTAAAGGAACAGCGCAGGCATGCAAAGGCGGGGGGAACGGGAGATCCCCGAGAATACCTGCCGACCAGCGGCATCGTCCGGCATGATTCCCACTTGTGGAAATCCAGGAGTGACACGGGCGGGAATTGAACCCGGTTCGCCTTGGTGGGAGGTGAGCAGTCTAACCGCTCAGCCATCGCGGCCCCATCTCAGGAGGGTGTTTCTGTTGGAGACGATGTCAGCGGTTTCAGTAGCTGACAAGCCTGCGTTTTCTGAACCAAATATCTCCGAGGCCACGATTTCTTCATTCGTGGTCTCAACATGAAAGTTGCCGAGGAAAAGTTTCAATTTCAGAACGCCAGTCGTCCTTTCTACGGACATCGTCCACTTCCTGCGTTACAAAATAAACAACATAGACAACGGAACAACCATCAAGACACCGAATATCAGCCATCGTTAGCAGTTCTTCGCGAAAGAACACGTTCAAGGAAAACAAACTGCACTATCCGCATGCAACAAAAACAGCCCGAGAAAATCAATAATGACTATAAGGCAGAGTGGATATAACTGCACAAAGAAGAACATGAGCCCTAATTCAACTGGCTCGGAACATGACGTTTAAAACCCTACACTCATCGACGCAGACAACGATGACGAAGTTCTGTGAGCCTGCTGCAGTGGACTATAATCCGAAGACGATTCTGCGCACTCATAGCAAAATGTGCGTATCGTTCTAGTTCTAAAAATAAGTCTGGACAAATCAACTTTGCTTTGACGAACGTCTACTGGATAAAACACACATCTGAATGATTATTTTCTTAATTTTTGAACAGTTTTGTACACTCCCTAATAAAGACATAGGTGGAACGCGCAGTGGGCCCCAACACCTTCCCAAAATCGGCCACTGTGTTTTGTTAGAAATGATGGAAAATCGCGAAAGTTTTTTGAGGCAACATATTTTCGATAACACATTAGCTAGTTTATTCTTTTATTGTTGGATGAACACGGTTTTACCTCGGCTAAGTTGCATGTATACCAACAATCACGAACATTCTGCCGTATAGTTTCAGAATCCTCATTGGCCCAGTAAACTGGAGTAGTAGTTTCATACATGCGTGGCAGCCAATAAGAAAAGAAAACTGTCGGATATGTGTACGGTACGTTGAATCCTAGCAAACAGTCAACTTTTCCAGCGATAAACATCGTCTGTAAGTACTGTGATTGAAGTGGCTGTGAATGTGCACTGAAAAGGATATTGAAGGCTCTTGGGCAATTATATTATTTTTAAAAGTTGACAAAACAAACATACGAGGTGTGTTCAAAAAATTAGGCGATTTGTTATTTTATGACTTTGTCTCTATAAATATTTATGTATTCGTCAATATCTATTTTGTCCCCTTCAAAGTAATCCCCCCTCAGATATAATACACTTGTGCCAGCGCTTTTTTGCCAATCCTCGAAGCACTTATAATATGCGCATTTTGGTATGGCATTGAAGTCTCCCAGGTCTTTATCTCCTCAATCGTGGCAAACCTCCGTCCTTTCATGGGTCTCTTCAGTTTTGGGAACAGGAACAAGTCGCAGGGGGCCACGTCCGGTGAATACGGTGGCTGAGGCATGATTACGGTGTTGTTAATGCAGATTCTTTGATCCATTGTTTGCGACAGCAAAAAAATCGCCAAGCACACCAAAAAACGCCTAACATTTATATCTGTCACAAAAACAAACTAACAATGCAAAATGGCTGATAATGTCAACATAGGTTGGGGACATGTGTACCAAAATTACGATAAAAATCAATCGATAATCGAATGTACGTAGCCCTCGAAATTTGCACAAAGTCACCTTATTTTTTAAACACACCTCATACATGTTTTACAAATGTCATATTTCCTAAATATGGAAGTGCCGCGTATCACCTGTACTCGTCGGGACGCTCACCGCAATCTTAAAAGAACATGGCATCACGTTGTCAGGCTACAGATCAACATCCGGTCGGCTCACACGTGCACCGGAAGGATTGATAATTCCAGCACCATTTTTAACGAGAAAGAAATTATGTTGGACGATGTCAATCACGGCGAGGCACGTGTTGATCATTCTTACGCCAGCCTATCTTACAAACGCCGTCTAGCGACTTCTGCACCTGTCTATCTATCCGGGCCTCATTTCTTGTTTCGCTAATCATAGAATGTTTCGCCTTTGCCCGAATACTTCGGCACAGTGCCGGGGAAAATCTTACGTATAGTAATATATATATACACACACGCAGGAGTTCTTCTATATTTCTATATTTACACTACGAAGAATACCTTATACAACCCACGAAGAAATGCAACTACGCACAAACTGATTAAATATAAATAAAATGGCTGATTTTACCAGTTTAATTTAACTAACGTAACAACTAGAATTGTTGGTGAATACTTGTGATCATAAACTAAATTCTACGTTACCTAATTCCTCTAAACAAGTGATAAAACATCTTATTTTATAACCAGGTTTGTAGAAGAAGAATAAATTATTTTATGGGTGAAAGCCATTTGCGCAGATTGCTTTGCGGAATTCATCATGTATCAGCTAAGTTTCCACAGATAATGAGTCCGATATTCCTCAAATACAAGACTGATGAGTTTGGGAAGTTGGAGAAAGAAAGGAAACTTCGGCAATTAATCTTCGTGTATACTTTGAAACAATTTTTATTTCTGCTCGAAACAGCCACTTCATTATAAAAATTGGAGATTTTTTTTAGCCATAAATGCGTACCATCCAAAGCTCAAATCAAGCCAATTTTTTTACGAAAACTTAAGAGGAAAGGATGTTCTGTTTAAGTAAATACAACTGACTAAAAAATTCCTTTGAAATCAGAACTAAGGAAAAAAGTTTATGTCTGAAAATCAGAGGCTACGACGATAAGATACATTTGACGTTACCACAATGCTGGCATCATACAAATAAAAATGTCCATATTACATGTTTGGTACCAAAACTGTAAAACAAAACGGTAAAACAAGCTATAGCCAGTAGTGAAAGCCAAAATATGTATACATTCCAATACAGGAAACCGTACTAAGTAAAGTAAGATCGCCTACGGGACTGCTAAGAGTGGAAACTGGCATAGCGATTGTTATCCGCCACGTGCCTTGACAGAAGACATTTCTTTACCTGACCAATCAGAATCACGTTACGCCGACACAGAACATTCGTGATTCGCGGGCAGACACTCGAAACGCGTAACACTCAAAACCCTCCAATCACAAAAGTGGACCTGAACTTAAAAGGACGGCGTCCCCGCCACCTTGGATTTTCGTATACTCCTCCATAACTTACTTTCCAGATTCCGTATTTAAAAAAAACCAAGATTGTCAAAGCCCATGGAACATCTTAACAGTAATTTAGACAACGAACTTATTTCTCTGTCAGTACTCGTTCCACAAATGTAACCGTAATCAAAGGTTCCCTCGTTATTTAAACATTTCTGTACAACATGGAAATACATGAGTATAACTGAAATCGTACAAAACTTAATAAAGTTTGATTACGAAGATTTTACAAAAAAAAAATACAAAATGGAAGATGTACTATCTCCTTAAGTGTTTGGGAGTATCCGACACGGAATGTTGTCGCCAATAACAGGTACCCATATTCGTAATTATGTGTGTAATTGCTTAGTAACCAAGCAGTTCGGAACTTACTACAATAAGGACGACTGTATCATATGTGTAGTGTTTTTGAATCAAAACTTAGAACAATTACCCCATGTGTGACGTATATGGTTATTTCCTAAATACAGCATGCATCTCAGCAAACGTTTTATATTTCTGTTAACATAAAAACACCTTATATTTGTTGGAGTAAACTTTAACGTATATTATATCCATAAATTACGCAGTTTTATTTACAGAGAGAATATAGGTATGTTGGTAATGCATAGGAAGAAATATATATCATGCAAAACATTACATATTAAAATGAGTGCGCAAGAATACGGTACGTTGTCCATTTGGCATAATTTTCTATATTTCGTTTATCTGTGTTTGCATGAGACGGAGAGATAGCTTGAAAGTAGAACTTACTTTAGCAGGGCCTCAACCAAGCTGCAAATAGCCATGCATGGACTATAGTCCTTCTGCGAGTAATCTTCCTGTAAAAAAAAAAGACAAGCCCAATACGTAGAGAAACCCAGAGCAGAGGTTCTGAAACACTTTTATTTCGAGGGGGGCCCTCAAAATAAAAGAGTTTCAGAAGTACATCTATATGATGTACAGTTTGCCGAACCACTAACCGTTTCTTTAACACAAGCTAAGAAAATATTTCCACGCATACGACGTATTTATTTTCACGGCACAAATTATTAGAATCCCAGTTATAGTTTACAAAAAAAATTTGCAAAAAAATTACGTTTATTGAGGGGAGCCATCTATCGTCAAATTTAATTCTTGGTTATTCTAACTTGTTTATGTTTTAAAAAGGAAATTGCGAAAGTACCCATATACCCAACTAGCGGCTGACCTTACAGAGCAGAACAGACATGACGACTCAACTCCGAACTCGTATTTACGTCACAATACTGATTTTGCCAAATTTTAGCAGGATTAAAAATGTGATGTTAATTATGAGTTCGCAGTTCCCGTGCTTGTCTTGTCTGTACTGCAGTGTGAGGTAGATAGCGACTCTTGGTTATAGGGGCACTTTCGGGATTTCCCTTTCCTTTTTAAACATTATCTACAAAAACGAAGAATTTAGTATAAAGGAGAACGGCTTCTCTTACTAACAAAAGGGTTACACAGTAACGGCATAAAATCCAAATTTTTTTTATGAAAAGTAAAATATAATAGTTCCACTTGACGACACGACTGACTGTAAGATCGTGGTACCCCTCCCCCCCCCCCNTGATTCAAGTCCGAAAAAAGTTTGCCGCCAGCGCGCTCTCTTGCAATGCGCTGTCTAAACCGTTAAAGATGAAACAATATCATGAAGTAAAGAATTGTGTAGAATAAAAACACCAAAAAAAAAAAACTCCGCGGTAGCATATGCCTATCTGTAATTTTACCTAAACAATAATTCTGTAGTCCATGCGAGTGGAGCCGCGGGCACAGCTAGTCTAGGATAAATTTTTACAATGAATATATGTTCTACGCTCTATCAACTACACGAAAACAGTATAATCATTAGTAAACATGTACAGACTAACGGAAATGCGCTTGCTTAATATCTCGAGTTCACTGAGTAATTTAAATAAGTGGAATGGTCTTGAATGAGAACTAGGCTGTTATGCTGCCACCGCCAAGTTCACTCACTAGCTGAATGCACGTGATATTAGTGGCGACCTGAACACGGGAATTGACTTCAACTGGATATAAATCACTGGATCGCTGGTAATTTGTGAAACCGCAGCTCCAGCTTTACCAATGCCGTTAGTGATTATCATCAAGCCATCGCAACTAATTTGAAGCTGTAATTCAATGTCCATATTTTGTTGTACGGAACACTGTACTTTACGAGTAACCATCGGAAATCCCGTGACGACGAGTCTGCGTAGGTAGAACTATACGCGGCGCATGTCTGCTTCGTGTCTTATTCACCTGTAGTGGTACAGCGACAAGTAAAACGGCGGTGTAATTACTTCCAAGTTCAATGACTGATGAAAAATTATAAATATCGTTTTAAGAACGCCATATACCAGACAACGCATCAACACTACTTTTACGTTTACGACAATATTTACGCGCGTGGATTAATGAAGAAATGCACCATAAACTTCCATCGTCAACAGTTCTACAAAAATATGTGCAAAATACACTGAAGAGCCAAAAAAAACTGGCACACCTGCCTAATTTCGTGTAGGGCCCCCCGAGCACGCAGAAGTGCCGCAATACGACGTGGCATGGACTGGACTAATGTCTGAAGGCATGAAGGGGGCAATTCACACCATGAATCCTGCAGGGCAGTCCACAAATCCAATCTGCGCCAATTTGAGAAAGGGTTGCACGTCTGTCGCGTTTATTGATTCTCGTCAGTCGTCGTTTGTCCCGTTCTTTCACGATAGTTTTCCGGCCGCAGCGATGTCGAAGATGTGATGTTTTACCGGATTCCAGATATTCTCGGTACACTCGTGAAATGGTCGTACGCGAACATCGAAATGTTATCGCTACCTCGGAGATGCTATGTCTCATCTCTCGTGCGTCAACTATAACACCACGTTCAAACTCACTTAAATCTTGATAACCTGCCATTGTAGCCGCAGTAACCGATCTAGCTGCCGACCGCATCGCGTTACTCTGATTGGTTCCATACCTCTGTTATTTGCATACGCACGTCTATACCAGTTTTTTTTTTTTTGGCTCTTCAGTGTATGTTCGCAAGACATGCCGGCGAATACTTATCGACCCTTTCATGTCTACGAAGTGACCTAGTTTCGTCCCGTAGCAATTTTTTTATTGTTCAGTCAGCTCGCTATTGCCACGGCGAATGTCTTTTTAAAGGCGTAGTGAAGTGCGACCAAGTTTCTAGATAAGAAGAGATATCATTAAAAATAAAGGACACGTGCAGTTTTTCCAAGAAAAAGATTCCAAGGTATCGCCATTATTCACGCCGAGAAAAATGTTTTGTTGAATAAAACAGAGTTTTTTGGCGTAACCAAATTAATTGTTTGTATAGAAGCAATTAAATATTTCATTTCTGAAACTAAATTATTTTGTTGTTCTTATATGGTTGCCACAAACTGCAAGATTTGGTTGGTTCAACTAAAGTCTATGACAAATATATATTTTTTTCATTTCCTTCGTTTTATTTTGCATTAATCTTAGACAAATGATCGTAACTTACAGCATCGCCAACAGCGGTCCATTGTTTGCGCCACTCAGACTTAGTGCATACGAACAGAAGGGCGTGTATTATTTTTTAAAGCGAAATTGCTAACATCCATATAACAGCAAAGCATTAAAATTTTCTGAAGAGAATCGATAAATGGAAGAACTAGCCACAAAATGAGAGCAAAAATGTTTGTGTTTGTCACACAGAAAAATCACTAAATCTATTTAAATATTTTAACATGCCGGTCTTGTGTGGCATGGTAGGAATGGCAGCTTTCGGTGCGAAGATTTAGTGTTTGGATTACAGATTTCGTAAATACATATTGTATTTAGGATTTAGATTAGGACTTCTGTAGTATGTAAGGGTCCCCAACATCTCCGACCATATAGTTAACTGGAACAAATCAGGGACATCAACGAGTCAATAAGCAACATACACATACATATGCATATATGTATGCTGTTCATAGCCTAATCCAATGCATTAATGATCTTTTTATATTGTACGTGGCATGAAAATGACAGACTTCTCTCATCGCCAACAAACGCAGATCTGTTGGTGTCCATTTGGCGAGAGGTAGTAGTTTTAGGCTGTACGCGAAAGAACCAAACTACTTTAAATTTATCAATGTGAAATAAGGATTTTAAATGAAACAACATACAAATTTTCTTGCTAAATTATTTTGCAAGTAAGATTAAAGTGTTTGGTTATTGTCGATAATAAAATTTCAGGTCTATTGACATGTGTCAGAAATAAAAAAACAATAATAAATAGAAAAACAGGACTGGTGTAAATATCTTTAAAATTAAATATCTTAAACTAGGTGAAATTTGATTAGGTTTTTTCTCATAACTACATCCAATTGTGAAGCAGGGAGGTGAATTTGTGATAGCTTTGGCATCAACATATTTTCACTTTATTCTATAACCATTAATTTACATCTTAGATAAAAACGTATGTAAGTCCTATCATTGAACGTAATTATAAGTAAAAACATGATAAAACATACATACAGCTAGAAGTAATTCACTTTAATGTACGAAGCACAAATATGAAACGAAACATCTTCCCTGGCTAACAGGCACTTTAAGAGATAAAAATATTTCATGAGTTGGATATGTTCACATCACCGTCAGGGTCTCGGAAAGGCTTATGCAAGCACTGTTTAAATATTTAAAAAAAAATACTTTTTAGAAGGAAAGCACTAGTTACCATCGCAAAGGTAGGTCTATCTGCCGTATTCCTAGATGTAGGATAAATATGTATACACGCTGTCTACTGATATCCTAGGAGGAAGCAGCCACGAGTACTCTCTGGAAAGATTTTGAAAGTTCGACGAAAGTAGCGCCAATGTTTACTTTTCGTTTATGTATCCTCTCGCCATCTGCTGGTGCGTTAAGTGGCAGCTGTTTATTAATTTTATTAACACGCTGTCAGCTTTCACTTTCCATTGTAATGCTAAACAAATTTTAAGGTATTTATAGGATCACATCCGTCTAAAAAAATTTGTAGGTTTTAAACGTAAAAACAAAAAACCCTTGCAAAAAATTTAATATTTGTTACCTATCTTTTTATTTATTACAGACTACGAATTTGGGTTAACATTTGCGATGCGGTAATTGTAGTTCTTATCACACTTTGGATGTTACAGATAATATTTTAAGACTGGAAATAAAAGTAATTCGGGAAACTTGCTTGACAACGCACTTTTCATTCGCCAACAAACAACTTACAAACGACTTTTGCAAAGCAGTTATTCTGCTATTACTGATACTAAACAGCTTGAGTTTGTGTCCTGGAATAACGTAAGAATTCTTCAAAACTACCCACGCGCATCCCATTTTCTTAGTTTTATTTATTCAGAATAGTAGCAACACGAAAACCACAAAAATTTGGGTTTGCGGGAGAAGTTTGCATGTAATGGACGCTAGAGTAAAGAAAACGATTACCAGCCCAATATAAATTACTAGAAATCAAAATCACTGTACACGGAATACTTAAAGATTTATACAGAGCTCGCGGACAAATAAAACATTGGTATATGTTAGTAAATTTGTTATTTTAAACAAGAAAACTATATTTTGTTTCTGGCTGGTAGTAGTTCGAGACCTGGCTAACAGATAGCGTGGAAGGGCGTGTTGTAACAGATGGCGTGGTAGGGCTTGTTGTGAGCTACCTCAACAGGTAGCAGCACTTTGGCCTGCCTCTTGATTCCGTCTTTGTAAAAGTTCACATTTATCCTTTTATTGGCTAAAAACAACAAGAGTTTGAAATACATTTCGTCAAAGTATTTGATAAAATTATTCAACTGTACCCTCCGATATGTCTGTAGGCTTTTGGAATTAATATCAAGCATGTATGGAAGGTGTGGAGTGGGGGTACGACACAAAAAGAACTTTCAATGTTTGAAGTCGCATTTCATTTGAATACGGGCCGTTTTAATGCCCGTTTCATTTTGAACACATATAAATTACTACTTTAGCACGAAGTTTAAGTTTGTAACACTAATAACAGCTGGTTTGTGAACACGTAAAACAAAGCGTATTAATTCATCTAGGAACTCTTTCTTATCAGCGTATTTTCTGCTTGTTTGATGTGCGTCGGCAGTGTAGTCAGAATAGCCAACGTAATATCAATTTTCATTCGTTCATGCATCAGCTGATACAGGATTTTGTAAATTGCACGTTGTTTGTTACGCATACATCAAGTTGCCACTCTCTGACTGTCAAAATCTCGCCAACTTATATGAGACAGACCATAGTTAGGTCGCACTCCGGAGCTAAACGTTGAATGCCGACCGGTTACAATGTAGCCTGGCTCCTGCCATTCGGTTAATCGAAGGCATTCCCAAATAACGCCGATGCAGTTAACACGTCCGTTCCTTCTTCATCGCTTTTTAGCCGAAGACCTGAAAACTCCAAATGTGAATAAAGGAAAATAATACATTCACATCAAATGTACACAATTGAGTACATATCGCACAGAAATATTATTTTTGACAGATACTGTACCCTGCGAGGCTCAATGGTCAATGATCTTCCTTACTGATACTAATTCGTAAACCGAGCTACTGCTTACGTTATGATTGGTTCACAATATTATAGCCAAACACGAAGCCTACAGCTCATTGGTTGTGATACCGAACGAGGCGCCGGAATTCCACCCCCGGTGATAGGTAAACTATCCGGATTTTCACAACTGTACAGCACAATGAGGTTACCTGGATAGGACACCTATCTGGATTTTAGTAATGAGGCAAATAACCTTTTAAGAAATACGGATATCTGCCCAACCGTATAGGTAACCTATTACGATATTCACATCGGTACACAAAAACTTACATACCCGAAAAAAAGAGGCATTATTTCGCCTTCAAATATCCGGATCTCTGTCCAACCGGGTAGGTCTCCTACCCGAATTGTCACTACTGGACAGTTAACTTTAGATAGTTAGATAGGGTATCTATGCGGATTCCAACAAAGCCGTTTATTTCGTCTTTAAACTTATGGTATTATACCCTAACAAATAGCAGCTCTGTTTGGCCTTAAGGTAATGAAAATACACCAGATACCCGGATATGCGCCCTATCAGGGTTTTCATTACTAAACATCGCAGCTTTGAAACAAGTGTTATGTCGACTTAAGCACATGGCTCATAAAAATTTTCTTGTTTGTAACACCTGAAGCCTTAAATCAAATTGGATCCGAGAGGGTTAATATTAATTCCTTCCGAGCGTTACAGACATTTATCGCGCGTGTCCAGGGTGCCCAGTTTCTCTGAGGTGACAGAAGGCACCAGTAGAAGTTCACAAGGTGTTCTGGGACACTTTTGTCGCACGTGCCTACTTTATCTGGGGAAATAGAAGGTACAAGTAGTATTTCGTAAGGTGTTCTGGGACACGCTCGGAGCAGATGCAAGCGCGGTTCCTGCTTGCAGTGACTCACGCGGCGCCACTCTCTCCCCTCCAGGGCAATGATTCACGCCTCGCTGTAGGGGGCGGCGACCTCGAGAAGGGTCAGATGACTGCCTGGAGGGGGGAGGGTTGAGGGGAGAGCCGAGATAACGACCCGGCGGCCACGGCATCACTGAGGGTGTGTTTGGGCAGGCTCGCCCGCACGCACTTATCCGCACAGTAGCGACACACTCACTCGGCCGCTGCTCTACAGAAATCCTGAAAGGGAATCCTCCCCCCCCCCCCACTTTTGCATTGTTGGTTTTTGTAGCTTGCTTATATTTTTGAAAAGAAAATTCTGAAAGTACTCCTTAACCTAACTAGCTGTTGACCTTACCCAGCAGTACAGGCATAACAATGAACTATGAATTCATAATTACCTCATAACACCAATTCTGCACAAATGTGGCAAAATCATTATTGCGATGTAAATACGAGTCTGTAATTCGGTATTCGTGTCCGTACTGCTTTGTAAAGTCAAGCTAGTTGAATATAAAAGTACATTCCGAATTTTATTTTCTAAAAATTTCAACAAACTAGAAAAATGAAGAAGGCAATATGGCGGAGGAAGGTTACCCTTAAGAGACACGCCTACTTGGAGCTATTTACCGCGTTTGTGGTCGAGAAGCGACGAAACGATAAGGGCTACACTGTTACGCGTATCAAATGCACTATCGCCAATAAGCGCAAGACTCTGAACTGACGTGCAGTGTTCTTGCCATGCTGCGTGTACCTATGAAACTTTTAGCGGTGTGTGTACCTGACGCGTATTTTTTTAGATATAGCTCTTTGAAAAGACAGTTTTTAGCTTTGTTGGAGTGCTCTTAAATAGTGTTTCTAATGCGTGAAATATACACTTATTTCTTCTCAGCTTTCACATTTTCAACATAAATAAAAGAAGCTGTAAAAATTTAATAAAGTTCAAAAATCTGTTTATCTAAGGTCTATCATGATTGGAGCCGCGGCGGTGTAGTGGTCAGACTACACGCCTTTCACCAAGACGAAACGGGTTCGATTCCCGGCGGGGTCGTTCCCGGATTTTCGTATGCGGGAATCGTGCCGGACGATGCCGCTGATCGGCGGGTTTTCTGGCCCTTTCATTCCGGCACCGCTCCACACTCACTTCGCTTCACCTCCATCGGCTCTCAAGACCTCCATGTCAAGAGCCGTCCAAATCTCTCTACTCTCTACGGCCCGCAAAAAAATTCGTCAAACGTTTTGTAACGGAACGTACTCCGAAAAATTGATAAATCCAAGATGGCGGAGATAGATACTGCTGAACACTGCGCCATCCTGAACTCAGCCCCTGGCTGTCCCCTTTGGGTTCGTTCAATCATCCGAGTTCGGAACTTTGCGCGCTGGATAGGGGACGTCCGAAGGGTTTTGGGGTCCAAGGGCTGCTCGACGAACAAGAGATTGTACTGTCCCAGATTACAGACGAGAATGGGTAATGTATCGACCCTAAGAGAGGTTCAGACGTTCCTGCGGCCAAGAACTCTGGGTGGTTACCAAAGCGGAGATTCTGAGGATTCCCAGCAGCCTGAAACAGAAGCTAGATACAACTACTGTGATACCCTGGCACTCTTGCACCAACCTCCTAGCATTCGTAGACACAACGTAAATACATACACACTTGCAAACGGAAAACGCGAAAGTAGTAAGCCAGAATTTAGTATGCATAGGAACAATTAGTTACAATTATACAATCACAAGATGTAACGATTCAAATTACAATTTTCAGATGCGATATAAAAATGCTCACAATTCAGTTTAATATGGAGTTAAGGAATTGAATTAAATTTGCAAGTATCAGCTGATAATGAAAATCACATAAACTGATATACTAACTCAGGGAATCTAAAAGCCAACAATATTAGGTTAAATTAAACTTCAATTGCGGCAGTGTTTTAGAAATATTTCCTGCTAAAATTTTGTTAGCTGTATACACGATCTTGCATTTTACACGTGGAAACAGCAGATAAATCATGGACTCTCTGTCCTTAACTCACACTTTCACGCTCTCTCTTATTCTTGGCATTTCTCTTCCATCTAATCCCCTTCGTAAATGTTTTCAATTTTGTGGTTATTTGACTTATGCCATTTGGTGCATGCAATGCTTTCATGAAATTAATTCTAATATTTTTTTGCGTGCGCATAAGTATACATTTGTAGGCCAATATACAGATTGTGTGTCGTTTACGAGATTTCTTGACCATGCCATGAAGGTCTCATACTCAACTCGTCGTATATGTCGCTACGTGGGTATTATAACCAGCATTATGAGGATGTATCGAAAGGAAAACAGGCGTCTTATCACCAATTCGTGAGTTGAAATTGACTGAGTAACTGTTAAATAAGTAAGATGCTGTTAACTGAGTCACACAGTGAAATTCTCACTGATTCAGATTTAGTGTGTGTGGATTGAAAAAAAAAAACAGAAAGCAAAACATATCATTTTAGTATTTACAGATGTTTACCTAGCAATTTTCTTTCAACATTGAGACATACAAATACTTCTCCTTAATCGTTACCAACTTTACCGGGCGCATGCCGGTCAGTACCCCAGTTAAAATATAAGCACGTAGGAGCAGCGATATTTTTCAAAGGTTGATTTCTGAAGTGCTCGAATAACACGCGAACAGCCTATGTTTACGTCGAATGTGACACGTAAATTGCCACGGTGAACCGCGACGGAGTCCAGAAGCCGAGTGACTTGCAATACACAAAGGTTTCGGCAACCGGCTGGCACTTGTCTGCGCTCGCCGGCTTCACCTCGCCGCCAGCGGTCGGTCCCCGGAGGGACTGTGAGAACTCCACACGTCATTCACACGAGCCGCGATTCAACCCCCGCGAGCAGCACTCAGGTTCCCAACAAAGGAGGCCAGGCCGTCGGCGGGCGTTCCTTTCGTTGGCTCGAGCGGAGGAAGAGAAAAAACGTTCCCTCCCGCCTCGAGTGTTGGTTGGTTGTCGGTCCGCGCAGCTCGCACGCGCACGCGGAATGGAACCGCTACAACTCCTCCCCTCAACCCCTTCGCCACAAAGACTGCAAGCACAGCTCCTTGCACTGATGGCAGTTTGTTACCTCTCGAAGAAACTGCCTCATCTACAGTCCATTCGACGTTACTTCCAACTTTTCCGGAGGCCCCGCGGTAGTTATACCTCCAGGATATACTCCTCCGCCTCGTGCAAGCATGCTTAACGGAGTCTAAAAAATTACACCAAAGGGACAACGCTCCGCATTTGTGCGCAATAACTTTAACAATATTTTTCATAAGAACTATTTCTTACTAGGCATTACCGAAACACCCATTTTTCTCTCTGTTTTTATCCGTATCAGTTTTATATAAATAACCAAATGTATAGATAAAATGAAACAAAACATAAATTTAACAATAAATAAGGCACTTTCGTGTTATCAGAAGTAGGCCTATAAAACGCTTGTGATAGATGACACATTTAGGAAACAACTAAACATGCGACGATTTTCTAAAGGTTCTGTGAGGCAGCGGTGGCGTGTTGGCCAGGGCGCTCGCCTCCCACCACGGCGATCCGGGTTCGACCCCCGGCGGGTTCACTCCCGGATTTTCGCTTCGCATGTGGGAATCGCGCTGGACGATGCCGCTTGCCGGCGGGTTTTCTCGGGGTACTCCCGTTTCCCCCGCCCTTGCATTCCAGCGCCGCTCCATTCTAGGGTTTCATTTCTGTCATGCCCGGGGATGACGGTCACCTACGGGTCCCAGCTGGAAAGACCGTCACTCGGAGGGTGTCGCCTTGCCCTGGGTGCAAGGTTCTATTCGGAAAGTGTGAAGAATCCGGGAATAGACTATATCAACTACATTCTAAAACCGTAACAGTTAAAACTTGCTCCAAACCAGAAAATTTGACTGCAGATCTGTTGAAACTGCTCCACTTAAATCAGTAAAATTCTCCTGATCCTTTAAGTTGCCGGTATTCACTAATTAAACACCGTTAAAAATGTTTTAATTTTTACTGATAAATACTCTGTAATTTTACAAATGCTTGTATCATTACAAAGATATATCTTGTAAAACTACTCGTTTGTAAAACTACAAGGACCGGGTTTGTAATATGCCTCGAGAAATGTTTGTGCTATACTGACCTGTTTCCACGAGCTTCATCAAAATGGCGGACACTCAACAACGTAAAACCGTATATAGCTGTTCGTGCAAAAACTAGGGGTGATGTAAAGTGTAGTTGCGTGCAAAAACAAATGTATTTCACGTTTGAATAACGTAAAACACCTAAAACAACTCAAATAATCATAATAAAACAACAATTTCAATAAAACGTGACCGTATTATTTATTAACTTTTAATATTTCCTAGCTACACAGAACTCTTAAATCGGCTCTCAATACCTCGTTGTTAAGAGCCGTCCAAATCTCTTTAACTCAACAACAGAACTCTTAAAATGAAATAAATGTAACTATTCTTCTTAATAAAATAATTTCATTAATATTTTGTCGGTTCTTGTAGATATATTTACTGTAAAAATAAGTTTCAAGCTCCTAAGTCAAGTTGGACATGTTAAGGATGTCGGCTATTAATACAAAGGGCGTGGGTTATAACCCATGAGCTGGCAAAGCGTAAACTTTTTCTTTCGTAAATTACATTTTGAAATATTTTTTTTTAGTTATTCTCTGTTATTAATTTACCATATTTGTTATCTAGAAGGAAAAAATTATTTAATGTACACTTCTCAATAATATCAGTAGTAATACAAGGCTATAATTTGTAATATTACAAATAAATGTTTTGCCGATTTTACAAGAAAACTCTTTGTAGTTTTACACAGGATTTTCTTCGCAACAGAGTTTCTTAGGATTTTTTTTTTTGTAAAAGTACACAATTTTTTTTAGAGTGAAAAGTGATTTCTTCTGATTACTATAGTGAATTCCACTGGCATGGCAGTAAAAACTCAGTGAATACCACTAACTGGCCAGTAGATAACAGCTCACTAACTGAAGATTTGGAAAAATAATTATACTGATTGAAACCACTGGTTCAGATTTAGAGTATAAGTATGTTCAACCGCCTTGTTTTAATCATGATAAGAACTTAACCGAGCTGCAGGCAAACCATATAGTTACGTTATTATATTCGACTGTAATGTGTTATATCCTCCTCATCATCGTGGTTTAACTATTATTCATTTCCAAATTTCTGTAACTTTGAAAAACACGTTAAAAGTGATTTCTCTGGATGAAATATCAAGGAATAAAATCACTATAAAGAAGTTTACAACTAACCAGAGAAAATGGAATGCAACCTGAAATGCCAGTGGATGGTTCAAAGCCTGAAAAATGGAACATAATATTAAGCAGCCATATAAGACTTTGCAAATGTTTTGAAAGAACGTTTCAGTAACGTCGGCTTTGTAGACTAAGTGCCGTTAGTTCATTTTTCGTGATAGTTATTTCAAGTATGCATCACACACTTCCGCCGTATGGTTACATATTCAGGAAAAATCCTGAAAGTTCTGCGGGGTTAAATTTTTCTTTTGACTCCCTTTTAACAACGATGGTTATCATTGTGTTGCCTTTCCGGCAGAACGGGTGGCTTATTTCGGCAATTCTGAAAATAGTTACGTAAATATATGCATTTTTCCACCACAGCTTCTGCATATCAAACAGACAGCTGATGTTAGAAAGCATGTCACAAGGATTCTGTCCTCTGTCAAGGGGGTAGGGGACCCCGGNGGGGGAAATTACATAATATTTTGTTCGACTATTATGAAAAAATTTGTTATCATGATCACGAATTTTGAAAATGATTTAAAAATCGGCAATATGCCCTGCAAGGAACAGAATGCAGTATTATTTCCTAACTAATAGTTTAACCAACTGTACGTCTTTTGAACTTTTACATTTATTTATGTTTATAAAACATATCAGCAGAAATATTCTTACAATAGTTTCTCGAAATTTTATAATATAGCCATGCTAATGAGTAAGTGAAGAAATCTGGCAGTAGATAATCCGGAAATTCACAAACTAAATAACTTAAAAAATACAACTTAGTAACTTCAGTACACGAGAAATGCAGTATTTTAACATTAATAATACAACAACCAATGAATATAAATACAATTTAATAAATTCAACGCATCATCGTCAGATATTCCCAGTCGTACGCTTCTTACTGCAGCAAACGTAATTTATTTTGAAATACAATCCACGTAATCAACTAACAGATTCAATAGTAGATAGTTAATTGCATTTCACTACGTGTTATTACTGTGTGCTGTCAAATTAAGAGCGTGCATCACATGACAGTCAAGTCAGCGATGCAGTCTGTCAGGACTCTCGAGGGTTATGCAGGCATTATGGCATCATGGGTCATTTCTGATCGAACAGCAGAGGAGCTTAAGTGTTGAACATTGTTAGAAAATTAATTGATAATTTTATAAAAACTGCGTTAAAAATTGCAGTTTTCCGACCATTTTTAAATGGCTTTTAAGATAAGCACTGCGCACAAATCTGGATTCAATTCTAATAGGACCGACCTTCCGTTATTACCAAGAAACTTTGTCGCTTTGTGGTCCATCGTCACCGCGGAGAATTTCGAGTAATCACTCGAGAAGGAGCGCACTGCACACAGTTGCAGTACACTGGAGGTGCACAGAAATGCCGCGAGCTGATGACTAGAAGCGACTTGCCGCTTGGTATCGTACACCGGGTATTATTCTTCCCTTTCGACTCCCATTTATGGCGTGAGCTTGTGCGCACACAAGCGCAGATGTTAAACGCCAGCTGAGTTAGGCCTGATATGATGCACAGCTATATGTTCTACATGTTACGCACGTGAAGGTTTAGGGCTTTCGTATAGTCTGATTATTACAAAACTCTCACCCTCAACTAATGAGCCAAATTCTGCGCCGTACAGTTTCCTCGTCACACTATCTGACGCCTTTATCTTGGTTCTCGAAATGCTGCAAACATTTACAATCACCGAATAACACAGTGCTGAGCAGCGATGAATATGTTGGGTTACGTAAAACTCTTTTAAAATCCACGGGCAAAGAACAACTTCTACCAAAAAAAAAAAAAAAATTCAGCAATTTTTGAATAACGCAAATTTTAAAACGTTTCTTCCTAAGGATGCTGTATTTTGTAAACCGGGCGAAGATTATTTTTTCGGCAGAAAATAAATCTTACAAGCAGCCCTGCATGCACTGCGCACCCTTACGGTCGCTTCCTGGTCATGCGTGGGTGGTCAGTTGAACCGTGTCAGCACGACCTCGACATATCACCTCACTGACCGCCAGGTTCATGTTCCAGTGCACTTGCAGAATGCACGCGACGTGACGCGAGACTGCAGTCTGTACGCACAATCGCATCAACTGGCCATAGCTACCTCCTTCGCTGAGCTTCTGAAGTCAACTTTTAAAACCATTCCCCGGCTCCAACTACACATAATTAAATGGACACGATGAATCGAACGCTTCCCGTAAAACTGACAGCAGTGTAAATTAAAAAACCGACGTTTAAATCTGAAGTCAGTGAATTTATTTCGTTTTATTCCAGTTTCTTTTACACACACTAGCAAGAATAACTGTGGTCTAATCACGTCAACTGCATACTTTCTAAACAAAAAGTTTGAAAAAAAAAACACGCGACTTGTTTAATTGTTTTCTAGACAAATCACATTTAACAAGAGTTGTATACCTTCTTTTTGGTTAAAAGGCTACCACATGAAAACAGAGAAATTTTAAAGGGCTTCCAGAAGTATTAAGTAAACACGAACAAACAGTAGCAGCCTGGAGAGATTGGCGAACGCGTATATATTTAAATAAAAGCTCGCGGTTGTGTGTTAATTAGTGTAATGGAGCACGGGACTGTTTACTTGTGCTACGAAAATAAGTACTTCATTGTATGGAGTAACAATGTTTTATTATTTTATTTTGTCAGTGAATGTTCGAGTAAAGCAATTAAGAAAATTGGGAGTCTCTATAATTTTTTCTTTTTAAAGCTATCCAAGCAGTTACCAGCCTGACTAAATAAATCCAGAGTTTGTACAGCATAAAGAAGAATATCGTCGGCTTATATCCTCGGCTCTTGTATCTCGGGCGATATTTCATACCACACAGCCTCCATGCAACTGGAACGAACTTCGGAAAATGTGACGACACAAAAAAAAACTACATAACGAGCGAGAAGACAAATTCCTAGGGGAAGGGCGAACAAAGTACGAAGGAGGATGGAAGGGAAAATGCGAATGGTCGAGGGCGAGCATGGAAATGCTGCAAATGGTGATAGAGTAGAGCAGGAGCAGTCGAGGCGCACGGCGAGGTTCAGAAGAAAACCACAGAGTGTTCGCGTCGCAACCGCAACGTACACCTCTCCCGTTCGTCCGACACTTCCTGATGCGGTCACTGTGTGTCCGAGCATCACGACTAGAGTAGTCTGTAAGGTAAACAGCATTCATCAATCAGGAAATGAGCACCTGGTTGTGGACTTGGCACGTCGATACTTTTTTTTCAGAACAGAATGCTGCTTGTCTGCACTCCATACATGTGCATTATTTAATTAGGTTAAAACCAATGCACGCAGCTAATGAAGAGAGGAGTGGATAGCTGCAGTGTTAATATCCGTTTCCTCAGCGATCTCGGGAGATGGAGGGTGCCGACCGAGCTCCGAACTGATACCGCGATGCGCCTTCCCCTTCAACATCCATCCGGGAGCCTCACACCCAGAGGAGCCCGTGGTCCTGCCGAGGCACTACCCAGCCTCCGCTGTCTCTCCGCGGCAGTGCCGGAGCTGCGTCGCCGCCTGCTGCGTCGATCCTTCTCAGGGGAGAGACATCCTCCACGCCTCCTCCAGCTTGCTAAGTTTCAACATAAGAATGCAGACGTGGAAAAGCCACTTAAACCGCCAACTCCAGCCGCACAGGCCAACAAAATGGCGTCACTTGCCAGCAAAATTTTGGAACGCCTCTCGTTAATCAGTCTCTCGTTACCCACTCGTCGGTCGGCAACTCAGCCAATAGGGATCAGACGCGAGGCTACTTCATAGAGGCTCGCGCAGCTAATAAGAGAATGAGTACACCCACTTTTAAAAAAAACACAATTCCCCATCGAGAAAAAAATGGTTGTAGGAACAAAATTTCCATGCCCCTAACCTATCAAGACCACTAATATAGATTGGTTGCTGGCGCCATCTAAATATTGCTAACGAAGATAGCAATCACTTTGCAACTTGTGGTCTTGACTGAGATTTTATCTGCAGGTATGAAGATAATTCTTAAAGCAGAGCAATCCGTTCCTCCTGCAGAACAGATTATGCCTTCAGTAGAATCATTTCAGCAGTGTTTGGATTGTTCCAAAAACAAACACAGCTAAAATAAACTAACAGGACATTCTGTTACTGGTACAGAAGTTTGGTTGCTGCAAATATGAAAACCAGATTGCGGAACTGTCGTCATTTCTCTGCTGCTGATTATTTTTCAGTGCATTTCGTCTTTGTGTACTCACACTCTAAATTCTAATCAGTGAAAATTCAACTACTCGAATCAGTGAAGAAAGACTCCACTTAGAATCGGTAGAAAATCACGTTTCAGTGAAACAATTTCACTGATAAAATAAGTGGCAACCAACTGCGTGCGGCGAACTATTGTTTTATTAAATTTAGCCAAATCATTACAAGAAGTAAACACATTTCCGATAGTCACAGTTTATAGAGTGTAATCTAACGTAATAAAAAAAAAGGTAACAAAAATACTCCTGGTGTCCAAAATTTGAGCTCGCAGTATCCCGCTTGAGTACCGTTACCTTAATTGCGCTACCAAGTCGATTACGACTCCAACGGAGAAAGCATGTGTATTTAAAATCTTTTCGAAAATATGTAGCTTTAAATTGAATGTTCTTTCTTTTCCTTTGGTAACATTAGGATTGTTAAAACAGATAGCACTCATGAACGCTCACACCTCACCCAATTTAAAGCAATTTAAACCTTCAAAACGAGCGTTATTATGATTACGTGAAAACGAAATCATAAGACGTAAAAAAGAAACGAAAGACTGAATGTTCGTATTGTCTCATAAAATGGTATTATAAAAGATGAGACTCAATTTTTAATAAAATTATTTCTATGGGTTTTATTAGTTATCATTGCTATTTCATTCGATAAACCTTGTTTAACCAGTTCAACAGTCAAAAAATGTCACTAAACCAATAAGTAAAGGGAAACTGAATTTTTTTTTTTTTTTATAATTCATCAGTTAAATTGAGTGAAGTGACTATTGAATAATTCGGTTGCTGTTAACTGATTTAAACAGTGAAATTCTCACTGGTTGACATTTAGAGTGCACGCTTCAAAAGAGCTGGCACCCAAAACCCCACGATTTGCTGCATTTACCCTGTTCCTTTGTACCTGAGTAAAGCCCTGCAGCCAATCGCCTATCCCTTTGCTCATGTAGCCGACGTCAGAACATTACTGGCTTTAAGAAACCTGCCTCAACAAATACCGAATGCTGGTGTAACCTACAACTGATGCCAGTAAAAAAACAGCAATTTTGGCAGATAACAGTAAATTCGAAAATTATCAACAAACTTTCTACGGCGTGATGTACTCGGGTGGGCCGTCGTACTGTGCATGCGGTGACAACAGCGATACCGCCTTCAATGTTGATATGCCTGGGGCGACCTGTTTCTCGCGGCAATATTCACGCGGAAGCTAGACTTCAATATTCAAACAGAATAAAAAGTGGACACAGTATGTGCACACTTGCAGCCTTCATTTGTCTAATACGCCACTTGCATTCGCGTGACGACAGCCTGTTAACATGCGTAAGTCGAGCAGAATTAAGCTTCTCCGATACTGACCCTCTGTGATTCGCGGGCAGACAGACATGACGCGTAACAGTTAAAATGATCTAGTCACGAAAGTGGTTCTGAACAAAAGTACGTTGGAACGCTAGCTGTCCTGAAATCTTTAGGCGGCTCTTAGCAGCGAGGTTTTGAGAGCCGACGAGGTTGATCGAGGAGATTATTGAGCAGCGCCGGAATGAAAGGGCGGGGGGAGACGGGAGACAACCGAGAAAACCCGCCGACCAGCGGCATCGTCCGGCACAATTCCCACATGCGAAAATCCGGGGGGGTTGAACCCGGGTTCGCCTCGGTTGGAGGCGAGCAGGCTAACCGCTCAGCCACCGCGCGCCCCCAGGTGACCCCTTATAGTTGTGTCACTTGTCTACTCAGAGTAGCAGGAGTACAGTTGTTGACGGGGATGCCTCGGCAAGCGAGACCTCCCAGACTGACAATCTACTGAGCGCCAGTCACGGCGCAATAACAAGCCAGCGTCATACCTCTCCTTTACCGGGGCGAAATGTAAATTCCATTTGATCCATCCCTCCGCGCCTCGCCTTCCCTTGTTTCATCCGACCGCTTTTCATCCGGATCACACAAACTGCGGGGCCGCGGTGTCTCCGCGGGTAAAAGAACGACGCCCTCCCCCGTTCACTACCTTCTTGGGCGCTGTTTTCATTTGCCGTCTCGGGGTGTCCTCGAGTCGACGCGGAGCTCCCGCGGGCGCGCAGCGTGGTGTTTATCTCGCCTCCAGACGGCCGGGCGGAGGTTCTGTCAAAAGCCAG
>NQII01000723.1:682570-697117 GCA_002778355.1 Clitarchus hookeri
TAGCGAGAGGATAGATGAATCTGCTAACGAGCAGGGAATTTAAATATTTCGCGGTGGTTTGCACGACTGCTCGGGAAGCGCGTTCAGGCGCCAAGTCACGACGTCGAGAAAAGCAGGGGAGGTAGATAGGAAGGAAGGAAGGAAGGAAGGGTGACGAAAGTCGAGACGGGCTTTCAAAGGGTTCTTTCTCAACTTCCAGTCGACTGCATTGCCGTCTCCCGTGACGTTCACTGATGCAACGGCCCCCTCGTCTCGCAGGATCATAATCTCACTTGCTTTTCTTCCTCTGGCAGTGGAACAGCGCTTCTTCGTAATTGGTCCTCCTGACTACACATTGTACCACGCCGTGTTCGAAATGCAGATTTTTCGAAATCTGAATACTCTAATTACTAACAATGGTCTATTCGCGGTTTCCTCACACTTTTTTTTAATCAAACCGCTCAAAAATCACACAATGTGTGGTTGTGTTTGGTTGTTCCCAAAGTCATATATCACAAGCGGTTTATACCTCTGTTAACATAAAAGTACATTACTTTTGGTTAAATTGAAATTTTACTTAAATTGTACCTATAAATACTATAGTATTTAATTTACAAATAATACGAATATAAACAAGGGGAAAATAGGTGTTTTGGTAATGCCTAGTAAGAAAAAGATCTTATGCAAAATGTTACTACACAGGGTGCGCACGAATGCGTTGCGTTGTCCTTTAGGTGTAATTTCATAGAAATTAGTTAAACTTCGTTTGTATGAGACGGAGGAGTATCCTAAAAGTAGAACTTCAGCAGGGCTTTAGAAAACTGCGTAGCACATCAGCACGACGGGACTGCTGTGTCCTGCAGCGCTGCAGCTCTTTGGCAAACACGCGCTAAGTTGCTTGAAGACCTGCCAGTCCCTCAAGTTTCTCGCTGTAATGTACAACAGGATCCCGCTTTCTACGGAGAGGAAATGTTCCAACTTGTGCCTCGCTGGAACTGATGTTTAAACTGTCTAGGGGAGTAAGTAGTAAAGTAGGAATTATTGTGCCCTGCGACACTGTACGTGTGTGTTTGTCTATATATATATATATATTTATATATAATTTGTGCATACGTTACAGGTACAACCCGTAGCACAATAGCGAACTTTTACTTACTTATACGTTCTCGTGTATAAGATGCACCAAAGACTTATTAACAACAAAATATATTGCCATAAATAATACAATTTGGTTTCCTTGTTTTATGTATGTGTGAAATATACGTAAATTTTATTTTATACCACGTTATATACGTGTTTAGACTGTTCACGGTTGATTGAGCACTTTTTAAATCAACATTTTAAAATTGCCACTGACCTTTAACTGCCTATATTTTAATGGGCACTTTGACTGGCGTGCACCCAGTAAAGTTGGTAACGACGGCGGGAAAGTAATTCCATGCATTGTCGTCAAATTGAAAGTGTTATGTAAATATTTGTGAATACTGAAATTATTTTTTCTACTTTTAGTTTTTCTTAATGCATATAAGTGTAAGAATAAGCAAATTTGTAAACTATTTACTTTTCTAATAATTTTACCGTTTCACTTAACTGACGTATGAATAAAGTGATATTAGGCCCATGGCAACGTTAATTTTACATATGGCGGATGGACAGAAACAGATCTTACGGAGGGGTTTTAAAAGTGAACGACCTATTTCCTTCTTGAGAGAAAGAATTACATTTCAAACAGATCATCAGGCTTCGACATGCATAAAAATGGGTAAAAATTTCAGTGACAAGACAGACAAGATAGTGCTTATTGCTACAGGAATTTAATATTACAAAATTCATTTTGGCTTTGTTGTTCTGTATGCCAGCAAGCAAAACTGCAAGTCTACGACTGGAATTGAAGGTATTCTTGTGTATACTTGCAACAATAAATCCATGGACATCCTGAAATGCTTGCAGCTAGTCAGGTGCACCGTCAGGAATGCTGTTAAGGTAAGTCAGCACAGTCGTTCTCGAAGTTCCTCATTGGCGGATCCGCCGTCTAGGATTTATTCATATTTCACCAAAACTTTCAATTATGTTGGTTTAACAGAATTTTTCGCACGGCACAGCATACATAATAGTTTCTCAAGCTTTATCAAGTTGTTAGGTTTTCACTGCCTTTATTAATTTTTTTTAACTAGTAACAACTGGGAAGAAGTGAGTGATTTCTCCTGCGGGCGAGTACATCACTTAAACCAACCACGGAAGTCGAGCAATACCAACTTCAGAAAATACACAAAGGAATGTAATGTGTCATGCCGTTCCGTAAAACTCAATACAAAATCTATAACGCAGGCTTTCCCCGAAATTTCTAAAAAAAATCTAAGATGGCGGGGACTGATCCCTCTTAACACATTGTCATAACTGGATGGGATACTTCAGAAACGGAACAGACGAAAGGGGTGGCGGAGTGTGTCGGTACCGGTGGTCCAGGCAGCATCACTTCCTCCACGAAGCAGGGAGAGAAGTCCCGGGAGAGGAACCAGCATTAGTAATCCATTTCTCCGCGGAGCGAGGCGCTGCGATGGCTGGGCGCAGAGTGTGCGTGCGTGTGTGCGTGCGCGCGCGGCGAGGCAATTCCGTGGCGAGAAGAGCGCGCCGACAGGAAACAGCGGCAGATTGAGCCGGCGAGGCGCAGTCATCCGCGCGCCTATTTGCCGCCTAATGTGATTGGAATTCCATAAAAGGCTGCTGCCGGCAGGAAAACACAATACACTACACTTCCTGTTCAAGTGCTGCGGGGAGGCGGAGGGGATGAGAAGGAGGGGGGCACTTCACAACGCCTGCAGTGTCCCGTGGCGGGCCCGAGAAGCCTGCGCACGCACCTCGCCGGCTGCAGTGCTGCCAACACGGCCACGGCACTGTCAACATCTCCAGCCTTGCTACTGCACGCATGGAGGTGGGAATAACAATAGAAGCAAAATTAAACAGACATTTGTTGCAAGTTTGAAAAAAAAAACCGGACATTTGACGTCCCGTTAAAAATTTGTCAGGACACCGGGACAGATCATGGAAAAAAAAGGAACAGTCCCGTTAAAATCGGGAAGTCTCATCACCCAATGCAATAATCCATTCACTATTACTTCACACTTTTCTGAAGCCTCCTACACACAAAGCTTAAGTATGTCTGGAAAATTCCACCAAAATTCCAACGCACCGAATTCGTGCGCACTCAGTCGTAATACACTGGAGAGCCAAAAAATCTGGTATAGGCGTGCGTATGCAAATAACACCGGTATGGAACCAATCAGAGTAAATCAATGCGGTCGGCATCGCCTATACAAGACAACAAGCGTCTGGTAAAGTTGCTACATCGATTACTGATGCTACAATGGCAGGTTATCAAGATTTTAGTGAGTTTGAAGGTGGTGTTATAGTTGGCGCACGAGAGATGGGACACAGCATCTCCGAGGTAGCGATAAAATTTGGATTTTCGCGTACGACCATTTCACGAGTGTGCCGTGAATATCGGGAAGTCGGTAAAACATCAAATCTCCGACATCGCTGCGGCCGGAAAAAGATCTTTAACGAACGGGACAAACGACGACTGACGAGAATCATTAAACGTGACAGATGTGCAACCCTTTCTCAATCTGGCGCAGATTTCAATGCTGGGGCATCAACAAGTGCCAGCGTGCGAACTATTCAACGGACCACCATTGATATGGGCTTTCGGAGCCGAAGGCCCACTCGTGGACCGGCAGGTGTACCAGTTTTTTTGGCTCTTCAGTGTAATATTTTGCATGCGAACTATTTCTTACTAGGCGTTACCAACACTCATATTTTCTCAATGTTTTATTCATATTATTTATACACCGTTAAATTTTATAGATAAAATATAAATGACATCTTTACTTTAAAAAAAAAATACCTTTACGAATACAAGTATAAAACACTTGTGATACGCAGCATATTTAGTAAATAACTAAACACGTCATACATAGGGAGATTTTTCAAAGGTTTGATTAAAAAAGTGGGAATAAACTGCGAATACACTATATGAAGTTGTTAAAGCTGCATCTTCGTCCACCGCAATAGTGTGGCGCCCAAAAACATTGAAAATGTTGCGGCAGGTGTGTGTATTTTATGCATGTAAAATGTGTAGGTTTTTAAACAAATAATAACTAATGAAATCAAACTTTCAGGCTAAATATCAACATGCCCTGACACGATAGTTTCATTTTAATTTTGACAGGTTAGTTTTCCTATGTTGTGGGTGTCACAGCATGACAGACAGGCTTCATCATGCTATCAAGCACATCCACAGACAAGGCCGCCCCTAGGCTGCACGGCGTTATCACACCAAGAGTTGATTCACAATCAAAAATCATAGACATANAATGACAGACAGGCTTCATCATGCTATCAAGCACACCCACAGACAAGGCCGCCCCTAGGCTGCACGGCGTTATCACACCAAGAGTTGATTCACAATCAAAAATCATAAGACATAGAGCATAGGTAGGGGCAGTGATATTTCGCGAAAACATTTCGAGACAAGATACAGTCCAAAGCACTGTAGGGTCGTCCAGCTTCTTTGATTGGCAAAAAAATGTTCGGGCCAATGTTAACCGTTTGCGCACGAATCACGAAGGTTTAGTGTACGAGTTACTTAGTCCTGAGTGGCTTGGTCAAAGATGGACACGGCACCAGCAGCCAATGGAGTTACAACAACAGCTGAGGTGTGTATATAGTATTGAAATCTACTGTGTGCTCAGATTTTTACGCGAAAAGTCACTGGCCCTAAGCAAAGGCCATAACATCAGAATATTCACACGCTATATTTATTGTGGGAACTTGATTCACAATTGAATACATATGTATTAGTTTCAGCCAATGAAATTTTGCTAGGAGTCTGACGTCAGTTGGTAGTTACGGTAAATAATGTATTTTCGTAACATATTTTGATATTGTGTGTAAAATTGACAGTAATTTCAAATATTTAGCATTTTTCCTTTTCTTTAAAATCTTTGTTTTTACGAACGTAATTATATGAATAAGCTTTAATAATTTGTGATAGTAAACAGTTACCTGTTTTTTAATCTAAGTTAATATCTTGCGAAATTTCTTCGTTTCTGTAGCATTACTGTTCCTTCATTTTAAATAAACGACTTCGTTGAAATGTTATACTCTGCTCTGATTGGCTGTTGCGCCATGCGGCCGCATGACATATAACCATTTCCTTTGTGTACTATGTCAGAAACTCTCATGCACACGACCTGTGATGCACAGTTGTGAAGCAATAGGTTCAAAAACACGGCGGTCAATTCTCGTGCATGCGTTCCATCTTCTGCAGTCTAAATATTAATCAGTGAGAACTGAGCCAAATCACTCGAAATAGTGGCAACTGAGCGACTGATAATCAGTGCTTGATAACTAATTAATATGGTGGCTGAATTTCACTGCATTATTTGTGATTCCCACTGCCATAAGTCACTTGTTCCCAGTTAATTTCCTTGATTTGCCTGTCGGCAGTCGCTTAACAACAGACTTTCAGTGAATGTTATTTCACCAATTGATATCATTGATTCGGGTTTAGAGAGTGTGGTTACTGTTATACTTTCAATTGTGAAGCAAGATTTATACCTATTCCCTTAAACCCACATTCTTAAACCTAGTATAATCCGCAAGCTGATTTACGCATACTAAAATATCGCCAGTATGAATGAAAAAAATAACTGATCAGGAACATCAATTTAAAAAGGTTTTTTTTATTTAGCGTCAATTTACAAATATTATACATATGTACTCAATAAATAAAAAATCTTCGAATTCTTATGTGATTACAGTAGTTGAACCAACCACAGTAGTCGAGCAATACCAACTTCAGAAAATAAACAAAGGAATGTCATGTGTCATATCGTTCCGTAAAATTCAATTCAATTATTCTGTACTGAAAGCTGAATTTTCCTCAAATTCTCAGGGTGCACCACGGAGTACGCCTGACTGTTGAACCACACATTAAACCCATCATGGGCATATTTATAATCACGCATAATTTGATAATACGAGCTGGGTATCAAATCTGTAAATTATACGTTTACTCGCATTATTAAAAAGGTTTTATTTAATTTCACCGAGTATTAAGTACGTTAGTGAGAAACAACATGCCGAGTGCTGATTCATTAATGAGCACATCGGTAAATGTACAATTTACCCGTCTGGAACGTTTCCTGAAGGTGAACTTGCATATNTCTAGAGCTGATTCATTAATGAGCACATCGGTAAATGTACAATTTACCCGTCTGGAACGTTTCCTGAAGGTGAACTTGCATATTCAATACGGCGATGAGCTTCAGGTATTTTTAATGTTTATGTCTGCATATCATCACAAATGTAATGTAACATTATCCGCGACTCTCTAGAGTAAATAGTCAAAATAGGTACGTTTTCGATGCGCAATGCAAAACAAAAGCCATCTGAGTGGTTTTTTAAAAGTGGGGTTGGTATATTACAGATTTTCGAAGCATTATACGAGGTACAATAAGACGCTTTAGATAGCGATATGAATATGATATAAACAAATACCAAAATTACGTTTTTTTTCTCTCTCGAAACATTACACTGTTGAATTTCACTCGCCTTATCATGTAATTCNCAAATACCAAAATTACGTTTTTTTTCTCTCTCGAAACATTACACTGTTGAATTTCACTCGCCTTATCATGTAATTAAACTCCTTAACTTACACACAGATCTTTCTTTTCAACCGTACCAACAATAGAATTTTTGTGTCTGAGAAGGACATCTTAACGCGTAATAGGCTCGTCTCTTACACAATGCAGCCTATGAGGAGAGGTNAATTTTTGTGTCTGAGAAGGACATCTTAACGCGTAATAGGCTCGTCTCTTACACAATGCAGCCTATGAGGAGAGGTGCTTTGTTGCACAAGGAGTAAACTGCTACTCGTTTTGGCGTGTCGGCTAAGGTAAACAGTATTATCAACTGAATACTGCGTCCGTTCTGGTTGGTAGTTCCCGACCACGCNCCCGTCCCCACACACAGTACCGCTCGTGATTTTATGTATCCCGCTTCATTACGTAATTGAACTAGTCCCTATGCTCGAGATTGTCAGGGACGGGTCCAAGGAGTTTCAGCCGTGGCCCCTCTTGGAACTTTATTTTGTATTGGATAAAATGAGATTATTCTTCATACCAAGTACAGTGTTAATAATGCAGTATTAATACATATACGTAATTAGTATTTTAGAAAACCTTTCTACTAATTAGCGTGTATCTGGCGCTCCAACTGCGTTGAAGATTGTTTTTTTCATTCAGGTTTATAACAAAGCACACACTGTGATGATCTATTAAAAGGACACACACTTCATGCAATGCCTGTCGGTTACTTTCAAGAAATCATAAACATTATAAATACAATTTAAAAACACTCCAACATAGCTAAGAACGACTCTATCAAGTTATGCATCACAAAATATTCGGGTCACGTACATAAAAAAAGTACTGAAGTACTGCAACGCAATGACTCTTGCTACAGGCTTCAACTTGATACGTACTCTAAGGCGGTGGTGTCCTTGCCAAGTTACCTTCAAGATTTAATATTGAAATTCAAACATTATNACTTGATACGTACTCTAAGGCGGTGGTGTCCTTGCCAAGTTACCTTCAAGATTTAATATTGAAATTCAAACATTATTACAAACGTAACTACTTTAAAGAATTCGTGAAACCAGAATGGACAGATTTCAGTTTGCATTTTATCACGTTAGATTGAAAAATAATTAATAATGAGTCAATTTGTATTTTGGTTACAAATGTAACAAACACAACATGGACAAAATATTGTGGACTTCAAAATATTGGTTAAGGTATACCCTATGTCATGACAGTCCTTGTTTCAAAATATCTGATCAGATAAGTAAGCTAAGGCGAAACCAAAATTAATCCAAGATTGAAGGCATACTACCTCTGGGTTTCTGCTTCTCCCGCTGTTACATGTTGAGGGGTTAAGAAATTGTATCTCTTCGTTGACGGTTCCACATGCCTGGCGTTTGAACTGCGTTGCAGAGTGTTTGAAATCCTGGTTTTCAGACGAAACTATTAAACGTGCCCCAGTAAGTTTACCTAAGAAAATACATACCATAGACGGGACGGGTTCTTCAAAGTTACCACTCATGCTGTAAATATTATTTTGGAGCCCTCCAATATAACTAGTTAAAAATGGCTTTTTCAGAATGCCGTATATCAAAACATACTAGCCGTACACGAGTCAAACCACGACAGGAGCCTGTATTGAACTTCGATACATACTTTTCTTCAATGAAATGATAGAGTCACCGCTGAAAGTTCCATAGGTAGAAGCAGCGGCGATGGCGCTCTTGTAGCGCGTGCCAGTATAACCCTTATAGCTAGGGCCAGTGACTTTTCGCGTAAAAATCGGAGCACACAGTAAACTTCAATACTATATACACACCTCAGCTGTTGTTACACCTCCATTGGCTGCTGGTGCCGTGTCCGTCTTCGACCAAGCCACTCAGGACTAAGAAAACTACGACACTGAACCTTCGTGATTAGTGCGCAAACGGTTAACACGGGCCAGAACATTTTTTTTCGCCAACCAAAGAAGCTGGACGACCCTACAGTGCTTCGGGACTGTATCTTGTCTTGAAATATTTTCGCGAAATATCGCTGCCCCTACTTATAGCTTCTCGGAGCCAAAGGATGAGAAAAACGGTAAACTGTCTGAACGGAAGGCTGCTTGTGGCGCTGGGGAAAGTGTGGCTTAGTTGTCAGTGGCTGGCGCCGGGCAGCTCTAGATTGATCACTCCCTAGAGCGCGTGGCACAGCTGTGACTGATGGCTCCGGCGACCACAAGTGCTGCTGTCGTCCTGGTGTCCAGCTGAAAAGTGTCCGGCCACGTAATTCCTAAAGCACAGTAGCGGTTCGACAGACCCACGAGGTGGCAGCTACCTGAGGTAAGCAACGTTCGAACCAACTGCTTGCAGGCTGTTCGCGATTAATTGAGCGCGTTTGACATCGACCACTGGAAAATGTCACTGCTTCTATCTGCATATACGTTTCGATGGGTACACAGACTGGCATGCACCCGGTAAAGTTGGCGACGACGGAACAAAAATAGTTAATGTCGTTAATGTCGATAAAAGTGCTACGTAAACACTTACAAATAGTAAATTATTATATTTTGTGATCTGCTATTTTAATGAATATACGTGCAATAACAGGTAAATTTGAAAAAAATATTTACTTTCCTCATATTTGTACAGTTTCACTTGACCGACGCCACATGAAAAAAGGGACGAGACACATGGTAACGTTAATTTTACAAACGGTGGAAACATACACAATGTGCACACAAGTAGATCTTAAGCAGGGCTTTCAGAAATGCTCAGTTTACCGTGAATGGCCTATACCAGTAAGCACTCATATTAAAAGCTAAATGTAAATGTATAGCCAACTCACGGTTACTTCCGGCTTTTTCTAAAGTTTTACTTTCAGGATATTCCTCCGCCTCATGTAAACAAAGTTCAACTATGTCTAGAAAATTACATCGGAGAGACAACGTGCCACATTTGTGCTCACTCAGTTTAATAATACTTTACATAATAACTATTTCTTACCACGCACTACCAACACACCTATTTTATTCCCTATTTTCAAATTAACTGTAAATAAAATATAATTTAGAAATCAAATATAATTAAACGTTCTAATTTAGAAGAAAAAATATATACATCTTACCCTAACAGAAGAATAAAACGTTTGTGATAAATTACATATTTATGGTAAAACCAAACACGTCATACATGGGTTGATTTTTAAAAAGTATGTTTCAAAGAGTGTGAATAAACAGCGAATAGACTAAGAAATTAGAGGATAGGTTATCTAAATGCATTTAAAATTTCACGGTACTATACTAAAAATGTGTTACAATACAAAATTATTAATAAATTAATTGGTTTACAAAATAATGAGATTTTATTAAATGTAAAATCACGCTCCANCCCCCCCCCCGGGCCGGACCAGCATTGGGTAAGTACATAGGGGTGCAATGGAGTGGCAGTTCTTTTGACGTGGGCGTACTTAGTAGCGTAACAACTAGGATGAAGGGGGAGGGGTGAACAGGACAACCTTGCCCTACCTACATTTAGTTAAGGGGCCGAAATGTGATACGTTGATATATTGCATATAATATATAATGAATTATAATGTATTTCTGATACTTACATACATCGTTTCTGGATTATAGACTTTTCTCTATCTTTAAAGATCGCACACGAATGAAATTTATAGGAGAATAAAAAATGTCTTACGAGGGGCACCTAAATGCTTAGTACCCTCTTAGGGAAGCACCTACAGAATTGCCTCCTCCTAAGTTGTACACGTTGTTTCGCCGCTGCGCGTACCCGTTCTCTGATTGGCTACGCGAAGATCTGAAAGTGTGCAATGAGTCTGATTGGCTATTGCGTTCTGTTCAAGGTTATTCCCTATCGGGTGGGCTGAAGACAGGCGATCCTGTACCGACAGTAAAAAGTCTTCTTTGGAAAGAAGTTTCCAAAAATGTTCGCGAAACACGGCACGTAATATAGCGTATCTTTAAGACACACTGTTTTGTGAAATATACAAAACTTTTATTTATCTCCATGTTTATAATAATACACTTGAAGTATAAAGTACATGTTTGTTAAGATTCAATATTAGGGTTGAGTTGAGAGATTTCGACGGCTCTTAACAACGAGGTCTTGAGAGCCGATGAGGGTGAAATGGGGTGATGATGGAGCAGCGCCGGAATGCAAGGACGGGGAAAACGGGAGATCCTCGAGAAATCCCGCCAACCATCGGTATCGTCCGGCACTATTCCCACTTGCGAAAATCCGGGAGTGACCCGGCCGGGGATTGAACCCAGTTCGGTTCGCCTTGGTGAGAGGAGAGCAGTCTAACCACTCAGCCAACGCGGCCCCTCAACATTAGGTTCACACATTTTACACGTTTTATCGCGCAGTCATTACGGCTCCAATTTACTTGTAGTAGTATGCAAATAATATCGGCAAGTATTTTCCAAAAAATTTGTTCGGAAAAATACTGAAAAATCTTAACAGATTGGCGAACAACGTTTCCACATGTCGGTGGCACGTGGCGCCAGTTTGCTGGCGTGTGAAGCCGGAATCCAGGTTTAGATGGGACGTGGATGGTGACTGGGCGTTAACCTCAAAGATAATTCACACCTGCCGTATTGATGTAGCTGATTTCTAGCTAATGTCACCAACCCGCTCACTCAGTCACCGTATTCACGGTCGAAGAAACGTTGCACGTTAATTATATTTACGGCCGGAACTGTACACAGCAAGACGTCGGTGTGCAGCCTTCGTTGCGGCTAATCTGATTTGTGTAATTGTCTACACCTCTCTGGCATGCTCAGAAATTAATGTGTGGCCAAAATGGTTAAGATGGCCGCTTGGTTGGAGGAATTTTGCACGTCTGAGGCCTAAAAGCGTGGGAGCGCTAGGGGCGACCGAGATATGCGCATCAAATCCTCCCATCGCCTCTACGCGCAAAGCACTGAACTGGCGTGCAGTCTTGGCGTCGATAACGCGTCACTTTGAGACTTTAAGTGGAGACCCTGCCATTTTATGACGCAACCTTAAAAATAAAGGTTTGATGCACGTCCCTATTCCTTTTTTAATGTTGTACCGGAATGTTCATACACAAAAAAAAAAAAGACCGTGAAAACACCCGTTTGAGCCATTTTCACTAGCACACAAACATGCTTTAGATATAAATGGAGGAACTGAAAAACGTATACAGACGCGCAACGTTTCTTAAATACTATTCGTAAGCAGATCTCACTCGGACACATTAGGGTTTTATTTATTAAAACTTTTCTGCTGAAACTCAGCACACCGCTCAGCGGCCAACCCAGGCAGCCCCCTTAAAAGGGGAAAAAATAGAAAAAGCGACTTTGGCGCGTTATCTTTTTATCTTATCCTCCGGCAAAGACTTAAAAACTGATCTATTCACGTGCAATTGAATCAGAATTAACATAAAATAGAAATACTTTTTCACCTTTCCTGCAACCACCAAACAACGAAGTAAAAATTAGATTAAAATTGAAGAAACGACTAGTAAATTGTAACTCACTATAAGGATGAATCGTTCTTAATCACTGTGAAAGAAACAGTGACACGAAAACAATTATTATACACGTGGTTGGAAGAGCCCTTTATGGCATTGACGTGAAATTTTCAAATGTGTGTGTGTGTGTGTGTGTTTGTGTTTGTGATTTTTTTTCAACCTAGCTTTGACTGTGTTATTGGTCGTTGTACAAAATTAAAGGGGTACTGATTAATTTCATCCTACACACTATAAATTTTTACGTAACTCCATGTTAAAAATAAATAAGTTATGTCTGTACTACATGATAACGTAAACAGCAAGTACTATATAATCAAATTTTCTTACTTATTTTCTTAAAAACATAAATGATTAATAAATATAATATTCATATACTGTTAATGAGACATGGTGTTAATTAACACGGCACAACGCCTGTTATGGGAGAAAATAATATTACAACTACACAGGCACGGAAAAATGTAAATAACAATATCAGTATTTTCTTAGATATATATATATATATATAATTTGAAAATGGATGTTTGCGTGCTGTTGTGATCTTTAATACAGGCAGCTACTGACTTTGGTATCTCTATCGAGTGGCTACATTGGAAAAAAAAGGCAAGAGAACGGTGTAATACATATTGCATGTTATACACTTATTATTTTACGATCGCTTGTAAAACTTTCCAGCAATAATAATAACATAGCGCGAACTGTCGTAAGCATCGAACCTTGGCTCTTAAATGACCGCCTGATGCAACACTAGCTCACGTACATTGGTAGTGAATGCGAGCTTACACATGAAACTTTGTGTAACAGTAAAAAGCAAGCCTATTCAATGCATTAAAGGGACTGCTCATTTCGTTCTTACAGGGGCCCGCTTACCTAGTGCTGTTTTCCGCGTTTGAATCGCAGAAGCACGGGAGCGAAAAGGGCAACGATGCCACGCGCATCAAGTTCCCCATAGCCGCTATGCGCAAAGGTCGGTTTACGATGAAAAGCATGTGCGTTTCGAAATGAAAGTAGGTATTCTTCACGGCATGGTTCATGGTTATAGTGTACATCAGGACTGTTTACGTACACGATGATTATGAACAGTGCCATAAAGAATACCTACTTTCATTTTGACATGTACATGTTCGTTGCGTACACATTTTTTATCGTAACCCGACCTTTCGGCTCTGTACAGGCGTGCAGTGTTTTCGACTTACTAGTGTTTTCGACTTGCTGCGTCTACCTAGGGAACCTTAAAAAGTGACCCATTTCATTAGTGGAAAGTCTTTAGCAAGGTTCAATACAGGCTCCTATCATAGTTACGCCCGTGTTCGGATAGTACGTTTTAAGATAACGAGAGTCTGAAAAATCCGTTTTTAACGAAGTTGGAGAGCTCCAAAATAACATGTATGGCATGTGTGATAACATTAAAGTACTATTCCGTCCTTGTCTGAGGCATATTTCCTTTTCGCAGGTAACAATAGTGGAGGACACTTTACATAGATTTGTAAAGAAAACAGTGCTGAAAAGCAGTTCAAGCACAAGGTAAGCGGGCCTCTTAAAATGCCCATCTCTGAATTACCGATAAACCAGTATTATTCTGTAGGGTTACAGAATGAGCATATAAATGAAAACTAGTGAAAAAGATGGTTAAGCACACATTCAGGAAAAAAAAACGAACATATACTTACAAATATTTACTTTTCTAGAGAAGTTCTAGTGAACTGACAAAATAGGTGCTATAAAAGTGCTGTCACAAGTTTTCATAAGATGGCTTACAAACTATTTACAGGCACACACATTGTCCTTCCAACTTCAGTCGTGAAGTTAAATCACATTCACAAAAAACGGACCAACCAACTTTATCCACTAACCCCACGTAACATCAAAAAAGTAATATATTTTTTTTATATCTTGTCATTTTGACTCAGAAAAGCAAAGGAATAAATCAACGACTACGCCTGCGAACATCGTTAATTTCTTGTACACAACTGTGAGCAAGAACATGGGATTTTTTTTCCCCAGGCGATTTCCAAAGAGAAATAAAAGCGTTCAAGAGCGACTCGCCAGCGCAACGAGGCGGTATTCGCTGCGAGGCACTGCTCCGGATGAGACGGCATCAACATGCAGAGCGGCTGCCGGGCTGATCTGCCTCGGGGCGGAAGCCAGACGCAAACACACTGCCGGGGAATATTGGATTATTGCCACATGGAAAAGGCCTTCCGCAAACAACACGGTCCATCTCCATTACCCAGCGCATCGCTACATATGGCGCCCAATGTGGGGCTACCTCCCAGCCTCGCGTGGCGCCTAACATGGGACTACCTCCCAGCCTCGAGTAGCACCCGACATGGGGCTACCTCCGAGCCTCGAGTGGCGCCCAACTTGGGTCAACCTCCCGGCCTCGAGTGGCACCCAACGTGGGGCTACCTCCCGACCTCGAGTG
>NQII01000723.1:708126-732677 GCA_002778355.1 Clitarchus hookeri
CACCAACCATGTGTCCTTTGATCGGAGAAGGCCAAACCGCGTTTTGATGCCTTCCGCCGCTATGCCAGGACGAGATACACCAAATGCCGTAACTGGTCGTAACTGTATTCAGCCTGCATCCCCCGGTACAGGCCAGCCAGGAAGTGCTATAACCAAACTACACGTTGTTGGCAGTAAAGTGAAAACTTCTGAAATAAACCTTCGAAAAAAGTTACTGTCCGTTAACTGCACATTGCTACCACACGTAGCACTAGCATTCAGGCTTTCAGTGGAGTTGGTAACGAGTCAAATAAAACAGTTCTAAGTCTTGAAACTGTATTTCTTGTGTAATGCTTAAATTTAAGACAGAAGAGTTCGGTGTTTATTTTAATTTGTATGCATTAAAGTCTAGATTGGCATATTCATAACACATTTGGGCCTAACATTTCCACGTTTACACTTGACTGACGCACGAGTAAAGTCATTAGACAAGTGACAAACGGAAGGATACGAATTATGAAGGAAAGTAGATCTTAAGCACGGATTTCAAAAGTGCTCAATTTAATGGCGAACAGCCAATAACATTGTAAGCTGTCCACGGTCAATTGAGCACTTTTGAGATCAACCTTTTAAAAATGTCACTGCTACTACCTGCCTGTATTCTAACGGGAACACTGACTAGAATGCGACCAGTAAAGTTGCCAACGACAGAGGGAAAGTAGTTCCTTGACTTTATGTTGAATTAAAAGCGTTTGGTAAACATTTCCGGATACTAAAGGTGTTTATTTAGCTTAGTTTTTTTTTAAGAATAAAAAAAAGCAGAATTTGTAAACAATTTACTTTTCTAACAATTCCAGAGTTTCGCTTGACCGACACATGAATAAAGTAATCGAACCCATGGCAAAGTTGATTTTAAATATGGCGGAAGAATACACAATGTGCACGCAAGCAAATTTCAAGCAGGGCTTTCAAAATTGCTCAGTTGACCGTGATGAACCTATAGTTCCTGATTCCTGACAGCTTCTTCCGAAGTACACTGAAGAGCCAAAAAAACTGGTACAGGCGTGCGTATGCAAATAACAGAGGCATGGAACCAATCTGAGTAACGCGATACGGCGGCAGCTACATCGGTTACTGCTGCTACGATGGCAGGTTATCAAGATTTAAGTGAGTTTGAACGTTGTGTTATAGTCGGCGCACGAGAGTTGGGACATAGCATCTCCGAGGCAGCGATAACATTTGGATGTTCGCGTACGACCGAGTGACCGTGAATATAGGGAATCCGGTAAACATCACATCGCTGCGGCCGTAAAAAAGATCGCGAAAGAACGGGACAAACGACGACTGACGAGAATCATTAAACGTGACAGACGTGCAACCCTTTCTCAAATTGGCGCAGATTGGATTTGTGGACTACCCCGCAGGATTCATGGTGTGAATTGCCTCCTGCATACCTTCAGACATTAGTTGAGTCCTTGCCACGTCGTCTTGCGGCACTTCTACGTGCTCGCGGGGGCCCTACGCGATTAATCCGTCCACATGGTCAAAAAAACCGAGAAGTCACATATACTAGCACCAGATCTGTCGGCGGCCAGTAATGTTCGTGCATCGCTTTGTGAGTGCGACGCTACTCGCTTTTATTATTAATTTTGCGGGACACTCAGCCTTCCGGCACGTTATTGCGGTTCATCACGTTTACATTCACAAAATAATTATCGGTTTCTAATAAAATCCTCGTTGCCCTTTGACTTACGTACAGGTCTACTCCTGCCGCTGATGTTTATTTTTAACTCTGGAGACTGAAAACCATTTTAAAGTCTAATTTATTTATTACAGAATGGCGGCACGAGTTAATTATTTCTAGTATAATTATACGTACTTCATTATGAAGCAATCAATTAACAAAACCTGGCATTGCATGTATATTTTTCTACAAACATTCTAAATTAAAAAATTAATGTTTTATATATGACTACGTCCACGAAGAAAAGTAAACATGTGATAATACAATAGGATAACATATCCAAAAGGCCTCCACAATAAATGTAGATAACGCGTCCATGGCCAAAAATTATCAGTTTTTTTCCACAGAAATATATCATATAGGTGACAAAATCTGGCATCTCCAATATGGCGTCCCAGTGTCTGCCTTTATCCCAGCAAGGGAGGAACCGAGTGGGGTGCACTGTGGTAAACCTGGCAACTCCAATAAGGCGTCAAAGTGTGTGGGTGCGCCTTGGTAACACATTAAGACTCTCATTCTGGAGTCTTAATGAGTTACCACTTCCGGTCCCGACACCTTGATACCGGTTTCCCACGGTTTTTTCCCGAAGTCACTCCAGGTGGATGTTGGACTGGTTCTGTTCCACTGCCGAAGTAGCTAGTTCTGCCTGTGATGAACCCTTTGTCAACGAGATGTTAAACCGTAACAAACCAAGGTATGTTATTAATTTACGGCTTTGTCCTTGTCGGTTAATAAATAAATAAATATATATATATATACACGCATACACACGTATGTGAACACACACATCAATTTGAATCGGAAAACAGACGACAAGTATAAAAAGTAAAAACTTCTCAACTTAGCCGTGTACGTAGGCTGGCGTCTTTTAAAGTCCTGCGAGCCGATCTTTGAAATGTACGGAAGTTTGGGTATTATAAAGTCCGAAGCAATACTTTTAAGAGAACTCGTCACACGCAGACTGTTCCCACCCGGGCTCGGCTGTGCGCTCGGCTTATTCCTGTGGATGTCACCTTCAAGGTCACCAGTGCAGTAGCTATCAGCTTGTCTCCCTTCTTTTGGGTTCGCGGTGGCGTAGTGGTTAGACTACTCGCCTCCCACCCGGGTGAACCGGGTTCGATTTCCCGGCGGAGGTCGCTCCTGGATTTTCGCATGTGGGAATCGTGCCGGACGATGTCGCTGGTGGGCGGGTTTTCTCGGGCATCTCCCCGTTTCCACCCACCACGCATCACCTTTATCGGCTCTCAAGACCTCGATGCTAAAGAGCCACCCAAATCTCTTCACTCACTCACTTTTCTTCTTGCCTGGCACGTATCTTGTTCCTTCCGCATCAGAGCCACGTCCCATTACCCTGCCAATGAAGCGCGCAGTGCTTTCGTAATAGTAGTTTTCTTCTCTAATTTTAGCAACAGTAGGGGGAAATTAAGNCCAATGAAGCGCGCAGTGCTTTCGTAATAGTAGTTTTCTTCTCTAATTTTAGCAACAGTAGGGGGAAATTAAGGTATCTTGCCTACCAAGCTTGCAGCCACAGAGTTTAAGGGAAGCAATGTTAAAGAAATTTCTTCACACAATGCACGTATTTTAAAGAAAACTGTTTGAAACAAGAAACCATTCAAAGCAAATATCTTGGACACTACTACCACGTTAAGAAATTTATTTTTAAAAATGTTACTCGCGTATATTTTTTTTTTGTAAAATGTAAATTTTAATGTTAAAAAAAATATACATTAAACACAAAAACTGGCAAAATTCATCAACGTATCAGTATTCCTTAAGAAACCTTACGTAGAATACATTTTGTTTGAAGCGATTACCTTTAACATTGACGCACTGAAGAGTTTATTTTACACTGATTCCCCATTTAAACTCTGTGGCTACAGGATTGATAGGCAGTCCCCTTAAGCAAAACATATTTTAAAAACATTGGTGCGTGAACTTATGTACGCGCGTTAGAAGTTATACTTACTTGGCATGACTAAAATAAAATTTTATTTCGAATGCAAATAATTTATGTAAGTAGTAAAACGATAAAATTACCGAAGAAAGACCTAAAATACAATTAATAAAGGTTTGATTAAANATAATTTATGTAAGTAGTAAAACGATAAAATTACCGAAGAAAGACCTAAAATACAATTAATAAAGGTTTGATTAAATAACGTAATTAAATACGTATAAAAATTCACTTCAAAATACTTGAAAACGCTTCCAAATTTTAATATACAATTTTTGCCACTTACAAATTTTTCACGGTACAATGCAAGTAAAATTAATAAATAATATATATATATATATTCACAATTAATTACTAATACATATTAAATGTTTTTAAATCTGCTGATTACATGAACTGATTTTGTGTTGGTTTTGAATATAACCACGTGCTATGTTGTGTACCTTGCGTTTGTATATAGCTAGACGATACGCGCATGCGCGTTGGGCCATACCTCTATCACGTTCACTGTCGTGCGCGCGCAACTAAACGCGCATGCGCGTTGGGTCATATCCCTACCATGTTCACTGTCAAATTCCGTTACACTGTACGCGCGCAACTTCCGTTGCACACTAAACTATTATCCTCAAAGCGCCAAAAGAAGTATAACTTCAAAAACAGTAAAACTGTACTTCTGAAGNGTTGCACACTAAACTATTATCCTCAAAGCGCCAAAAGAAGTATAACTTCAAAAACAGTAAAACTGTACTTCTGAAGAATCCATTTCAATAAATATCAAACCAGTAATTGTAAAATTTGATGGCGAGCACGGCTTAAATCAGTTACTTTTAATACAATTAAAACTTTAATCACACATAAGAATTACAAAAATATTTTTTTACAATTTTTTTTTTTTCAAATATGTTTATAGACCGGGTTTTACAAAACATTCGTGCATGAACTATTGTTTACATCACTCTGCAAGTCGGAAGAGACGGCAATGCTCAGCTTCAGTAGAAATGATGAATCCTCTAAAGTCGCTCGCCTACTTGCAACCGTTTTCCGCGTTCGGGGCGGAGAAGCGCGGGAAGCGATAAGGACGACACTGCCACGCGCATCAAGTGCCCTATCGCCTCCACGCGCAAGGCTCTGAACTTGCGTGCAACGTAACTATGGGACGTTAAACGGTGACCCCATCATTTTATTGTTGGAAACTAAGTAGAAAAGTTCAACATATGCTTCTTATATAGTTTGGCAGTCTGAAGAGGCATTTTTAAAACTAAGTCAGAGAGCTCCAAATAATACGTATACCACGTGCGGTATCTTGACAGTAACATTCCGTCCTCGTTTTATGCATATTTTCTTTTCGAGGGAATATAATGTTTAGTAATATATCCAAGAACTCGTATTTCACACATTCTGAAACACAGTTCACGTACTAAGTAGACGGGCCCCGTAATGGATCCATTAAAAAGCTCAAATATGTATATTACGACCCCTTCAACTTAAAAATTTATTGAACACGATGGTAAAACTGAATCAGTAAGACGTTAACGAGAGACGAAGTGGACTATTGCTCTGCTACACCATATTCCCATTGCTAAAATTTAAATTCATATAAATATACAAAACTTGTTATANCACGTTAACGAGAGACCAAGTGGACTATTGCTCTGCTACACCATATTCCCATTGCTAAAATTTAAATTCATATAAATATACAAAACTTGTTATATTACTGGATAAAATAGTTCAGAAGCGTCGCGTAAAGTAAGCGATGCAGATATTCGGGACGAATGGGCAACAAACTCATAAAAAAAGTGGGAAAAAAAAGAGAGAGAGAGAGAGAAAAGGGGAGGAATTGTAAATAAAAAAACTAATACCAATTACAACTGGCGTTATAGCCAGAGTGGTGCAAGCAATATCGCGGGAACGAGGTTATCGACATTCTGCAACTTCCCATTTCCCGAACACGTACCAAATAGCAAAGTACTTTCGCAACATCACGAGCCAGGGGAAAAAAAAAAATTAAAAAGTTCAAATCGAAATCACCTCTTTTATTTTTGTCTTTACACACGTTTTGAATTTTGTCTTGATAAATATTTCGTTTCTCATTTACTGCCGTGTTCCCGAGTATGTACGTGTGAATATATTATATATATATACATACATGTATATATATATATAAATTATGTGTCGTAACTTATGTTACAGACTTTGGGAGGTGATTCCTGACGGGAAAAAAAAAAATCCGAAAATGCCGGAAACGACATCTAAGGGTAGAAAACACCCCCAAAAGTTGATCTTTAAAAATTGTTTTTATTTAATAAAATGGAACCAAATGGTTTTTTCACCGTTATGATACCTAGTAAACTAGATATCGTAACTTAATATTAATTTGTTTCCATTGTATTAAAAAAAAACAATTGTTAAAGCTTAACCTTCGGGGATGTCTTCTACCCTTAGCTTGTGCAAGATCCCCCATAGTGGCCNCGTAACTTAATATTAATTTGTTTCCATTGTATTAAAAAAAACAATTGTTAAAGCTTAACCTTCGGGGATGTCTTCTACCCTTAGCTTGTGCAAGATCCCCCATAGTGGCCGTTATACCCGCTAGTATGGCACCCGGTGCNCCGTTATACCCGCTAGTATGGCACCCGGTGCGACGGTGGCGCCGCAGCGCGCATGCGCATTGTTTCTGGATTTGCTCTTGTGTAAGGCAGCGTTCTCCTTGGCCGACTCCCCTCCCCTCCTATTTTCTCCCCTCATTTCCCTCCCTTGATAACCCCTCCTTGTACGTCAGTCTTTTTTCATTTCGGGTTGACGCATGCTAGAGCAAATCTAAATTGTAATTTGAGCTAAAATTGTCAGTTTACCCGCCCCTGGACGAGGGTGCTGTGAGACGCCGTTTAAATAATGTAGTTTCTTGAGCGGCTTATTATGCTGGAGCTTGTAAAACGGTGAGTCGTGGTCGCAGCTTTTCATTTGTGGGTCAGTTTAGTGTTTTTTTTTATAATAGCGTGCTGTAGTATTGTATTTGTCTTGGTTTCAGTGAGTTTTGGTTTCGGACGCCTGCCTAAATTGTAGTTTCGGCCTAACTAATTTCTTGCTTCTCTGTATAGTCCCAGTTGCTTTAACGTGTTGTGTACTGTTTTTTGTCTGCTGCCCAATGATTTACTTTAAGTTTAATTGTCGCTACCGTGCTACCACGACTTACGCGCTGGGCGTAGTCTGTTGAAGTGTTCTAATTGCCGTCGTCGATTATTTATTCGATGGAGCTATGGTTAGGTTCTACGGACTGCCTCCATCGATTCACTATTTTAACGTAATATTTTATTTAAGATTATAACTTGTATTTTCACGTAAAGGAGGTTTTGCTGGGCCNCGATTCACTATTTTAACGTAATATTTTATTTAAGATTATAACTTGTATTTTCACGTAAAGGAGGTTTTGCTGGGCCCCTAAACGCTGCCCTCCTTTAGCCAAATTGCTCCACTAAAAACCTTGAATTTATCTAGTCATCAAAGTAACTACTTCTATTTTAGAAACGTTTTAATATTACTCTGCTCGTTTTTTTTTCAATTAAATACTTATAGTATATTTGGAGGAACGTAATACATTTGAATAAATAATTGCGCAGCAATTTNTTTTTTTTTCAATTAAATACTTATAGTATATTTGGAGGAACGTAATACATTTGAATAAATAATTGCGCAGCAATTTAATCTGTATGTATGAGTGTTTAAAGTATTTCTAGTCAACAGAGTTACTTTTTGATATTTTTGAAACGTTTTACACTACTTGGCTTGTTTTCCAGATAAATATTTATTGTTTTTTGAGCTACGTAATACTTTGAAAGAGTAATTTAATCATTTGTATGAGTTTATTAAACCATATTTTTTGCGTCAGTGAGCCTTTGGCGTTTAGAATTTTACATGTCATATTTCTTTGTAAAGGTTTAATGCACATGTTCAATCCTANTAATTTAATCATTTGTATGAGTTTATTAAACCATATTTTTTGCGTCAGTGAGCCTTTGGCGTTTAGAATTTTACATGTCATATTTCTTTGTAAAGGTTTAATGCACATGTTCAATCCTAAGGTGCTGCAAACTTGTAAAATATTGGAAAGTTACAGAGCTTGAAAGTGACATCGTCTTTGTATTATTTGTGCTATGNTAAGGTGCTGCAAACTTGTAAAATATTGGAAAGTTACAGAGCTTTAAAGTGACATCGTCTTTGTATTATTTGTGCTGTGGCACACTGACATGGCATTTGCCGCCTTCTACAGACAGATTTCATAGCAGGTTTGGTAATAGGACACGTCCTATTTTCCGTGGCATGTTCCACACCGGCTTTCGTACCTGGCCAATCACATCGGCAGTTTCAGAGCGTAGGGCGCTCCCCGTGGCTACTAGTTGAAACGAGTTTATGAAGAAACCAAAAAACGAGGCCTCCATCTTGATTATACATCCGTGAGGTTGAAACTCTTTCCAAGTCGATTTAGAATACGACCACGACGAACGATATCGGCGATGAGAACTTCTAATTACTGTTTAAAAGTGTCCTAAATACTTAAAACATTATCTACACTACGAAACTATCAATTCAAGCGGTTATATATTTTTTCAGTACTTAAAGGCCTCAATTTATGAGTGAACTGGTAATAAAGTGGTAAAGTAGCGGCGCTCGTGGAAGAACCTGATTTCTGGGCGTGAGTTATAAACTCCGCCGGGCAATTTTTTCCCATAAAATATTACACGCAGATAATAACNGAGGCCTCCATCTTGATTATACATCCGTGAGGTTGAAACTCTTTCCAAGTCGATTTAGAATACGACCACGACGAATGATATCGGCGATGAGAACTTCTAATTACTGTTTAAAAGTGTCCTAAATACTTAAAACATTATCTACACTACGAAACTATCAATTCAAGCGGTTATATATATTTTCAGTACTTAAAGGCCTCAATTTATGAGTGAACTGGTAATAAAGTGGTAAAGTAACGGCGCTCGTGGAATAACCTGATTTCTGGGCGTGAGTTATAAACTCCGCCGGGCAATTTTTTCCCATAAAATATTACACGCAGATAATAACTTCTTACGTAAAGAAAAAACTACATTTTGCAAACGGTTGATAATTTTTGTCAATAATAAAAATAATCTCGTGACGTCACATAATTTTCAAGAGAATGGATGAAACTACACCAGTAAGCAATGGATCATTGTAAAGGCCAATAGTAATATATAGCCACGTTAACATGTTCTAGCTAGTTTTTTTATAGGCCTACGCAAGTTACTGACTGGTAGCAGGTCTACGAATGGAGTCCATATTTACTTTTAGCCACACGATGCGCACCCACCGAGTGTGTCAAATGCTAGTACGCGAACTGCTGTCGTGTAATATGAGTCTTCCATGGTGGCTCATATAGCGGCTGGTATAATTGCTCGTGTACCAGGCCTTGTACAAGCTTATACATGGCGAGCGCACAAGAAGGCCACTAAGAAGAAATACGCAACTCAAACATTATTCCAATTAAAACGTCTTGTGTGAACAACAGGCAAACAAATGGTTTTGATTAATACATTTTCAAAACGAGAATCGGTTAAGGATGATTAAACATTTTAACAGTAAATTGTCTTAAACAATCTTCCAGACACGTACTGTGAACAGAGTCCAAATTTTAGCACACGCTGTATGCGCTTATAAATTTAAACGACAGCATTAATATCTAACTCCAATTCATTACTTTACCAAAAGTTTGCGTTTCTTTAACTTTGTTTCGTACACAGCGGAAGAACCGGGAACACTAAAATGTAATTATTCCATAGAATAAATAAAGACAAAACAACTAAATTACAGACGGAATTAGGACTACTTTCTTCAAGAGAGATTTCTCTCGTAGTCGTTTCCCCCCGCTGCTTTTTGGCTCAAGGAAAATTAACTCGTTAATTAAACGAAAATAAAGACCGGAATGAGAGAACGGCGAACAATTTCAGCAACACAATGGATCCATGCACCGTGGGACGAATAAAAATAACATTTATATTAACAGCTCTCTTTTAATGATGGCGTGTCTGCCCGCAGACCGAAAGCCAACTAAGAAGTAACACCACAAAAAAAAAAAGGTATTCAATTTTACTGTACTGTACAAGTATATATAGTCAATTCATGAACTTTTCCATCTTTTCTGAAGTCCTGCTTAAGTTCTACTTTCCGCATATTCCTCCGCCTCACGCAAACATAGATTAACCTAGTCTAGAAAATCACACTGAAGGGGCAACACGCCGCATACGTGCGCACTCAGTATAATGATATTTTACATGAGAACTATTTATTGCCGGGCATTACCAACACGCCTAGTTTTTCCCCTGTACTTATTCGCATTTATTATAAATGAAATATTATATTTTATAAATTTAATATAAATAAAAGCTAAATTGAACCAAAATTAAGATAAGTCTATGTAAACAGAAGNGTTTATAAATTTAATATAAATAAAAGCTAAATTGAACCAAAATTAACATAAGTCTATGTAAACAGAAGTATAAAACGCTTATGATACATTACATATTTAGGTAACAAACAAACACGTCACGGANACGAATAAAAATAACATTTATATTAACAGCTCTCTTTTAATGATGGCGTGTCTGCCCGCAGACCGAAAGCCAACTGAGAAATAACACCACAAAAAAAAGAAGGTATTCAATTTTACTGTACTGTACAAGTATATATAGTCAATTCATGAACTTTTCCATCTTTTCTGAAGTCCTGCTTAAGTTCTACTTTCCGCATATTCCTCCGCCTCACGCAAACATAGATTAACCTAGTCTAGAAAATCACACTAAAGGGGCAACACGCCGCATACGTGCGCACTAAGTATAATGATATTTTACATGAGAACTATTTATTGCCGGGCATTACCAACACGCCTAGTTTTTCCCCTGTACTTATTCGCATTTATTATAAATGAAATATTATATTTTATAAATTTAATATAAATAAAAGCTAAATTGAACCAAAATTAAGATAAGTCTATGTAAACAGAAGTATAAAACGCTTATGATACATTACATATTTAGGTAACAAACAAACACGTCACGGANATAAGTCTATGTAAACAGAAGTATAAAACGCTTATGATACATTACATATTTAGGTAACAAACAAACACGTCACGGATAGGGTGATATTTCAAAGGTTTGATTGAAAAAGTGTAAAGAAACTGTGAATGCACTATATGTGTGAAAAGTGGAGAGGCGCTCGTGGAGGATGGATGAACCACGTTCTTCTAACCCTTTGGAAGGCCGCGTGTACGAATTCACCACAGAAGGAAGATGAAGTGGAGGGGGGCAGAGAAAGAGGAGAAGGGCTTGTGACAACGATAACAAATGAGCCGATAGGCGTTTGCGCTGGAACATACATCACAGGGTTTCCGCGCGCCCGGCAGACTACGCACGTACGCACGTACACACGCACACTGCGTTNGCTGGAACATACATCACAGGGTTTCCGCGCGCCCGGCAGACTACGCACGTACGCACGTACACACGCACACTGCGTCCCTGCGAGCCGGTGAAAACACGGTCGAAGAAAACCCCGAGCCAGCAAGTCCTGCACGGAAAAACTGCACGTAGCTAACGTCGCCAACTCGTCGCCATTTTCGCAGCCAGTGATCGCTGGACGAGTCTCCAGGCACGGCAGCGAACGGCCTTGACATCTGTGTGAGGAAAACCCAGGCATATCTTTACAGATCGTGTGGGAATCTTCAGTGATACAACTGTTAACTGAAATATTCAAAAGTGTTAATAATACTGGATCCGAATTAAGCCGATGTCGTATTCTAAGTTAAATATTTTACGCGTAGTTTGTTACGTCATGTAAAACCCGGTATGCGCGACAGCATTTGACCGAGTTACTCGTGATATGCCCAAAATAGGTGTGCCCACGCTATAACATACCCATTATTTTGATCAAACATTGTACCAGAAAACGAGGAATATCGTAAGTGGGAAGACAAATATAGTATTTTAAAATCTGAAAAATATAGTATTGTTAAGTATACCGCAATATATGGAAGTATTGAAATGACTAACACGTGACCAGCGAAAAAAAAAAGTTCCCTTAGCAGTTAGGACATTGTAATATCTTGCAGCCCGTTTGGAAGTTTCCAATAAATTTCCGCTGTACTTAATTCTTATTATTAAAATAAAAAAATTATTCGTTAAATTTAAAAAATGTAATGGTTTTAACTCTAAAAGTCAATAACGTAAATACGGTAGAAATAATACAAGAAGAGAGCGTACATGTTTCTCTAAAATGTTACAAAAACTGTTTAAGATGTCTAAATAAGATTNAGAAATAATACAAGAAGAGAGCGTACATGTTTCTCTAAAATGTTACAAAAACTGTTTAAGATGTCTAAATAAGATTTAATTTACTCAACTCACTCTATGATGATACGAACACTATTATAAAACACTAGTGAGTTTTAAGAGTTAATCTGTTTTGCAATATAGATTCTGAAGTACACCAATAATAAAGATGTTCGAACTTTGCTACTATCCAGACTTTTAATAGATGATTCCGCCTGCCAAATGGATGTTATGCAACTCCGCACGACCAGGCTGTTGTGCGGGTACAGCAGTGTTACAGGCGAGAGCAAATGTACCGTCTCCGTGGTTTTCGAAGGCCGTATTTCACGCAGCGCGGTGTCCTGTCCTCAAGCAAACCGCTGGAAAGTGGAAGATTAACGACGTGGTGCGTACGAGTCTCATCACTCTGGGGGAAAAAAAATNCTCAAGCAAACCGCTGGAAAGTGGAAGATTAACGACGTGGTGCGTACGAGTCTCATCACTCTGGGGGAAAAAAAAAATCTTCGCCTGAACAGAATGTGGGGTGATGTAACGGCCAGGGCACCTGTACAACTGTAAATTACTTTAANCTCAAGCAAACCGCTGGAAAGTGGAAGATTAACGACGTGGTGCGTACGAGTCTCATCACTCTGGGGGAAAAAAAATCTTCGCCTGAACAGAATGTGGGGTGATGTAACGGCCAGGGCACCTGTACAACTGTAAATTACTTTAANAAAAAAAATCTTCGCCTGAACAGAATGTGGGGTGATGTAACGGCCAGGGCACCTGTACAACTGTAAATTACTTTAATCGTTAAATTATGACTCTATGTACGAGGAAGCCTTTCCGGAACAGCTTGTAAAATAAAATGAAGACGATTATAAACACTATCAGGTATCCAAAAGTGGTAACCTGAAGTCAAATTTCATAATGTAACCATTGAGAATATATTTCGAAAAAACATTTTCACACTTTTCAACGCTTTTTCAGTGTACATCACTTGNATAATGTAACCATTGAGAATATATTTCGAAAAAACATTTTCACACTTTTCAACGCTTTTTCAGTGTACATCACTTGTTACGTTGAAGTATGCGTATTATTTGCTTAGTAGGTGTAACTTCGATCGTCTTCATTTTTTCCCAACCTTGTAATTATTATCCTTACTTTTCTATATCGCAANCTTAGTAGGTGTAACTTCGATCGTCTTCATTTTTTCCCAACCTTGTAATTATTATCCTTACTTTTCTATATCGCAAACCTTCCTTGCGCTTCACAGCCTCCCTTCGTTCATCCTCCATATAGAATCTGCTACAGTATTCTCGATGGAAAATTATCATTTGGCATGTCCAAAGTGACCACCCAATTTCAAACGCTAAACCTTTCTACTGACTGACTTAAATTATTTCCTTAGCGCATTATCATTGACCTTAATTCCCAGTTTTATAGGAAATTCTTGCAGTTTTCATCGAAGGTGTCTTAGAGTTTCTTTTCGTCTTTAACTTCCACGTTAATGCTCTACCATATGACGCGAAAATAGTAATGGCGTATGTATGAAACCACTGAAATCACTATTCAAGTCAGTCTCTCTCTCTTTATCTCTCCCCTCTCTATCTTGCTATGCACGCACGCGCGCAACTCATCCTTGAGAAAACGTTTGAATGGATACAATGATTAGAAAAACTCTTGGTACACATTACCTCCCTGCTTGTTACATGGGTCCATTAATTTATTGCGCAATTTTAGCGCTGTTTTCGGTCAACGTGTTGAGATTTAACAGGAACCTCAAGAACTAGAAAACATATGAGAAAAAACAATACATTTTGAAAGTCGACGCCATGTATATTTAGTGTAATCCTAAGTTCAAAAACCCAAAGGATCTCAAAAAACCACAACAAGGTTTTCATTTTGCATGTTAATTACACTTTCTCCAATAATATTTGTAAGCATTACCTATTTATAGTTCAAGAGTTTTATTAATGATATACCTGATCTTCTTTATAACAGATTTCACAAAGGTCCAACGACCAGAGATAATTAACATTTTTCTTATGTTCAACACGTTCAAAAGGAAAAATAATTGGGTTAAAGTTCCGGGTTTTATTCCTCTCTATATTTGTAAAACCTATGTCAGCAAATTGGTCGAAAGATATCCCAAGATAATGTAATTTTGCATATTATCTATAAATTCATGTTTCGCGACTCTTGTTCATAAATTTCCAAACCATTTTTCTATTGTATACCTATCATCTACGAGATATTAGTCTAAATGCCGTTAAATAAATAAGTCAAATTTCAGCACAGTAATTTTTTCTTCTATCTTGATAGAAAAAAGAACATTTAAATTCAAGGCTTCATTACAGGTAAACGTGTTTTCATATAATTACGGCAATAAATTAACTGACTAGATGGAGATTTTTGGACATTCGCCATTACGATGCAGATGTCTGTCATGGAAAAACAAAGACTGAACACGGAAGAAAATACTTAAATAAGACAAGTAACCTATGGTCGAGAAAATAAATATATGTATACAAAACTGAAAATTCCTAGAGGGAATAGAGTTAAAAAAAAAAACAGGACAGTAACTGGTTACAAAAAAATATGCATATACACACGACCAACAGATAGCAAATAGAAAACAACACAACCTATAAACCTGCTTGAGAAAATTTGGACAACAGTAAAAAAATATGCAGGAATAAAATGGGACAAAACAACAAAGAAACGCACTCAAACACAGCAGTTCTACCAGACACCACAGAATGCAAGCCAGGCATGCTGCAGTCAAGAATACATAAACACAGAGACAGAAAATTCCATGAAGGAATCGAGTCAAATAAAAAAGGACAGCAAGCTAAATGCGCATGTCCAAAAATCTCCATCTAGTCATTCACCCCTATTGCACTAGTCAATCGAACATCGCAATAACTTAACTATCGCAAAAAATACTAATTTGGCCCAAAGTTTATTAGTAAACTCGCTTTCAAAAATGGACTAACTTTACTGCTAACTTACTTAGAAATTCGGCAAGGGAAATAACTACTTCCGGTGAAGACTGCATGTAGAACTTTTCATAATGCTTTTTTCCTTTTGCGCACAGTCAACGCCCTCTGAATCACAGGCCTGCTTTCAGGCGTGTGACGTCATCAGGAGTTGTCATATCTCCTGGTGTTCTACGTGTACATCACACAATGCTGCAGTCATTTCCTAATGTATTATATAATTGGATTTCTGTAGCCAACTTTAACATTAGCTTCTACCGAATTACTGATGCACATTGTGATAAAATTAAATATTCTATTAATGTGCTCTGAAATGTAAACGTTTTCGTGATTTGAAATCGTATCATACTACAATGTAATATGTTTGGTAACTGCTTATTTGAGACTCACAATTATATTCTGTTTTCGTAATTTATTAGCTCCCGACACCTTGAGTAGGACGTAAACCTAGCAGGAATAAATTCCATATTTTTTAACTGCGGAATATGTTAACAAATTAGGAAGTGACTGGAATAGCCAGGAACGTATCTAGATAAAATATAATAACAGTTATTTGTTTCAGACAGTAAACTTACTTTAGNAATATAATAACAGTTATTTGTTTCAGACAGTAAACTTACTTTAGAAAAAATATGATGATTTGAATTTGGCGCGAGGAATTTAAACGAAAACTGTCGCCTTTCTTAGTTTTTTTTTTTTTTAACCAAATACATGAACTCGCGGAGCGTTCTAGTAATTCCCATTGCAGCAGATAACACAGCAGCGATGTCTTTAGTAATATATACGTTTTTTTATATGTTTATTTGTTAACATTAAGAGCCTGTAAATCTATATTGTTTGTTTTAATGTTGGTAACATAATGGTATTTGTCATTTGTACTTGGGATTTTNTAAGAGCCTGTAAATCTATATTGTTTGTTTTAATGTTGGTAACATAATGGTATTTGTCATTTGTACTTGGGATTTTTAATTTTAATCTACTGTATTTATTTTATTTTATTTATTTTAAATGTTATTATAATTTAATTTCAGTGATGTAAACATATCGTACTTAATGTCTGCTTTACAAATATATAATTTGTGTGTTTTTCGGTTTTCTCTTAGTTCTCCCATATTCTCATGCAAATACCATCCAAAACTTTCTGTCCTGCGGCCCTAGATTTACTGGCCGCTACCGGAATAACAGCTCGAGATAAGAGAACATGACGTCACTATAGGTCTTACAATGCTATTCGTATATCAACGCACGTTATCTCTTAGTGGTAAAAACACTCGCACATAGTGGAACGTTACCGCTCGAAAGCCACCCCAGGAACTGGCACCTGTCGCGCCAAACAAGATTCAGAAAACACGTGCGAGCATCTTGACTCCGGCAGGGAGTGGCTAGGACCAGTCTTGCTGACGTCACGCGCCAGACACTGTCTTGAGAGCAGCCCTGGAGTTCAGGGGGTGTTGGCACAGTACCGACGTAAAGTAAACCGCACTTAATGGCTTTTAATACGATTATTTAGTATAGTATAAACGCAATTCGCATGAAGAACCATTTGTTATTTTAATGAATTCAGACATTGTCATGACGGCAGCAAGGGCTTTCCACAGTAATAACGAGTTAAATTACAGTTTTTCGAAGGAAAAAAAATTGCAGTTGTTTGCGAAAAATGCTACTACTTTTTCTGCGAGTTACTTCAGATGCCACAGAATATTGTTTGATTTTGATATAAATGCATACTTATTCTCGAGTTTGTTAAACACTCGCAACTTAAAACGTTTCTTATTTAAGATCCCAAATAAGAATAAAAATATCTCGAGTTTTCTTTTTTATATTTTAAAACTAAATTGTAACGTTATTCGATAATTATTGACATACAGGCCTACGTTGTGTTCGTATTCACCCATAAATATGTTTCTAATCATTAGTAAATAACAGTGAAGTCTGTAGCACTGAGGTTCAAGCAACTGATCGAGAGGAAATATTTTATGAACCCAGGCGGGAGGAAGAAACGTTGTGACTTTACTCTGCAGCGGTATAGTTCATACGCGGTTTCTTCAAACCTTTGGAAAATTCTCCCATTTATGAGGCGCTTGTTTGTTTCCTAGAGTTGTCATTTATCACAAGAGTTTTATACTCCTGTTAACATAACAGTACCTCAATTCTCATTAAATTGAACTTTCAGTTATATTTTATACAGAACATATAATATTTAATTTATAACTAATATTAATAAAAAAGGGTGAGAAAATACGTGTGTTGTTAACGTACAGTAAGAAATAGTCTTTATGCAGAATACTATTACACTGAGCGCGCACGAATGCAGTGAGTTGTTTGTTGGTGAAATTTCCTAGACTCGGTTACGGGTATTCAATTGCCAGAAATTATTTTCTTTATTTTTAGGATATTTTATAATCCTGTTTTATTACATCACACAGCACTTTGATAAAAGTATTTTAAAAAAACATGGAAAATTTATTTACAAAAATGAATAGCGGAAAATACAGGAATTTTGAATTTATGTGCATTGGCATACAATTATAAAAATTTTGCACAATTGTTACGTTTGAGAACAGTTCAAATTAATTGGTAATGTCATTACAATAATATGAAGAAATTTCGTGAAATTTCTTTTANTTACGTTTGAGAACAGTTCAAATTAATTGGTAATGTCATTACAATAATATGAAGAAATTTCGTGAAATTTCTTTTAGCGGTTCGGCAATTATTTTATGTTTTTCAATACAATTCAAATCCAAATAAGACAGAAGTTAAACACTAATCGTAGGCGAACAGAATGCCACACTTCAAAGAAATTTCTTCGTGGCATTCCTAAAACTTCAAAAAACACTTTAACTGAAATCAAAGCTTGTGCTCGTATAACTTTTTAAAAATGTTTTGGCGCAAATCTTAAGGTAAAAATGCTGACNTAACTGAAATCAAAGCTTGTGCTCGTATAACTTTTTAAAAATGTTTTGGCGCAAATCTTAAGGTAAAAATGCTGACAATTCTACTAAAAAAAAAAGTATGCGAAAGTTATTTTTAAGCTGAGTTTGCATTTTTATCCAATAGTTAATTGATATCGTATCGCAAAAACCACAACATATATTTAAAAATATATATATAAATGTAACTGTTAAATTGTTATTAAGCTTATCACTTTAGGTAGCCCCTAGCCATTGTCTGTAAAGTCGGTTTACTGACGATAGTTGAACGTGACAACGTCTTAAGAAAATACTGATGGAATGGTAGCANAAGAGCCTGTAAATCTATATTGTTTGTTTTAATGTTGGTAACATAATGGTATTTGTCATTTGTACTTGGGATTTTAATTTTAATCTACTGTATTTATTTTATTTTATTTATTTTAAATGTTATTATAATTTAATTTCAGTGATGTAAACATATCGTACTTAATGTCTGCTTTACAAATATATAATTTGTGTGTTTTTTCGGTTTTCTCTTAGTTCTCCCATATTCTCATGCAAATACCATCCAAAACTTTCTGTCCTGCGGCCCTAGATTTACTGGCCGCTACCGGAATAACAGCTCGAGATAAGAGAACATGACGTCACTATAGGTCTTACAATGCTATTCGTATATCAACGCAAGTTATCTCTTAGTGGTAAAAACACTCGCACATAGTGGAACGTTACCGCTCGAAAGCCACCCCAGGAACTGGCACCTGTCGCGCCAGACAAGATTCAGAAAACACGTGCGAGCATCTTGACTCCGGCAGGGAGTGGCTAGGACCAGTCTTGCTGACGTCACGCGCCAGACACTGTCTTGAGAGCAGCCCTGGAGTTCAGGGGGTGTTGGCACAGTACCGACGTAAAGTAAACCGCACTTAATGGCTTTTAATACGATTATTTAGTATAGTATAAACGCAATTCGCATGAAGAACCATTTGTTATTTTAATGAATTCAGACATTGTCATGACGGCAGCAAGGGCTTGCCACAGTAATAACGAGTTAAATTACAGTTTTTCGAAGGAAAAAAAAATTGCAGTTGTTTGCGAAAAATGCTACTACTTTTTCTGCGAGTTACTTCAGATGCCACAGAATGTTGTTTGATTTTGATATAAATGCATACTTATCCTCGAGTTTGTTAAACACTCGCAACTTAAAACGTTTCTTATTTAAGATCCCAAATAAGAATAAAAATATCTCGAGTTTTCTTTTTTATATTTTAAAACTAAATTGTAACGTTATTCGATAATTATTGACATACAGGCCTACGTTGTGTTCNGTTTTCTTTTTTATATTTTAAAACTAAATTGTAACGTTATTCGATAATTATTGACATACAGGCCTACGTCGTGTTCGTATTCATCCATAAATATGTTTCTAATCATTAGTAAATAACAGTGAAGTCTGTAGCACTGAGGTTCAAGCAACTGATCGAGAGGAAATATTTTATGAACCCAGGCGGGAGGAAGAAACGTTGTGACTTTACTCTGCAGCGGTATAGTTCATACGCGGTTTCTTCAAACCTTTGGAAAATTCTCCCATTTATGAGGCGCTTGTTTGTTTCCTAGAGTTGTCATTTATCACAAGAGTTTTATACTCCTGTTAACATAACAGTACCTCAATTCTCATTAAATTGAACTTTCAGTTATATTTTATACAGAACATATAATATTTAATTTATAATTAATATTAATAAAAAAAGGGTGAGAAAATACGTGTGTTGTTAACGTACAGTAAGAAATAGTCTTTATGCAGAATACTATTACACTGAGCGCGCACGAATGCAGTGAGTTGTTTGTTGGTGAAATTTCCTAGACTCGGTTACGGGTATTCAATTGCCAGAAATTATTTTCTTTATTTTTAGGATATTTTATAATCCTGTTTTATTACATCACACAGCACTTTGATAAAAGTATTTTAAAAAAAACATGGAAAATTTATTTACAAAAATGAATAGCGGAAAATACAGGAATTTTGAATTTATGTGCATTGGCATACAATTATAAAAATTTTGCACAATTATTACGTTTGAGAACAGTTCAAATTAATTGGTAATGTCATTACAATAATATGAAGAAATTTCGTGAAATTTCTTCTAGCGGTTCGGCAATTATTTTATGTTTTTCAATACAATTCAAATCCAAATAAGACAGAAGTTAAACACTAATCGTAGGCGAACAGAATGCCACACTTCAAAGAAATTTCTTCGTGGCATTCCTAAAACTTCGAAAAAACTTTAACTGAAATCAAAGCTTGTGCTCGTATAACTTTTTAAAAATGTTTTGGCGCAAATCTTAAGGTAAAAATGCTGATAATTCTACTAAAAAAAAAGTATGCGAAAGTTATTTTTAAGCTGATTTTGCATTTTTATCCAATAGTTAATTGTTATCGAATCGCAAAAACCACAACATATATTAAAAACGGCAGGAAAAGTATTTAGGTACTTTAACAGCCTTAAGCTTTGTTTGCACGAGGCGGAGGGATATCCTGGAANAAAACGGCAGGAAAAGTATTTAGGTACTTTAACAGCCTTAAGCTTTGTTTGCACGAGGCGGAGGGATATCCTGGAAGTATAACTTAAAGAAGGGCTTCAGAAAATTTGTAAGTAACTGCAAACTGACTACAAAATAAGATACATAAACGTCGACAAAACCCATCCGTGCTGGTGTAGGCGGCGAGCATTCGCAGAAGAGCCGACAAACCTGCGGGTTCGACGGCATGGAAGCGACGCACGTGCCCGGAGCTCGGCGGGGAATGTACGACACGCTTGCCGCTCGAGCAGAAGTTCCTCCGGGGACAAAACACGAGCGTAGCGCTCCCGGCGGCGGAAACGGAATAATCCAGAGGGGGGAAATACACAACTGGCGGACGGAGTTAATTAAGACGCGGCAAGGGGGTTCTTTGAAGGCTTGTCGCCGTAACAAAATTACAAAAGGCGTAATGGGATCGACAATCGCTTGATAAACGGGAAGAGGAGTAATGAGGAGGTTGCAGGGGAGGGGGCGCGGGTGACGAAACTCGACGAGCGACGTCGACGTCTTATCTTTCATCTCGAACAATGAAACGAGCGTCGACAGGAGACGAGGGAGTTCCTCCGTCAGACGCACAAGAGGACGCCGACGTACTGCTCTCTCGAACATACAGAACAGTACCCGAGACTACAGGCACTGTCGAGCCGCACACACAAAAAAATCTAAACCATACAGTGTAAAGGCTTCTCACGTGTAAACTGAGCACTTTCAAATGCCCTGCTTAAGATCTACTTGTATGCACGAGTATCATTCCACCACATGTAAGATTTTACATTGCCACGGGCCTCGCCACTTTATTCATGCGTCGGTCAAGATAACCTGTCAGATTCTTAGTAAAGTAAATATTTTACAAAAGNCGGGCCTCGCCACTTTATTCATGCGTCGGTCAAGATAACCTGTCAGATTCTTAGTAAAGTAAATATTTTACAAAAGCCGCTAATTTTTTACACTTGCATGCATTAANACGGGCCTCGCCACTTTATTCATGCGTCGGTCAAGATAACCTGTCAGATTCTTAGTAAAGTAAATATTTTACAAAATCCGCTAATTTTTTACACTTGCATGCATTAAAAAAACCAGATAGTAAAGAAATTATTTCAGTACTCACAAATGATTACCTAATTATTTTAATTCAATGCTAAGACATGGAGCTGCTTTCCCTAAGTCGTTACCAGCTATACCTGGCGTATGTCAGTCAGTGTTCCGGTTAAAATGTGCGCAGGTACGAATAGCGACAATTTTCAAAGGTTGATTTCAAAAGTGCTCACTTCACCGTGAACAGCCTTTACCATCATTGCAGCCCTCAGTCTGCTCTGGTCTTCGACTGTGAGAACGATTTAAATACTTTAATAAATGAAAACTATTACATATTTTTAACATGTAACAACTCACAGAAATTACGAACTGTTAAACATAGTCAAGTGACAATTTCTTCCTCGTTCGATAAAAAAAATATTTTTTAAAAGTAAAATGAATGAAAACTCTAGTATAGCATCATTCAAGTAATATAGGAACTTCCAGCACACCTTAAAAGAAAGTCCTACAGAGGCACGTTTTCGACAAAGAGACTGCAGCCCAGTTACAGCATAGTGCGAACTGGCGATAAGGCAACTCGTTAGAATGCATGTCCCGTCCTTGCTGTTCCTGATCTTCTAGGTATTGAACGCACGTTAGAATGCATGTCCCGTCCTTGTTGTTCCTGATCTTCTAGGTCTTGAACGCACGTTAGAATGCATGTCCCATCCTTGCTGTTCCTGATCTTCTAGGTATTGAACGCACGTTAGAATGCATGTCCCGTCCTTGCTGTTCCTGATCTTCTAGGTCTTGAACGTACGTTATAATGCATGTCCCGTCCTTGTTGTTCCTGATCTTCTAGGTTTTGAACGCACGCTAGAATGCATGTTCCGTCCTTGCTGATCCTGATCTTCTAGGTCTTGAACGCACGCTAGAATGCATGTCCCGTCCTTGCTGTCCCTGATCTTTTATGTCTTGAACGCACGCTAGAGTGCATGTCCCGTCCTTGCTGTTCCTGATCTTCTAGGTATTGAACGCACGCTAGAATGCATGTCCCGTCCTTGCTGTTCCTGATCTTCTAGGTATTGAACGCACGCTAGAATGCATGTCCCGTCCTTGCTGTTCCTGATCTTCTAGGTCTTGAACGCATACAGTGCCAATCCAGCGGCGCCTTAAAACTCTATAATGCCTTCAGTTATCAAGTTGCGTAACTTACACCCAGAAACCTTATACCCGGGTCCACGAGGTACACGAGAATCTCGCTGTGTGAAAATAATATCTTAAGAGAAATCATTCCTGGAGGTCCCGCCAAGCAGTGCATAGTTCATTAAATAATTCGGTTGTGGGTTCGGTTTCTTGCAAGTTATGGTTGTGGTTGAGCCGTTTTTTTATATTAACCTAAGGCCTGCTGTTTAATAGGTCAATAAATAACTAAAGGCTTCAAACAAACGAGAAAGGAGACGCCCAGTTGCCGACATGCGTGCCCGTTGGAAGCCTACAAGCACGTGAACGGTATGGACGAGAAAAGCACTAGTGTTACATCCATTATCGCCTTTACGCACAAGGCAGTAAACTGGAGTGCAGTCTTTACGTCAGCAACGCCTCTAGGGAACTTTCAGCTTCAGCCTCAGTATTTTACAGTCTAATAACGAAGTAGAAAGTGTGATACAAGCTATTATTTTTTAAGATGTTGTGCCAGGATTTTCATTCGAGCTAAACCACCAATTTGAGCTATTTCTCTAAGAAAAATAAAGCAGTCTTCATCGAACGATCATGAAGCTACCACTTTTGTGCGTGAGACGTTTCTCGCAATTTCTATCGGCATGCATATAATAAAAAATAAAAAAAATGTTTTTAAAGTTCTTTAATTTAAAACTTTTATCGGGAAGTAATGAAACTAGTTCCAATAAGGTGCCGCGTAACCAGCTCGCGAAAATTTCACGAACCCTGCAAAACGACACAACACTGAGACCAAACACCCCTTCCATCCAACATTTCACACATTCTACCTGTAGCCTGCCCGCGGCTGTGCACTTTTGAAATCAATTACATTTTTTTAGATAGAAATTAAGTAGATACATCGGTATAAGAAGCGAATTAAGTAAAGCAGTGTCATTATCTCACTGTCACTCCAAAAGGGCAATGTTCAATTATTTCGACTTACTTTACTGGCCACTAACAAAACTACTACTCAGGATTCGCCTCCTGAGACATCTCACGTTTTTCACCTTAGATTTGAACTTACGTTTAAGGCGTTGTGTTAAAAACTTGTTTTCGAAACTTAAGCAGCCACAATGACAAAGTTGTTAAAGTTCTACAATTTAGATCACACCATCTTGTCTCCTGGACAAAAAAAAATCNTTTTCGAAACTTAAGCAGCTACAATGACAAAGTTGTTAAAGTTCTACAATTTAGATCACACCATCTTGTCTCCTGGCCAAAAAAAAAAAAATCTCGATTACAGTTTCCTGCGTGCNAAATCGAAAGGCTTGACGCCTCATCAACAGCGTGACTGTTTGCTCAGAGAAGCGCGAACGCGGATGAAACAGGCAAGAGTGATCTCGGTAAATCAAGGAAAACTGAAGTTAGGATGGCGAGACCGGGAATCGAACCCGGGTCTTCCCGAACACGGGTCCGGTGTGTTACCCTGAGACATCTCGCACGGATCAGTCTCTTAGCAACTAGGAACGGTACATAACTAGTTTCCTTATTACATTACAAAGCTCACGTAGATACAAATCTGCGGTTAGTCTATCGACACATACATATTTTATTTGCCTAATTCGCACAATTTTATCCTTATAAAAAAAAGGCCACCCAAAATCAATCAGAAGACTTTCTGCATCCCCTAGAGCCGTGATAGGGCTCTTGAAAATCTCATTGACGGCATGAAAACAATCTGGAACCGAGGATCAGAAAGATGCGCTTTCTTGTTCGTCGTGGCATCTGCAACTTGTGCACGCGCGACAAAGCGCGTTCGCCGGTCGAGTGGTCGCTGTCGAGAGAGACCCTGGACGCCGTATCAGC
>NQII01000723.1:733130-775358 GCA_002778355.1 Clitarchus hookeri
GTGAGGGTACTCACCCACACACTCCTGTAGCACGTGTGGCTGCTACAGGGACTTCGCCGCGGGCCACTCGCAGCGGTCTTATCAAGTGCCGCTCGCTAACTGGCCAGCCGGCACCCCATCCCGCGATAAGAGGGAGAACTTGTCGTTATAGTCTGTTCACGGTTAATTGGGCGCGTTTGGAAGCCCTGGTTAGGATACACTTTTACTTCCCGTTTTGTGTAATTCCCCTGTGTGCATAATTAACGTTGCCGTGGACCTCATCACTTAATTCACGGGTCATGCAAGTGAAACCGTGGAATTGTTAGGAATATAAACGTGTTACTATATATAGTCTGTTCGCGCAAACCTTTTAAAAAAAACACCCCATTAATGACGTGCTTGATTGTTTCCTAAATATGTCATGCATCACAAGCGTTTTATACTAGTGTTAGCATAAAAGTACCTTATTTTTGGATAACTCAACTTTTACTTATATTTTATCTACAAATTATAATATTCATTTATAATTAATATGAATTAAAAAAAGGGAGGAAATAGGAGTGTTGATAGTGTGTAGTAAGAAATATTTCTGGTGCAAAATTTTACACTGAGTGCGCACGAATGCGGTGAGTTGTTTATATGAGGCGGAAGAATGTTCTGGAAGTAGACCTTGAGCAGGTCTTCAGAAAAATTGGAAGTTACTGTGAATGGACTGCAACGTGAAAATATATACTCTAACATGTATGGGACAATAAAATGCTGACTTCAGTGACCATAGATTTCATTGCAATTGTAATACAACGTCAAGTGTTAAGAACTATTTTTATAAATATGCTGCCAACTTAACAAGGGGTGTGCATGCCAATGTGTAATGTAGTATATACGTAGTTCTGGGTAATGATTTTTCTGTAATGTTTATTTGAAAAAGCACTCACTTTACCGCGAACAGCCTAAAACAAGCAAGCGGCTTAATTCGCCACTTTGTTATGACCTACGTATGACTTCGTTATATCACGGCGACAACCATAACATAAAAAGAAAAATACAGACAAGATTGTACGTACATTGATATGATTTTTTCACTAATGTATGAAATGCATGTGGTAATATTAAGTAATTTCCCCATAATTATTTCNCGTACATTGATATGATTTTTTCACTAATGTATGAAATGCATGTGGTAATATTAAGTAATTTCCCCATAATTATTTTCATTGCACTTATTAACAATAATAAAATTTATGAATGTCCAACGAAATATCAACATTCATTTCCGTTCTAAAAAAGATTAACACAGAAATATTCCATAGTTATTTAAAAATTACAACAGACACAAGTGCTTGAAATGTTTGAAATCCTGTTTTTTTTTTTTTTTTACGAAACCACTAAACATGTCCCCAGTATGTTTACTTACGAAGAGATAACAAACCCCAGACGATGACGGAATGGTACGTTATAGTTACCACTCATTCTGTAAATATTTCGTAGCCCTCAAATATAGTTAAAAATTGCATTTTTAGACTGCCGTCTCTTAAAACCCACTCGCCAGACACGAGTCAAACTACGACAGGAACCTGTATTGAACTTTGCAACAGACTTTCCAACGATACAATTATGGGGTCACCGCTGAAAGTCCCACAGGTACACGTAGCACTACGAGAACACTGCGCGACAGTTCCGAGCCATGCGCGTAGCGGCGATCGTGCTCTTGTAGCGTGTGCCAGTGTGACCTTTATAGCTCCTGTGCTTCTCGGCCGTGAGCCGGCGCCTGCTAGCAACGACGCAGTAGGATGTCCTCGCCGCCTGGAGCGACGATGGCGGGAGGTGACTTATAGCGAGTGAGGCGAGGATTGGAAAAGGGAGTGGTAGAGAAGGTATTCACCGAGGGGGGGGGGTTGATTAACAACGCCGGAGGTGGCCGGCCTGACGTGTACGACACGACTAGTTCAAGGTCGCGAGAGAGACTGGGGTCGACGGGACTTCCTCAGAGCGAGGCAGGTGACTGCGACATCAAACAAGCCGAGTTAACGACGGCCCCGGTTTCCGCCACTTCCTAACTTAGTCGAGACTCTTCACGCTGGACGTGACTGTGTTCCGGCGAGGGGCTGCTGCAGCTGCACCACGTATGACAGATGTTCAGTTTGTAACGTGCGTAGGGCTTGTCTCGTCGCCAGCGAGGTCATTAGAGACGGAGAAAGCTGCTCGGAGAAGCAGGAACGTGGAGCAATTGGCCGCGACTTGTAGTAAGGAACCACCGCGGCGTTCGCCTGGAGAGATTTCGGTGAACCGTGGAAGAAGCGAATCAGGATGGCCGGACGGGGATTCGAACCCAGGTCCTCCCTATTTCGAATCCGAAGGTTTACCACTGCGCCCCACCTCGTACGGTTTCAATTTAAAACACCAAAAAACACGGCAGCGCCTGTGCTACAGGTGCTTGCGAACTTTCCAGGAACAGTCCTCAGTGACGATCTATGTGATCGGCGTGGATGTAGTCATATCAAGGACATGTTTTACATCATTTCATTTACCGTAGGACGAGTTTTAACTTCCCTGCTTAACCTGCGGAATGAAGCCGATATATGGCGTTGCCTGTCACACGTTGGTGGTTGATCGCCGGGGCGTTATCGATGTTGCAAGTTGTCGTTCAGATAAACGACTTTTTACGTCGGTTTTGAGCACCGCAGCGACCGAGCCCTTAAATGTCTGAGAGACTCCATTTTGGACAACGTAGAAAGTAATTGACTTCATGATGTCTTTGTACACAATAATACTAGCGCACAGATCAGGAATACTGCCAATTTAAAATAGCTTAAAATGCTGACGTCACATTGTTATGACTATAGTTTCTCTGAATACTCAAGAAGGAACGTGGATGTCGGGATAAAATGTAGATCAAGACGATGGAACTGAAGATAGTTTTATAGTGAGCTTCAATAGGCCCCATGACATCACCGCAAACACCAGACTAAATGTGTTCGTATTTGAAAATGCCACTACACTGTCTGACGTGAGATCTGCAAGAAATTCATCAACGTAGACACTCGATTAAAAATAACTCTTTGTATCTTAGCAGAGCTCGAATATATATATATTTGTAAGTTCGTTAAAAATAATCTCTGGCGATACATGTCCTTTAATTATAGAACTTGCATCATGTGAAAATGCTTACGGGATTTTGAAATTTCTCCTGTAAAACCATGGCGGTAGTTTAACCGTCACGTGGGCATTATTTCTTACTGGTTGTCACAACATTCCCCTGCTTTGAACTGACGACGGGTTTTTTTTTAAAGGCGGTCAAGATTCAACAATTTTCTAAACTTTTAGCACAGTACTTTCTATTTCCACGTGACATGAAAAAACGACGTGAAAAAAGTATGACAAAAGAGGAACATTATTATTAAAAAAAAAGCAATACGAGTTAAAGGAATTTTTAATTTGTACATACATTTTTGTGCAAATATCAAAATGGAACAAAATTAATATGTAAAGGATCAGCTCAAAATACTGCTGATGTTACTATTCATTCATGAAGAATACGTCTTGGATATACAAGTTATTTTTGAATAACATATCGAAATTCAAACTACAGCATCTATGGACTAATATAAAGAATTAATCCCAGTAAAAAAATTCTGGAAAGGTCATTTAGTATTTTTTTAAATTNCACAGTACTTTCTATTTCCACGTGACATGAAAAAACGACGTGAAAAAAGTATGACAAAAGAGGAACATTATTATTTAAAAAAAAGCAATACGAGTTAAAGGAATTTTTAATTTGTACATACATTTTTGTGCAAATATCAAAATGGAACAAAATTAATATGTAAAGGATCAGCTCAAAATACTGCTGATGTTACTATTCATTCATGAAGAATACAAGTTATTTTTGAATAACATATCGAAATTCAAACTATAGCATCTATGGACTAATATAAAGAATTAATCCCAGTAAAAAAATTCTGGAAAGGTCATTTAGTATTTTTTTAAATTNAGCATCTATGGACTAATATAAAGAATTAATCCCAGTAAAAAAATTCTGGAAAGGTCATTTAGTATTTTTTTAAATTTTAACTGAAGTTGACAGAACAGCGCCGGAGTCTGCGACTTCACTTACCTACGATCACAACAAGTTGCATATCGCGAATAGTTGGTTGGTACGAATGGTGATGTTCGTGTATTAGGTCATGTACAGTGTATTGTGCTTAATAAAGTGTATGATGTAATAAGTGGTTTTATTTCCCCAACCCCAGATCCCTTTAACATATCCGAAAACAGGATTTACCTTGAACGTCAGTTGCAAGTTGGGACGTGCCAGCCTGCTCCCGGAAGTTGGTATCAGTATCTTATCAGTTTTGGGGGATGTAAATCCTTTGACAATTTAACCTTGCTCTTATGGGTAATCGCTTATATTCCGTCGCGGCAAGCGCCTAGTCTTACTGAGCACTGCCGCGGAGCGCTCAGTAGTGTATAAGCTTTGGTCGGGAGCAGTGCATTTATAATTTGTTGTGAATCCCACTTAACATTCACAGAACCATGAGGCGAGCACGTTATTATAAGAGAAGACATGTTTCAAGACCTGTGTTTTCGGAATATCGGTTCTTTTGATTGCGATGTAACGAAGGAGGATAATGTTTTCGTAAAGCAAGTAACGACTGCAGAAGAACCCTTCATCCTTCTTAATTTTATGTATAGATTTGCTCTTCAGGGAATGACTGCACACAATGGATCTGGTATTGTCGAATTTTGTTTCTTCAGACATCCTCATAATAGTACAGTGACTGGTGTTAATTATTTGAGTCAGATTGATTCAAGAGACATTGCGCGCATTGCGGCAACAGCCTGTATATACGCCACCATGAAAATACGCGAAGCGCTTACGTCGCCAATACTGCTGTTTATGTATTGTTGGAAATAGAATGCAATCCCTTCTGGCAGCCTTAGTTGCTGATCCCCCATTTATGGTGTTCTATGCGCAGGCGCCCTCCGCATGGCGCGCTAGTTGCGTTCGCCTTCGTGATGGTACATACAGCTGCACACTTCCTGCGTTGTCTTGCCTAACTTCAACTCACATTTGAAAATACTAGATGACCATTCAAAAAAACATTTTGTTACTACAATTTATTTTTTATATTATTATTTATTAAATTTAAAAAATCCAGAGATTCTGCGGTTTGAATTTTTAAATGTTATTAAAAACAGCATTTTGACGTTTTATTTAAAAACATCTTGTATATTATGCTGTTCATCCGTATTTCAATTTTAACTATTCCGATAAAATTGAAAATCAATTTAAATTTACTGCAGGTGGACAAGGTGTCGGATCTCAAAGAAACTGCAACATACCATCACTCACGTGACTTCAATAAACACTTCGGTCGAAATCAAACTTTGTGTTAAACTTGTTATATTTACGCTTTGAAAAAAATAATTATGAACGCTATTTATCAAACGACTTGGCATTTCTACAAAGTTATCGTCGGTATAAAGTCACAAAAGCCCAAAATATCCTCAAAAGCTAGAGAGGAAAAAATCTTTTGGCTACCGAATACCACTCTGTACACATTCTGTACTTTACACTCTGTACACATTTACTGGCATTCACGATAAGTAATATATGTTATAGACTGTTCATGGTAAACTGAGCCCTTTTGAAAACTCTGCTTAAGATCTACTTGCATGCATATTGTGTATTATTTCACCACTTGAAAAATTAACATTGGCATGGGCCTGGTCACTTTATTCGTGCATCGGCCAAATGAAACTCCGGAATTATTAAAACAAAGTAAATATGTTACAGAATTTCTAGTTATTATACTCACGTCCATTAAAAAACACAGAAAGTAAAAGAGACTATTCCCGTATTCACAAAAGTTTACCCGACACTTCAAATTCGACGTTAAGACGTGGAACTAATTTCCATCCGTTGTTGCCGACTTTATTGGGAGCATGGCAATCAGTGTGCCCATTAAAATACACGCAGGTAGGGGCAGTGACATTTTGCCAACTTACCACCGCCCTATTGGTTCGCGCAATATTCGAATCGCTTACTCCACTGAACAAAGTATATTACTGGCTGGTTGCCAGGCAATAAAGTGCCGAGTCGAGAGTCTCCCAGAGTTATTTTAAGATCCTAGCAAGCATTAACTAAACAATGAAACTACATTGGTGCGAATGTTGTTTTCTCAGCGGGATGAGAAATATACGTAGTGTAGCCCGAGTAACACTTGGGCACAGTGTTATAACAGTTGGCGAAGACGAGCCAAGGACGGGGCCATAGAAAAGGGAGGGGATATACAAATTCCACTCTCAAAATAATAAATGAAACCAAGTACACAGTGACGGGCTGAAACTACGACAGGGTTTCGAATTCCTACTGATTTTTTTGTGATGTCGAATATGCTATATCTTTACGACTCCCTAAACTATATTCTCGCTTATTCATATTTATGTGGTGTTACGTCACGATGTGTAATTATTTTCGTTTTTTTACCGCCGGAATACGTTTTTTTTTCCTGTTTCTCCTAGTTCTTATAATTTTCATTAAATGATGCTCTATCCAAAGTAAAGAACCTCGTTACCTATTCTAAGTTGTAAATTATAAGTCTCGCCTCAGGGAATCGGAATTCTATAACGAAAACTTTTGGGATCTTCACAGGCTGATACACAACACGTCCTCATTTTACTCCAAACATGTTACTTACGCAACAAAATTATATACAAAAATATGGGAAATTTACACATCATACGAAATACCAACTCACATGGAAAAAAAACACGTGGTGACTCTGAAAACGCGTTTGGCAGCCATTACAATAGATATTTGCTGTTGCCACGGACAAAAATAAACAGTAGTACTGCGATATACTTGAACCATGGACTAAATATGAGGTAGACCGNGAAAAAAAACACGTGGTGACTCTGAAAACGCGTTTGGCAGCCATTACAATAGATTTTTGCTGTTGCCACGGACAAAAATAAACAGTAGTACTGCGATATACTTGAACCATGGACTAAATATGAGGTAGACCGATCTCGCTGGCTGCGCACAACCAGTCCCTGTGTACCGACATTGAACTGCTTTTCTGCCAACATGTCTAGTAAAAACGACGTGGATTGGGTTTGAGGTTAGAACTCTGATTAGTAAACAAGTGCTTTGAGATGTCTGTATACTTCCTCTAACCAATTAGCAATTCAGTTTGAATAAATTTAAATAAGAAAAAGTATTATATTCACATAAAAGTACGTGTCTTTGGATAATTGAGATACAAACAAACGCGTTTCATCACAGTTGATCGTGTGACTTTGACAGGTGTGTTCTTTCGGTGTAGGGGCCCCGGTGGTTGAGTGGTTAGACTGCTCGCAACTCATCAAGGCGAACCGGGTTCAATCCCCGGTCGGGTCACTACCGGATTTTCGCAAGTGAGAATCTTGCCACCGGGCGATGTTACTGGCCGGCGGGTTTTCTCAGGGATCTCCCGTCTCCCCCGGCGCTGCTCCATACTCGCCTCGCTTCACCCTCATCGGCTCCCAAGGCCTCATTGTTAAAGAGCCGCCCAAGTGTGTCAACCCAGCGGGACTGAACCCGCGACCCGCGGAGCGAGGCGCGATGCGCGAGGGGTGGGTTGGCCAGCCTGCGGGTCGGCAGTTGTCGCTATTGATCGGGCCGACAGCCGCCAGATGTGTGTCCGCTCGCACCCCCTGACTGCGGCCGTGTTGTGTGACGTCGCCCCCTGCGGTCACACGCGGCTTGCCGGCCGGCCGTCGCGACGCACTTTGACCGCGGCGTCGCGGCGCCCGTGCCACCTCCTCCTTCCACTCTCAACGCTCTCTCTTACCACTCGCACGCACTTACAACTCTCCTCGAGCCCTCCTACGTTTCATATTTCAGGGTATCCCTCCGCTTCGTGCAAACAAAGAGGCAAATTACACCAAAGGGGCAACGCACCACATTCGCGCGCACTCACTATAATCGCATTTTACACTAGAAATATTTCTTACTAGGCATTACCAACACACATATTTTCTCCACGCTTGTATTCATATTGACTATAAACGAAATATTATAACTTATAGATAAAATATTAGTAAAAGCTGACCCGACTAGTAGAGTGCCAATGTGCATGGTGGCGCTAAGAGCGCTGTAGAACATTCCGGGCTGGTGGAATCTGGACTGAAGTAAGGTGCGAGCGACGGTATGAACACGTGATACGGACTTTATTATAATATGAGAAATGTCGAATATGAACATATAATTTATAAAATAATTCAATAGGTGTTTATACACTGTTTATTGGGACTGATTTTAGTTATTTGACTGCATTAATTTATGTGAGGCTATGGACGATTATATAGATATTAATTGTAAACAGCAAGTGTTAGCCATTTATTGTGAGATACTAAATCGAGAGTATTTTATGTAGTTTTTGTAAATTAATTAGGAAATTATGATCAGCCCTTTTATTTGAATAACTTCGATCCCTTAAAGAACCTGGGTAAGCCCACTGACTTTGAGAAATTGTGACAATTGTTATAGTTGCATCAACTCCAGCTACGCACTGTATACCAACGGACAGAATAGTGCGTATACGAGAATTTTTTTCGCAGATAATATCGTGGTACAGTGTCTCCATAGTGGGGCTACAAGTGACCAACTCACGTGTTTTGTTGGGTGTTCCCTTGCGAAATATTGCGTTTAAGTGTGTACTTACTACTTGTGGCCCAAGTTTATTCCTATGAATGGCGCGGGCTGTGAAAGAATAGCTGAGAATTGCATTTATTTACAGTAAACATGACATAGTTGAGACTGATCTTTGCCCGGCTGTACTCCAGCTCCAAGCATTAAGGCGCGCGGTTCAAAACGAGTAACTGTGTGAGAGTATTTATATCCGCATCAAAGTTGACAAAAACGGTNAGCATTAAGGCGCGCGGTTCAAAACGAGTAACTGTGTGAGAGTATTTATATCCGCATCAAAGTTGACAAAAACGGTTAGTCTGGTAATCGCGAACAAGAATTTGCTATAAAACATAACACGAACTTTAAAGATAACTTTTGAGGCCTAGAAGACGGGTCACACATTCGCATATGTGATACGAATATAAGACGACGAGGATTAATCTCAATTATTATTATGAATATAAGCATTTGCGACACTTTGTTATAGTCACAAAAATCCCCCCCTCCTTTTTTTTCACACTAAGAAATAACAGAAGGAGGAGTTACTTTTCTCATAGAGTATTCAGGAATATTTGTGGATGCAATATATATGTCACGAAACAAGATTATGTATTAGCAAGTTACACTATATCAAGAAAGTTATATTTTTTTAACTTTTTGTATAGATAAGGTTTGCAATGTACGACTGCTAATCCTGGTAGTAGATTNAGCATTAAGGCGCGCGGTTCAAAACGAGTAACTGTGTGAGAGTATTTATATCCGCATCAAAGTTGACAAAAACGGCTAGTCTGGTAATCGCGAACAAGAATTTGCTATAAAACATAACACGAACATNGAACAAGAATTTGCTATAAAACATAACACGAACATTAAAGATAACTTTTGAGGCCTAGAAGACGGGTCACACATTCGCATATGTGATACGAATATAAGACGACGAGGATTAATCTCAATTATTATTATGAATATAAGCATTTGCGACACTTTGTTATAGTCACAAAAATCCCCCCCTCCTTTTTTTTCACACTAAGAAATAACAGAAGGAGGAGTTACTTTTCTCATAGAGTATTCAGGAATATTTGTGGATGCAATATATATGTCACGAAACAAGAAAGTTATATTTTTTTAACTTTTTGTATAGATAAGGTTTGCAATGTACGACTGCTAATCCTGGTAGTAGATTNCAAGAAAGTTATATTTTTTTAACTTTTTGTATAGATAAGGTTTGCAATGTACGACTGCTAATCCTGGTAGTAGATTATTATGTTGTTTTTTTTCCACTGTAGGACCCGAAATAGTCCTGCCCCATCTTATAGTTATATAAATGAAATTGATGTTCGTAATATTATATGTTGGAATACTTTTACTGTTCATAAAGGTGTTATGAATGAGACTGTAATTACTTTTGGGCAAGCTTCCGTATTGTATTATCGTAATAAAGTTAAATTTGAATTAGGGGATGAAATTTGGATGTTTCGTAAACAGGTTGATACCGTGGGCGATGTACTCGTTCTGGGTCATGTAGAGATAACATATATGTCAATAAACGTCATCCGACCGAAGACGGTTCGGTGGTATTTATTTTAGGTTGAAGGTTTTCCTGCGACAACAACAATGTAGTTGCAGTGGCTTATGCCCGTAATAACAGTTCGGATAAAGGAAATTACTTCCTTCACTCGCGGCCGACGTAAATGCAAGTAGTTCGGTCGGCTTCTATCATCAGGAACACGTTCAACCGTCGAATTCAGAACGGTTCAATCGAACGTGAATCAACTGCGCAAATAAAACCACTTCCGCTCGCGGGCCGTGGCGGTCGTAATTGTCTCGCGATGGCGCAGACAAATAACTAGGCGAGTCGCGGCCATTTTCGAATACCGGCGCCCGGGCCCGAACGCGCGCCGCTGCGGGCCTGGGCGCTAATTCACTTCGCGGCCACGCTTAATCGAGAGGCGCCACCGATGCGACTGGAACACTGCGTGCGCCAGCAGCCGGGTAATGAGCTTGTACTGGCGAATTACCGCCGCGCACGGGAGCAGTCCTCGGCGGAAATTCCACTAACACTATTTAATTTAACGCTGATCGATGATTATTACCTACGGTTATCGACGTGACGTGTTCTGTCCCAAACCGCTGTTAGTATTTAAAACTATTTATTGACGCAGTGGAGTCTCGTCAGCAGTACAGCACGAAGGGAGGAGGGAAAAAAAAAAAAGTAACTTGTACGTAAAAACGTGATGTAAACCCGCGGTGCACACGCGACTAAACCTCTTGGTTTCATTATTAAACACTGAAGAGCCAAAAAAAAAAAAACTGGTACACCTGCCTAATATCGTGTAGAGCTCCCCCGAGCACGCAGAAGTGCCACAAGACGACGTGGCATGGACTCAACCAATGTCTGAAAGTATGCAGGATCCAATTCACACCATGAACCCTGCAAGGCAGTTCACAAATCCAATCTGCGCCAATTTGAGAAAGGGTCGCACGTCTGTCACGTTTAGTGATTCTCGTCAGTCGTCGTTTGTCCTGTTCGTTCGCGATCTTTTTCCGGCCGCAGCGATGTCGAAGATGTGATGTTTTACCGGATTCCCGATATTCACGGTACACTCGTGAAATGGTCGTACGCGAACATCCAAATGTTATCGCTACCTCGGAGATGCTATGTCCCATCTCTCGTGCAACGACTATGACACCACGTTCAAACTCACTTAAATATTGATAACCTGCCATTGTAGGAGCAGTAACCGATCTAGCTGCCGACCGCATCACGTTAGTCTGATTGGTTCCATACCTTTGTTATTTGCATACGCACGCCTATACCAGTTTTTTTTGTCACTTCAGTGTAGAAGCAAGCGTCGCAACCCGCTAGCTCCATCACGGCCGTATCGCACAGTTGGTACCCCTTTCCTGTTTCGCGAGCTACGCCAATGCCTGACGCCTGTACTTTGCACAGCTGGCGGAAACGCTGGCGTACATTTGCAAAACGGATGTATGACTAAGAGACAAAGTGTCGCGGTTTGCATCTTGGCTATGGTCAGTAACAACAATCTTCAAAGCTTGTTGGAGCACGGGTGTAGTCAATTAAAAGAAAAAAAAATCCGGTCAAAACTTTGCATCTAGGTAATCACTGTGTTTGGTTGAATAAATGAACCAGTAGTGTCGGTCCAGATGATGTTTTTGATAGAGAAAAATTTCTTCTATAATCTTCCTTGTATAAAAAGAGTTATCGTTTTCCAATAAGATATCGTCAGGATTTCAATAAAGTGAAATATGTGACAATTTTATAATTCGGAAACTAATTTTTCTTACATGTCTTTTAAACTAATATTGAAAATAAATGGTAGTCATCTCACTATATTTACAATAAGGGAGAGAAGTAATTCTGTTTCTTGCGTTTGCGATACATGCCTGTTAAAAAAAATTACTTAATTTATATCTTATATAAATTTTCACAGATGTAAATTTAAATACTGCCCGTACTTTATTTCAGATGTAAAATAATAAAGAAGCTGTGGATGAAATGTTATCTGGGAAAAGTAATACATTTTTACTTAGAGGTCATGTTTCTCAATAACATAACTGCATGGGTTCGATCTTGTTGTGCACTGAACCCTCCTAATTTTAAACACAATACAAATTTGTAACCGGTCACATTGCATACCGCGTAAACGCAAACACAAAAGTTTATTTTTATGCAATATGCAAAATTATTTTAATGTGCTGTATATTTTGGTCATAACAGCGATAGGCAAACTGAACGATCAAAAAAATTATGCCTGCTTCGAATTTCCAGTTTAACTGTGTAACGTAGATGCCAGGCAATGTGTGATGGTGAAATGGGAAGTGTGAGATATGATTGTTGAGATTTCTACTGCCAAGTTGTTTCCGTACGAAAATAATAAAATAAAATATCCCCAGAGTATCCTAAGTCAATGCTTAAAATAGGAATACTTAATTGCCCCCCTCAAAAAGTTTTGAAGTTTAATTGTGAAATGAGAAACCGAATTCACACATCATGCCTTAATGAATTCCAACAGAGCCACCACAAAAAAAAAAACTCACCAGGTATTGTAAACACTTTAATTACTGCTTGCTAAGGTATCTCGTTTATCGCACATAAACGCAAATAACCTAATTAACCACGGCTCTTCAGGACTTGAGTCTGCAGCCTTGTGACTTTACCTGGCGCTCCACTATTTGCAACGTGGCCACCTGTAACAGGTATGGCGAGTAATACTGGTGACTACGGCGATGGCGAGTAATACTGGTAACTACGGCGATGGCGAGTAATACTGGTGACTACGGCGATGGCGAGTAATACTGGTGACTACGGCGATGGCGAGTAATACTGGTGACTACGGCGATGGCGAGTTATACTGGTGACTACGGCGATTGCGAGTAATGCTGGTGACTACGGCGATGGCGAGTAATGCTGGTGACTACGGCGATGGCGAGTAATACTGGTGACTACAGCGATGACGAGTAATACTGGTGACTACAGCGATGACGAGTAATACTGGTGGCTACGGCGGTTGCTGCGTGGAAAACTAACCTGTGGGAAATTAAACATTCATTTTACCCTTAATACACTCCGATGTGGCAGCAGAGTCCAAGCCATTGACTGGCTTGTCGGTTCACGGTAATATTACATCGAAAAGTAGTTCCGACTGTATTTTGTCAATTTTAAGATGAAAAGTAGACATTGAAAATATTATCAGCGATCTTTAACGGTACATAATATTGAAGTACTATTTGCGCATCCAAGAATATATGCGCTTGAAACCTGCAAAGATTGTAATAATGTTATTTTTAAGAGTAAAATCACGTCGGCACTAATGTAGTGTAAGATGGCGGACGCAGCACGCCGGGCTGAAATATCGGCACGTTTCGAAAAAAGAAAAACATAAAACAAGAGATTACGAAGTAGACAGGAAAGAGTGACGATTAATGCGCATTTACCGATTTGTTTAAAGAATTCCCTTCTTCGCAAATACGCAAATAAAATGAATATTACACAAGTAAAGTGAAAGCAAAAAGGGACATGTTTTTGACAGAAGATCGTTCTTGATGCCTGAGTTGGCGGCCAGCAAAACATCCAATACTTTCCTAGTGCGCCGACGCGCGGAGTAACACAGTACAAGCTGCTATAGGCAATTCACGGTAAAGTGAACACTATTTGAAACCCTCTCATTTGGAATAATAGTCCATACAGATATCTGATTGCGACCTTAGACGTTATCTTCCGAGTTTATTACTTACATGGCAATATTTACTTTAAAAAGTGGTGGAAGGATAAAAAAAACTTATTGGAAGAACGTAATTAGGGCCTTAAAAGTGTTCTCTTTGCCGTGAACAGCCTATATCTTAGGATTGGCAGCGTGTACTTCATCGGGGCAAGGCTATATGCTGTTCACGGTTAACTGAGTACTTTTGAAATTTATTCACTGCCATGACCTGCATATAGTCACAGACATGCATGCACCCAGTAAAGTCGGTACCGACGAAGGGAGAGTAGTCCCATGTCTTAACGTTGAATTGAAATTGTTAAGTAAACATTTGTGAATGCTGCAATCATTTCTACTGCTTTCGGAGGTTTTTTTTAAATATATATATGAAAGTGTAATAATTAGCACATATGTGAAATATTTACCTTACTTTTATAATAATTCCACTGTTTCACTTGACCGGCGCATGAATAACGTGATCGGGCAGATGGCAGGTGTTCATTTCATACAAGGTGGAAGAAAACACAATGCGTATGCAAGTAGATCGTAAGCAGGGCTTTCAAAAGTGCTCAGTTTGCCGTGAAGAGTCTATACAACACGTCTTTCTGTAGTGGAAGCAGCGCGACATGCCCGCGCGTGTATGCACGTCTGGTTGTTCCGCGTTTCCAACAACCAGCGCAATCAGCAGCGGCGTCGTCGCGGGGGGCGAGAGCGCCCGAGTTCGAAAATAACGCAGCCATTTATGCGAAGTCGTGTTGACTATCGGACACTCCGAACGCACAAATTCGACACCGGTCGCCCGTACAAATAACAAAGTAGACAAACACGAAGAGCGCTCTGATGTTTGAATAACAAAGTTTATAACATTCGCATTTCAATAAGTAACCAAGATAAAACGATGCAGCAACGCAGGGGAAATATGATACATCAAGATAAAAACTCGGGGTTGGTTTCGCTTTGGTAGTAACAGCAAACAACCCAATAAAAAAAAATAATAAAAAGAAACGATGTGCGCTAAACAAATTGGATTTAAATTTTTACATTTGTTGGTTTCTGGCCTGTGCGTAAATAATTATTGATGGGATGTTAACATAGATATACCGTGGCATAAGAAAAACGCGTATAAAAAGTTTTCGCCACAATACCGAATTTACAAACGCAAATAATTTATTTATTTATTTCAGATGGAGAGAAAAATTGATTTCCTTGTAAACACTCTAGTATTTGGTAGATTCTCGAAATATAGTGATAATAATAAAATAAAGGTTATAACGTTTTTCTGTTAAATAAAAAAAGGACAACCGAGGCGTAGGTACGAAAAATTATATTACTTAAATAGTTTATTTTATTTTCCAAATGCATTCACAAAATAAGAATTTTTTTAATTCGACAAACGAAATTACATTTGAGACATCTGTATAAAACACTAAAAACTGCAAAAGAAAAAAAAACGAGAGCTTATAATGCTTAGGCTATTTTCTTTTACAAACATTTCAGTACGATTTTTTACTTTGTAAAATACACTGAGTCTAAATTTGTTTCTTCTTGTCTTCTGCTGGTTTCGTGAGTCAGTAAGATGTTTTAATAACACCAGACGTTATTTTACAATTTTAATCGTAGCTTTAGGGTTGATGAAAATTTGCTTCAGCAGGGTTTGCAACGGTTATGACGCCCTGCGCACTCTGGCGTATAAGTAACAGGATACACCATATATATAGTATATTCAGAATATCTTAGCACTTTTTGAGTCGAACGTTCGAAAAATCGCCTCATGTATGACATGTTTGTTTATCTCCTAAATATCTCACTATCACGAGCGTTTTATACTTTTGTTAACATAAACATATATTTTTTCATACTTGAACTTTAAATTATATTTTATTTATACATTATATTCATGCAAAATATTATTAAAATGAGTGCACACAAATGCGGTAAGTTATCCTTTAGGTGCAATTTTCTAGACTAAAATAAAATTTGTTTGCATGAGGGGGTGGAATACCCTGAAAGAAGAACTTTAGCAAGGTTTCAGAAACTTTGAAGTAACCATGAATGGTCTATAAACGTGAACACGAATATTATTTGTATATTTTCTCTGCACAGTCGACTTTGTACCACAGGACAGGGGTTCGAGGGCTCCTATTCGTAAAACGTGTCGTCTGCGAAATACAATTATCCAGCAAACTCTTGCCAGCGTTGGCGTAACTTCAAAAATTTTGCCGTTTAATTTTTTTTTTCTAACCGCAAAGCGTCTAGTACATTCTGAAAATGCAACGTAACAATTCTGGACATAATAAAGCATTTTGTCACGCGTCATTACGTCCAAATATGTTAATACACGGCACGCAAGGCTGGTGGCTAGATAACTGACGAATTATTTCTAAAGGCCGAGTACCCGACGACTTAAAAATAATCAAAACGATACCAAACCTAAACTGGTTTGTCTCGCTTGATAATGGAAAGGTTACTGTCTAAAGCATCTGAAATATAACCGTTTGCAATTCAACTACCGAGCGTCTTGGCAGGCGGTTGTGAGAAATGGATGGCCCGTAACAATAAACAATTTTACAGTTACACTTGAGCGACGCGCATGAATAAAGTGATCGGGTACACGACAGTGTTAATTTGATATACGGCAGAAGGATACATAATGAGAATAAAGTTAGATCCTAAGCAGGGCTTTTATGAGTATTTAATCAACCATGAACAGCCTACACGCGGCAGTCACCTCTTGACGGCAAGGTGGTGACGAGGATAGTGATAAGAATGCCAGACTCTCCTGTCTGTCAACCAGTTGCTGGACCGCCCACGATACCATCAATGGTGTCTCCGAGGGTGACTTATTCTCGAGTTGCGCCTAAGGTTGCCCTAACGTTGTCGATGGAGCGCCGTTGGAAGGAGAACCCCGATGGCAATGCACCGTATTCCAATAAGTAACCACGTGACACGACCATTCCCACCACCCACGAGATCGTCATTAATTGGGAGAGCTGGCTTCTAGATGATAAGCGATAACGACGAGCAACGCATTCCACCGGCAGAGCTCACCCGCTGACAGACGCTAAGATACAGAGTAGATTATTATTATTATTATTATTATTATTTACGTGGTGAGTCGAAGACAGGACACACTATATTATTATTATTCCCTTATAATGCAGAGGTATAACATAATTCCTTTATTTTATATGTTGGGGACCACGGTGGTGTAGTGGTTAGACTACCCGCCTCCCACCTATGAATCGGGTTCGATTCCCGGCGGGGTCACTCCCGGATTTTTTCATGTGGGAATCGTGCCGAACGTTGCCGCTGGCTTTCTCGGGGCTCCCNCACCTCACCTGCTCTCAATACCTCGATGTCAAGAGCCGCCGAAACCACTCCACTCCTCAAATTAACCTCTTAATTTCCTCTTGATTTCTATCTGGACCGAGTACCTTATCCATTTTTTCTTTATGCCTGGTTAAAGGCAGGCTCTTATTTTTAAAATTTTGTTTTTAATTTGTGTGCTCCTTTTACTTTGCTTTGCCCAGTCATCTCCTTTGACAATCGTTATCAGTTCGCCCCTTTGATTATATTCTGATACATCGACGTCTAAGTTGTCTGGAGCGGTGTGTGGCGCAGTTAACCTGCCATCAACCCAGTCACGAAAAGAAAGGCGAAATTGCGTGGCAGTTTCTTTCATTGGCTGAGCGAGGCTCCAGCAACGGGCATTGTGTCTAGTTGGCTTCTGCGTGCTGTGAAATGTCCGTTTATTGGCTGGTTGGCCCGCTGGTAAGAAGTTTAGCAGGCGCTGATTGGCTAACGACGTTCCGACATGCAGGTGCCTACTGTCGCTATCTTACTCGCGTGTGTGGCTAGAGAGCTGACAGAGCGTGCGGCTATTTAACCTCTGTATTCTTAAGCATTCTGTGGCATACTTTCCTTTTTTATATTTCTGTACAAATGCAGATACAACATTCACTGGATCTGTTCCTCTTAAAGGTACTTCAATATCATTACGCTATAGTATATATGCTTTTATAATTTCCGAAAGAAAAATTCAGCAATTTTAAAATAAAGGTTTATTAAGGTGGCGAACTTATTTTCTTATTTTACATGACAACGAAATGTGTTTCCACCAGTTCTATCAGCAAAAGTAATTATGTCCGTACGAAATTCCTCCTTTACAGTTTAACATGCGAGACTAGAAAATAATTCAAATAAACATTTAGACAATTAGCTACAGGATTCGTGTTCTGATACAGAATTAAGAACTATTCGTATCCTAAACAACAACACTGTTATCCACAGAGAAGAATATACTTCATGTGGGTTATTTACACAATATTTCGTACGCTGTGTCTGATGGGTTGAGTCGTTCGTTCCACGCTTGTTCTCAAATGTATGTAAAGCACGGCGATTAGTACCCCCCCCCCNCCCCCAACTATAATACTGTAATATTTAGAATGGTGTGTTCTTATTGTTGATCTACGAAGAAGTTCAAGAATCGGAGAATGTAAAATTGTGTGTTCATTAAAAAAAAGTGTGTACATTGCATATTTAATTACCTTTATAAATATGTGATTTAAATGGTGAAATCAGATTACTAAAATAGAAAAGCCGAAATCGTTTAGAATAAATATAAACATATCACGTATTCGAATAGACGAATACCACCGCGTAACTCGTCAGTTCTCGAATTCAAGTTGCGTGTGGAGGTTCTCGATTCTTATAAATACTCGGATAAAAAAAATTATCGATTCCTGGGAATACTCGATTCTGGCCACCACCACGTGTATGACCGAGGCGTGTGGTGGCCGCGGGCGACCACGACTCGCGGCAGACGGCGAAAACACATCGACCCGCTGGCGGCGCCATCTGCCGCCTTTCTCACGTCTCAGTAATCCGGGTCTAGATCGACCGAGAGCGGGCACAGGATCGCAACCATCTCCACCCCCCACCCCTATATTACCACCCTCCACTCCTTTGCCAAGCTCCGGCCACTCACACCAACACGGGCCTGAACGAAGTTCTCGAACCTAACTGCGTCGCCAACCGCCGTTCGACTTCCGGGCACAACTGCACACTTACAAGACTTCTACCGTCATTATCGCGCGTCTCACTTCTCAATAGGCCTATACGNCTTCCGGGCACAACTGCACACTTACAAGACTTCTACCGTCATTATCGCGCGTCTCACTTCTCAATAGGCCTATACAAGTACATTCACGGTTACTTCCCAGCTTTTCTGGAGCCCTGCTCAAGTTATAATTCTAGGATATCCTTCCGCCTCGTGCAAAATAAAGCTCAACCACGCATCGCATCCATACTCACTCAGTGTAATAATATTTTCCATAAGAACTCATTCTTACTAGACATTACCAACACATCTAGTTTCTCACTGTTTATCTTCATATTAATTATAAATGAAATATATATATTATAACTCATAAATAAAATACAAATAAAATTTAAACTTCACCAAAAATAAGGTATTGTTACGTTATTTTATGATAACACAAGTATAAAACGTTTGTGATGCGTAACGTATCTAGGAAACAACCAAACACGACAAACATGGGGCGATTTTTCTAAGGTTTGATTCAAAAGGTGTGAATAAACCGCGAATAAACTATATAATTCATAGTGTATTAACATTAAGGGCATCCGCATGGCTGGCACGTGAAGTGTATGGCACAGTATTTGTAGAAAACACGTGATTAAAAAACGGTTGGATATTTTGTAGTGATGTCTTGAACACGAAAATCATTTTAGAAACGGCTTGTGCGAAATACAAGTTTCAAGTTTTCACTTCAACTACAAGGGTTATTTTTTTGGAGAGCGAAAATTGCTAAAACGGGTGTTCGGAATCAGTTCTACACTCTAAGAAATTATTTGGGTATTTACCATACCAGTGTATACGCTTAGTGAGAAAGCATTAATGGTAATGTTTTCCCCTGTACATTCATTGTAGCGTTCCTACTTTTGCTCAGGAAAGAAGTCAAAAGCGTAGGGAAGTTCCCAACTTTTTATAGTAACGACGCTAAACATTCCTGCATCTGCAGCTTGATGTGTAATATTACTACCATGCATTGTATAGGTAAAAAACTTCCATTGCAGTTTAGGAAGTTTACCAGAAATGTTTTTACTGTGTAGCTGGTAAACTTTATATTCAGGAACTTCAGAATTGTCTTCAGACACGCATCATTAGTTTATCTTAATTAGCGTGAAATAAAAACATAGGATCTTCATTTAAAGTCACGTTGAGGCATGTCGCCGACAGAAAGACTGCACGCCAATTGAGCGAATTGCGCGTAGAGGCGATGAGATAATTGGTGAGTGAGCAAGAGTCGGCCTTAGAGCTCACGCGTTTCCAGTGGGGAGCGGAGAGATTTAGACGGCTCGTAACATCGAGGTTCTGAGAGCTGATGAGCGTGAAATGAGACGAGTATGGAGCAGCATCGGAATGGAAAAGAGCGGGGGAAACGGGAGATCCCCGAGAAAACCCGCCGACCGGCGACATCGTCCGGCACGATTTCCACTAGCGAAAATCCGGGAGCGACCCCGCTGGGAATCGAACGCGGTTCGCCTAGGTGGGAGGCGAGTAGTCTAACCACTACACCACCGCGGCCCCGGATACGCGTTTCGTGGTCTCAAAGGCGCGAAATATCTGCAGGCAGACGGAACCCCTAAGGAGGCATGGGATATAAATGAATTGTATAGAGTATACTCCCATTTCATAATTTTATGGAAGCCAACAGAGAAAGTTGAAGAAAGGTAAATCTCACATTATTTGTGCGTTCAGAGTGTCCGATAGTCAACACGACTTCGCATAAATGGCTGAGTTTTTCCAAACTCGGGCGCTCTCGCCTCGCGCGACGACGCCACTGCTGGTTGCGCTGGTTGTTGGAAACGCGGAACAACCAGACGTGTACACACGCACGGGCATGTCGCGCTGCCTTCACTACAGAACGACGTGTTATATAGGCTTTCCACGGCAAACTGAGCACTTTTGAAAGCCCTGCTTACGATCTACTTGCATACGCATTGTGTTTTCTTCCACCTTGTATGAAATGAACACTGCCGTCGGCCCGATCACATTATTCATGCGCCGGCCAAGTGAAACAGTGGAATTATTATAAAAGTAAGGTAAATATTTCACATATGTGCTAATTATTACACTTACATATATTAAAAAAACCCCCAGAAAGCAGTAGAAATGATTGCAGCATTCACAACTGTTTACTTAACACTTTCAATTCAACGTTAAGTCATGGGACTACTTTCCCTTCGTCGGTACCGACGTTCCGGGGCCCGGAATCTGTCCCCACCTTTTTGCGAGGCTATGGAAGAACAATCGCAGTAGACTAACTATCTGTCTGTGGTGTTGTACAAAGGTGTTTTTTCATTTTTGTCTTGCTGAGTTCTGTGTGTGTGTGCGTGCGCTTTTTTATATACTCTCATGGTCGGCGATGAACACAGTACTATCACACCATCATAATTTCATGGTACACAAGTATCAAGCGTAAAGCCAAGGATACCAAGGACTAAGTGACCCGTGGAGGGAGTAAAAAGAAGTTGAAGTTTAGGAATATTCTGATAGTAGAACTTAAGCATGGCTTCAGGAAAGTTGTAAGAAGCATTGCATGGATTTATTTAAGGTCTTGATGGACGTGCGCGGTTCTTAAATGAACGAGTAGCGATATGTGCGGATAATGGGGGAACTAGAACGATCACCTTCCGGCGCAGATAGAAGTAATAAACTNTCACGGTTACTTCCCAGCTTTTCTGGAGCCCTGCTCAAGTTATAATTCTAGGATATCCTTCCGCCTCGTGCAAAACAAAGCTCAACCACGCATCGCATCCATACTCACTCAGTGTAATAATATTTTCCATAAGAACTCATTCTTACTGGACACTACCAAAACATTTAGTTTCTCACTGTTTATCTTCATATTAATTATAAATGAAATATATATATTATAACTCATAAATAAAATACAAATAAAATTTAAACTTCACCAAAAATAAGGTATTGTTACGTTATTTTATGATAAAACAAGTATAAAACGTTTGTGATACATGCCATAATTAGGAAACAACCAAACACGACAAACATGGGGTGATTTTTCTAAGGTTTGATTAAAAAAAGTGTGAATAAACCGCGAATAGACTATATAATTCATAGTGTATTAACATTAAGGGCATCCGCATGGCTGGCACGTGAAGTGTATGGCACAGTATTTGTAGAAAACACGTGATTAAAAAACGGTTGGATATTTTGTAGTGATGTCTTGAACACGAAAATCATTTTAGAAACGGCTTGTGCGAAATACAAGTTTCAAGTTTTCACTTCAACTACAAGGGTTATTTTTTTGGAGAGCGAAAATTGCTAAAACGGGTGTTCGGAATCAGTTCTACACTCTAAGAAATTATTTGGGTATTTACCATACCAGTGTGTACGCTTAGTGAGAAAGCATTAATGGTAATGTTTTCCCCTGTACATTCATTGTAGCGTTCCTACTTTTGCTAAGGAAAGAAGTCAAATGCGTAGGGAAGTTCCCAACTTTTTATAGTAAAGACGCTAAACATTCCTGCATCTGCAGCTTGATGTGTAATATTACTACCATACATTGTATAGGTAAAAAACTTCCATTGCAGTTTAGGAAGTTTACCATAAATGTTTTTACTGTGTAGCTGCTAAACTTTATATGCAGGAACTACAGAATTGTCTTCAGACACGCATCATTAGTTTATCTTAATTAGCGTGAAATAAAAACATAGGATCTTCATTTAAAGTCACGTCGAGGCGTGTCGCCGACAGAAAGACTCCACGCCAATAGAGCGAATTGCGCGTAGAGAAGATGAGATAATTGGTGAGTGAGCAAGAGTCGGCCTTAGAGCTCACGCGTTTCCAGTGTAGAGTGGAGTGAAGAATGGAGAAATTTAGACGGCTCTTAACATCGAGGTCTTGAGAGCTGATGAGCGTGAAATGAGGTGAGTATGGAGCAGCATCGGAATGGAAAATGGCGGGCGAAACGGGAGATCCCCGAAAAAACCCACCGACCAGTGACATCGTCCGGCACGATCCCCACTGGCGAATATCCGGGAGCGACCCCGCTGGGAATCTAACGCGGTTCACCTAGATGGGAGGCAAGTGGTCTAACCACTACACCACCGCGGCCCCGGCCACGCGTTTAGTGGTCTCAAAGGCGCGAAATATCTGCAAGCAGACGAAACCCCTAAGGAGGCATGGGATATAAATGAATGGTATAGAGTATACTCCCATTTCATAATTGTATGGAAGCCAACAGAGAAAATTGAAGAAAGGGCAATCTCACATAATTTGTGCGTTCAGAGTGTCCGATTGTCAACACGACTTCGCATAAATGGCTGCGTTATTTTCGAACTCGGGCGCTCTCGCCCCCCGCGACGGCGCCACTGCTGATTGCGCTGGTTGTTGGAAACGCGGAACAACCAGACGTGTACACACACACGGGCATGTCGCGTTGCTTTCACTGCAGAACGACGTGTTATATAGGCTTTCCACGGCAAACTGAGCACTTTTGAAAGCCATGCTTACGATCTACTTGCATACGCATTGTGTTTTCTTCTGCCGTATATGACATGAACACTGCCATCGGCCCGATCACATTATTCATGCACCGGCCAAGTGAAACAGTGGAATTATTATAAAAACAAAGTAAATATTTCACATATGTGCTAACTATTACACTTACAAATATTTAAAAAAAAAACCCAGAAAGCAGTAGAAATGATTGCAGCATTCACAAATGTTTACTTAACACTTTCAATTCAACGTTAAGACACGGGACTACTTTCCCTTCATCGGTACCGACGTTCCGGGGTCCGGAATCTGTCCNCCCCACCTTTTTGCGAGGCTATGGAAGAACAATCGCAGTAGACTAACTATCTGTCTGTGGTGTTGTACAAAGGTGTTTTTTCATTTTTGTCTTGCTGAGTTCTGTGTGTGTGTGCGTGCGCTTTTTTATATACTCTCATGGTCGGCGATGAACACAGTACTATCACACCATCATAATTTCATGGTACACAAGTATCAAGCGTAAACCCAAGGATACCAAGGACTAAGTGACCGGTGGAGGGAGTAAAAAGAAGTTGAATTTTAGGAATATTCTGATAGTAGAACTTAAGCATGGCTTCAGGAAAGTTGTAAGAAGCATTGAATGGATTTATTTAAGGTCTTGATGGACGTGCGCGGTTCTTAACTGAACGAGTAGCGATATGTGCGGATAATGGGGGAACTAGAACGATCACCTTCCGGCGCAGATAGAAGTAATAAACTNTGAACGAGTAGCGATATGTGCGGATAATGGGGGAACTAGAACGATCACCTTCCGGCGCAGATAGAAGTAATAAACTAGCATGCAGGTAATTACCACGCGGCGACGTCTGTAATAACCGCCCTGCGCCATAAATAAACAGCAGGTACGGACTGATAAGGCACCTGCCGATGATCACCGTGCAGCGGGGTCCCAGTGTTAACCGACTGTAAGTTCCTCCAGAGACCGCAACTTGGCCACATGCCCTTGGCGTATTCACTCAGCCACCACCGCAGCGCAGCCCATCGCAGACGACGTATTGTCTGTCTCGTTCGTGTAAGTTGGCGAGATTTTGACAGTTCGACGAAAGTAGCGCCACGTGTTTACTTTTCGTTTACGTATCCTTTCACCATCAGCTGGTGCGTCAAGTGGAGGCTGTATTTTTTATCAACACGCTGTCAGCTAATCTAGATGCCATTGTGCTGTAATGCTTAACAAACTTTACGGTATCTATAGACTGGCATATGTCTAAAAAAAATTCGTAGGTTATAAAAATAAAAATACAAAACCTTGCATGCAAAAAAATTAATATTTGCTAACTCTTTTTTTATTTATCAGAGACAGCGAATTTGGGTTAACATTTGCGAGACGATAATTGTAGTTCTTATCACACTTTAAGCCAATATGTTAAGAATTTACATAAAGATAATATTGGGAACTTGCTTGACAACGCGCTTTCATTCGCCACCTCACCAACGACTTTGCAAACCGGGCGGCAGAACAACATAGCATGTAATGGACGTAGATGTAACGATTACCGGTCCAAAGGAAATTACTAGTAAACAAAATCGCTGTACACGGAATTACAAGTTACTTTAAAAATTATACAGAGCTCGCGGAAAAATAAAACCATTGGTAATATGTTCGTAAATTTGTTATTTTACACAGGGAAGCTAAATTTTCTGGCTGGTTAGTGCTTCGAGAGAGACAGAGATGGCGCGCATGGCATGGCAGGTAAGCACTTTTGTGAGCCGAATGCTTTTCTCAACAGGTGGCATCACGTTGGCCTGCCTCCTGATCCCGTCTTTTTAAAAGTTGATTTTTCTCCTATAAGTGACTTGAAACGACACGAGTTTGAAATATATTTCGTCAAATTATTTGAAAAAAATTATTCAGCAATACCCTGCGATATTTCTGTAAGCTTTTGGAATTAATATCAAGCGTGTATGGAAAGCATGGATGGAGAGTGATGATACGACGTANCGATATTTCTGTAAGCTTTTGGAATTAATATCAAGCGTGTATGGAAAGCATGGATGGAGAGTGATGATACGACGTAAAAAGATCTCCCAAGGTTTGAAGTTGTTTCATTTTATTACGGATCGTTTTAATGTACATTTCATTTTAAACACCTATACATTACTACTTTAGCACAGACTTTAGTTTGTAACATTAAAAACCGCTGTTTTATGACCACATAAAATAAAATGTATTAATTAATGTAAGAACTCTTTCTTATATGCGTATTTTCTGCTTGTCCGATGTGCGTCGGCAGTGCACTCAAAATAGCCAACGTAATATTAATTTTTGTTCGTTCATGCATCAGGTGATACATGGTTTTGTAAATTGCACGTTGTTTGTTTCATATATACCAAGTTGTCACTCACTGACTGTCAAAATCTCGCCAACTTATATGAGACAAGACAATAGAATGCGCCATCGCTCACGAAGTGTGTAAGTAAAGATAGTGTATTAATTTATATATCATCCAGCAGATCCATTAGGGTGTTCATTCACAGTTACTTCCAACTTATCTGAAGCCCTGCTAAAACTATACTTCCAGGATATTTCTCTGCCCCATGCAAACAAAGATTAACCGAGTCTAGAAAATTACACCAAAGGGATAAAGTACTGCATTCGTGCGCAGTTATTGTAATCATATTTTGCATAAGAATTATTTTTTACTAAGCATTACCAATACGCCTTTTTTTTCTCACTGTTTTTAATCATATCAATTCTAAATGGAATATTATCATTTGTAGACACAACGTAAATACAATTTCAGTCTAACAAAAAATATTACACTTTTATGTTTTTTTTTTTATGTTAACACAAGTACAAAACGCTTGTGATACACAACATAAATAGACAACAACTAAACATGTCATACGTCGGGTGATTTTTCAAAGGTTTGAATCAAAAAGTGTGAATAATCCGCGAATAGGCTGTAAGTTCCTATCTGCCGGTTGAAACCTGCACAAAAAGCTCATTATGTTAAATTCCATTGGCTGTTCGTGGCCACTACACGCTGTCACATTTGTAAAGAAACGTGTGAAATTTAAACTTGCGCGTGTCAAACCCCATGTGTGTTTGTATAAACCTACATTTGGGAGTCACTTTTAACACGATCGCCTACCTGAAACTATTTTATTACGTTTGATGCCCAGAAGTGCGGGAGTGATAAGGGCGACGTTTTTACACGCATAAGTGAGCGATCGCCGCTAAGCGCAAGCCTCTGAAATGGCGTGCTGCGCGTATCTGCGGGACTTTCAACGGCGGGCCTATCATTTTATTTGGTGTAAAGTGTGTAGCAAGGTTCAGTGCATGTTCATTTTTGTTTCGCTCGTGTCCGGAGAATAGTAATACATAAGAACAGCAGTCTGAAAATGCCGTTTTTAAAATGTTGGAGGGCTACAAAATTGTATTACAGCATTGCATGCGTTATACCTTTAAAGTACAATTCAGTCCTCGTATGGGGGTATGTTTTCTATTCAAGAGTAAACATATTGAGAAAAAATTTTTAAAGCATCCCCAGTAAAGGCGTTTTTCAATCATGCTGCAACACAATTCAAGTGTTAGGCAACCGCCTTAAGAACGTTCGCCAAGAAATTATTTTTTTATATTTGTGCTACATACTGTTTAACTTGTAAGCATTATCCGTGACTACATTTGCCTCTAATACATTTTTTTTTACATCACATGGTTTTTGCAAAATAACACGTGAAAGTCAAAATTCTACTCTTTTTGTAATATACAAATAAAATAAACCCAAATTATTTGCAGAAAATTTAACAAGAGCAACTCAAAGGTCTGGTCTTATTTCATTTAAAGGTATGCTTAACAAAAGTAATTTTAGAAAAAAAAACTCAGGCGCAGCCACAAATAACAAATATGTACGAATTTCCAAATTTTTAGCAAATCTTTTAAATTGCAAAAAAAAATTACTTGTACTATTTTATAGGCGTCTAGAAGTAACTCTTTGTGTCTTCTTTCAGTGTGAATTATCTCATTTCTGTGCATAAGTTCGATTTCATTATTTCTACACTTTTTGAAACAGAAAAGCTATGATTTTGAAATATTTTTATTAGAAAATTATGAGCTAAAAAAAATTTGTTTCTGAGGAAACAATAATCAGGGATACGGTCTAAAAGTTGAACTGTATGAGGTACAGATATAAAATATAAAATTATTCTGTTGCCAACGCTTATAAGTTGCATTGTAAGTGGCGCAAGTGCTCGGATGCTAATGTAAAGCTAGCTTTACTCCCCCTCCCCCACTTTTTTCATAGCAAGAATAATACAACCAACACGATACTATTTCTGTCAGCGCATTATTGTCAGAAATGTGTAAGCCATTAGGTGTTCTTTAAAAATGTAGCATGTTCCAGCTACCTCCCCTCCACCCCGCCAGAGGTCAGCATGGGTCATCGCCGCCAGTTCCAGACTGACGAGAATAAACTGTCCGCGGGCGTGAAAATACGTGACACGGGTCATTCATTAGCCCCCACCCCCGCCAACCCCTTCCTTGTAATGGCTGAGGAGACAGCGGATATTTCTGGCGTGGAGCAAGTGTCCTTCTGTATCAGACATGTCGACCTTAGTGAAACGAAATTCAAAGAGGACTTCCTGCAATCTGTAAAGCATCAGATTTCACAGGGAAGGAAGGGGCTTTCAGAACTGATTTCATCAAGTCTAACGTCATAACGAATTGATTAAAAATATCTTCGAGTGCAAGGACACGGTGGAGCAGCTGTGATGTCTGGACAGTTCAATGGAGTGCAAGCAAACACATGTCCGAAACAGTCACCAAACACAACTGTTTGCATTCATTGCGCAGCTCGCTCATGCAGTCTTGTAGTTTCAAAATCCTGCGAAGTCCAGGATACTCGTAACTGTATCGGAATAATTGGAGAGACTCACGACTTTTTCATTCATCCACAGAGGAAAGGGATTTTTTTCTACTGCAATACGAGAAATGGACACTGGCCATCATGCTCGGACACTTAAGACAAATTGTGCAACACGTTGGATTGAACGTCACCGTGCTGTGAGTGACTTCCGTGAGCTTCTGTAACCAGTAGTTGAATCGGTAGATCAAATTACTAACATGCAAGACTCGTCTGACGCATCGCAGCAAGCAGTAATAATCCTTAAAATATTCAATTCTACGGTCAAATTTTTTGATATCTCTAGTCATCTTGGAAAAAATATTCAATATTGGTTTGCCATTCAGTAAGTATCTGCAGACGAAGAACATTGATTTGAGAGAAGCAGTAGATATGGCTCAGATCACTCTTCAAGAAATTCAAGTTTTTGCGGGATGAATCAGTAACGCATTTCTATATAATTTACAAAGAAGCAGCAACCATCGCTCAAAAAAAAAACGGAGAGGTGTTTAGTCTACCGAGAATCGTAGGCAGGTAAAACCTCAGTGAAAATTCCCAAGAGTACCCTGCATCTCCAGAAAACAATTCCAGAATATATGTTATACAATTCTTGGGCAGAGTTATCCTAGAACTACACAGCAGAATTATTTTCCATGCTACACTACAGGAAGGTTTCCACGCTCTCTTTCCCGGCGCTGCAGAGAGCAACGTTTCAGACAACACTGAAGAAGATCTCGAGAAACTTCTTTACTTCTATCAGTGTGATCTGAATGACCAAATCTCAGTCTTCTTGGCAGAAATTAAACTCTGGTATAAAAAGTGGCAACATACCGAGAAGAAATCTCGGAATGTCATGGATGCATTAGTGCGGTGCATTCGTGAGACATTTCCGAATGTGTATCGTCTACTTCATATTTTAGCCACACTACCGATATCAAAAGCTACTGTCGAGAGGTACTTTTCTACAATCAAAAGGATCAAGACGTATCTCCGAAACACAGCATCTCAGGTATGAGTTGTAACAATGTTTCCTATAGGCCTTATAGCATGCTATAGTTACCTTTACTATCGACGTCAGACGAGTTCGTTCAATTTAAAAGAAAAAAATGTGTACTTTCTTTTCTACTCATCTGGAATTGGTTTCTAAAGCTAACGGTTTATTGTGTCGAGTTTAGGAGAACTGCGGCCATTGTGGTCGAGTGGTTAGAACGCTCGCCTCCCACCATGGCGATCAGGGTTCGGTCCCCGACAGGGTCACTCCAGGAATGTTGTGTGTGGGAAGTCGTGCCGGACGATGCCGCTGGTCGGCGAGTTTTCTCGGGGCTCTACCGTTTACCCATCCTTGCATTCCGACTTTGCTTCATATAAATCTCATCGGCTCTGAAGAAATCAGGTGTTAAGAGCCGCCAAAATCTCTCAACTTTCGGACAACTATAGAATATTTATTTTGTGTACATTTTGCTTTTTTTTTTTTTTTTTAATATGTAACTTTTACTAAGTTTATTACATTTTTTTGTAGAATGAATGGACTGGCAATGCTTTCCATTCACCGCAACATTAAAACAACAACAGACGAGATTTGAAAGAACTGTCAAAAAAACCTAGGCAACTTCAATTCGTACTATAGGAAATAAACTGCAGATTGCAAGCCAAATGGAAAGTTATGGTGTGATTTCCCGCACAGTGTAACAAGACATATGGGAAATAGTGATATGACATTTACCATAATATTTTCTACGTTACTAATGGTCAATTTTAGACTAGGTGGTAGTAATAAAATATTTCAAAATACTTTGAAAAATATTTTTTTTAATGCATACATCCCTCAGTAATTTGAAATTATTAAATATCTAGTAGATTAATTTAGTGTTAATACATGCCGATTTCAAAAGAGTGTCCCTGTTACAAACATTCATAAGTAAGCAACAAATTTACATTTTCGTCTTCAATTACGTCGAGCCTGTTCCCACCAAAAACGAAATCCTAGCTACACCACTGGTTGCACAACACGTACACATTTTTTTGTTATGCTTGCCGATTCAACAATTAAAACAAACAAGTTTTACTTNTATACCTTTAAAGTACAATTCAGTCCTCGTATGGGGGTATGTTTTCTATTCAAGAGTAAACATATTGAGAAAAAAATTTTAAAGCATCCCCAGTAAAGGCGTTTTTCAATCATGCTGCAACACAATTCAAGTGTCAGGCAACCGCCTTAAGAACGTTCGCCAAGAAATTTTTTTTTTATATTTGTGCTACATACTGTTTAACTTGTAAGCATTATCCGTGACTACTTTTGCCTCTAATACATTTTTTTTTAGATCACATGGTTTTTGCAAAATAACACGTGAAAGTCAAAATTCTACTGTTTTTGTAATATACAAATAAAATAAACCCAAATTATTTGCAGAAATTTAACAGGAGCCGTTAAAAGGTATTGTCTTATGTCATTTAAAGGTATGCTTAACAAAATTTATATTTAAAAAACTCCGGGGCAGCCACAAATAACAAATATGCACGAATATCCTAATTTTCAGCAAATTTTTTTTTAAATTGCAAGAACATTTCCCTGTACTTTTTTATATGCGTCTAGAAATAACTCTTGGTGTCTTCTTTCAGTGTGAATTATCTCTTTTCTGTGCATAAGTTAGATTTCATTATTTGTACATTTTTTGAAACAGAAAAGCTATGATTTTGACATATTTTAATTAGAAAATTATGAGTTAAAAATATTTTGTTTGTGAGGAAACAGTAATCAGGGATAATGTCTAAAAAGTTGAACTGTATGAGGTACAGATATAAAATAAAAAATGATTCTGTTGCCAACGCTTTTGAGTTGCATTGTAAGTGGCGCAAGTGCTCGGATGCTAATGTAAAGCTAGCTTTACTCCCCCTCCCCCATTTTTTTCATAGCAAGAATAATACAACCAACACGATACTATTTCTGTCAGCGCATTATTGTCAGAAATGTGTAAGCCATTAGGTGTTCTTTTAAAATGTAACATGTTCCAGCTACCTCCCCTCCACCCCGCCAGAGGTCAGCATGGGTCGTCGCCACCAGTTCAAGACTACGAGAATAAACTCTCCGCGGGCGTGAAAATACGTGACACGGGTCGTTCATTAGCCCCCACCCCCGCCAACCCCTTCCTTGTAATGACTGACGAGACAGCGGATATTTCTGGCGTGGAGCAAGTGTCCTTCTGTATCAGACATGTCGACCTTAGTGAAACGAAATTCAAAGAGGACTTCCTGCAATTTGTAAATGCATCAGATTTCACAGGGAAGGGGCTTTCAGAACTGATTTCATCAAGTCTCACGTCATAAGGGATTGATTAAAAATATCTTCCGAGTGCAAGGATACGGTGGAGCAGCTGTGATGTCTGGACAGTTCAATGGAGTGCAAGCAAACACATGTCCGAAACAGTCACCAAACACAACTGTTTGCATTCATTGTGCAGCTCGCTCCTGCAGTCTTGTAGTTTCAAAATCCTGCAGAGTCCAGGATACTCGTAACTGTATCGGAATAATTGGAGAGACTCACGACTTTTTCATTCATCCACAGAGGAAAGGGATTTTTTTCTACTGCAATACGAGAAATGGACACTGGCCATCATGCTCGGACACTTAAGACAAATTGTGCAACACGTTGGATTGAACGTCACCGTGCTGTGAGTGACTTCCGTGAGCTTCTGTAACCAGTAGTTGAATCGGTAGATCAAATTACTAACATGCAAGACTCGTCCGACGCATCGCAGGAAGCAGTAATAATCCCTAAAATATTCAATTCTACGGTCAAATTTTTTGATATCTCTAGTCATCTTGGAAAAAATATTCAATATTGGTTTGCCATTCAGTAAGTATCTGCAGACGAAGAACATTGATTTGAGAGAAGCAGTAGATATGGCTCAGATCACTCTTCAAGAAATTCAAGTTTTTGCGGGATGAATCAGTAACGCATTTCTATATAATTTACAAAGAAGCAGCAACCATCGCTCAAAAAAAAAACGGAGAGGTGTTTAGTCTACCGAGAATCGTAGGCAGGTAAAACCTCAGTGAAAATTCCCAAGAGTACCCTGCATCTCCAGAAAACAATTCCAGAATATATGTTATACAATTCTTGGGCAGAGTTATCCTAGAACTACACAGCAGAATTATTTTCCATGCTACACTACAGGAAGGTTTCCACGCTCTCTTTCCCGGCGCTGCAGAGAGCAACGTTTCAGACAACACTGAAGAAGATCTTGAGAAACTTCTTTACTTCTATCAGTGTGATCTGAATGACCAAAACTCAGTCTTCTTGGCAGAAATTAAACTCTGGTATCAAAAGTGGCAACATACTGAGAAGAAATCTCGGAATGTCATGGATGCATTAGTGCGGTGCATTCGTGAGACATTTCCAAATGTGTTTAGTCTACTTCAGATATTAGCCAGACTACCGATATCAACAACTACTGTAGAGAGGTACTTTTCTACCCTCAAAAGGATCAAGACGTATCTCCGAAACACAGCATCTCAGGTATGAGTTGTAACAATGCTTTCTATAGGCCTTATAGCATGCTATAGTTACCTTTACTATCGACGTCAGACGAGTTCGTTCAATTTAAAAGGAAAAAATGTGTACTTTCTTTTCTACTCATCTGAAATTAGTTTCTAAAGCTAACGGTTTATTGTGTTGAGTTTAGGAGAACTGCGGCCACGGTGGTCGAGTGGTTAGAAAGCTCGCCTCCCACCATGGCGATCTGGGTTCGGTCCCCGACAGAGTCACTCCAGGAATGTTGTGTGTGGGAAGTCGTGCCGGACGATGCCGCTGGTCGGCGAGTTTTCTCGGGGCTCTACCGTTTACCCATCCTTGCATTCCGACTTTGCTTCATACAATTCTCATCGGCTCTGAAGAAATCAGGGGTTAAGAGCCGCCCAAATCTTTCGACTTTAGGATAACTATAGAATATTTATTTTGTGTACATTTTGCTTTTTTTTTAATATGTAACTTTTACGAAGTTGATTACATTTCTGGGTAGAATGAATGGACTGGCAATGCTTTCCATTCGCCGCAACATTAAAACAACAACAGACGATATTTGAAAGAACTGTCAAAAAAACCTAGGCGACTTCAATTCGTACTATAGGAAATAAACTGCAGATTGCAAGCCAAATGGAAAGTAATGGTGTGATTTCCCGCACAGTGAAACAAGACATATGGGAAATAGTGATGTGACATTTACCATAATATTTTCTACGTTACTAATGGTACATTTTTAGACTAGGTGTTAGTAATAAAATATTTCAAAATACTTCGAAAAATTATTTTTTTAATGCATACATCCCTCAGTAATTTTAAATTATTAAATATCTAGTAGATTAATTTAGTGGTAATACATGCCGATTTCAAAAGAGTGTCCCTGTTACAAGCATTCATAAGTAAGCAACAAATTTACGTTTTCGTCTTCAATTACGTCGAGCCTGTTCCCACCAAAAACGAAATCCTTGCTACGCCACTGGTTGCACAACACGTACACATTTTTTTGTTATGCTTGCCGATTCAACAATTAAAACAAACAAGTTTTACTTATTTGTTGTATTTATGCTTACGCTTCAAATGATGCCCCCGTTTTAATGCCTGTCGCCTAACAAACCAAGATGCTGCTTACATACCAACACTTGACGCTTAAACAATCGCGCATTGTATGCCGGATCCGAACCCAGAGCCCCTTGTACAGCGATCCCGTGGCTAACCAATCATCCCGCTGAGCTTCAAGGAATCAGAAGGAAAATTTAATTGAACGTAATCTGACAAAGAAGCCTAGAATATATTGCAGTATGATACGATAGAATAAAATTTGTATGCTTTATTAAAATGTTTAATTATGTTAACTACTGTGAAAGCAAACTTGCTTTCAAGTTTTACAGTTATCAGAATAACTATTCTACGCATGCCTGCGATGTTACGTAATTAAATTATCAGAACCTTGCAAACGTTGAAGGAGGGGGAAGGGAGGCAACCACCGTATTTCAACCAGTCCTCTACAACCAATCATTTCCCTTGGAGTTATTTAGGAAAACAAATGGCGGTGAAGAATGTTCAAGGCCGAGACGTAAAAACATCTTGCAGAGGTTCCCACCGTCGTGCCGAAGCGTGACAATGATGGGTTAAAACCGGCCTAAAATAGCGTGACATATTTTNCAGTTATCAGAATAACTATTCTACGCATGCCTGCGATGTTACGTAATTAAATTATCAGAACCTTGCAAACGTTGAAGGAGGGGGAAGGGAGGCAACCACCGTATTTCAACCAGTCCTCTACAACCAATCATTTCCCTTGGAGTTATTTAGGAAAACAAATGGCGGTGAGGAATGTTCAAGGCCGAGACGTAAAAACATCATGCAGAGGTTCCCACCGTCGTGCCGAAGCGTGACAATGATGGGTTAAAACCGGCCTAAAATAGCGTGACATATTTTNTGCAGAGGTTCCCACCGTCGTGCCGAAGCGTGACAATGATGGGTTAAAACCGGCCTAAAATAGCGTGACATATTTTATGGACCTTCCCCTGCCTACTGCGTATTTTTATCCCGGCGGGCGTAGCCACGGACAAAGGCACGCACGTAAACACGCACGCACGAAGCGGCGACCACGACACGAACACACAGCCCGCGTGACGTCACGAGCTCGACCTAGTAAAGACATTAAACACGGGGTGGGTGTATTTCATTCCGCTCCCGAAAACGAACACAGATTTAAAAGTGGAATGTTCTCTTTCGAAATCCTCGGCGCGGAAAATTTTTTCTACAAGCATACCAACTCTACAACTTGTAATTTAGTGGGGAAGGGGGTTATCCTAGTTACAAGCGGTTCTCGGTTAATTGAACACTTTTGACAGTCCTGCTTACGATCTACTTTCCTGCTCCGCCTATATCCTTGCGCTTTACGTGGAATTTACATTGTCAAGGGACCTAATGACTTTATTCATGCGCTAGTCAAGTGAAAGTGTGAAATAGGCTGTTCACGGTAAAGTGAGCACTTTTGAGGCCCCAGTCACTTTTTCCTTTCAGCCATTTTTTATCCTTCGACCACCTTTTCAAATAAATATGCCACGTTAAGTAATAAACACAGTGCGTATATTCCACCGTACTCCGAAGTTAACGTCTAAGACTAGAATAAAATATATTTATTGACTATTATTCCAAATTTGAGGATTTGGAAAAGTGCTCACTTTACCGTAAATAGCCTATAGGAGCCTACATGTGTTACTAATATGTAAATTCATACTATAAAATAAATAAAGCAAAAAATGCACCAACTTGATTTGCCGTAATTTTAAACATTACACTCGCAACATAAAGGCAAGACTTGGAATTACTTTACTTAATTCGCTGCCAACTTAACTGGGAGCTTGAGTGACAGTGTGTACAGTAGCGTATACGCATGGTTAAAGCGCAGTGATTTGTTTTGAAGGTGGTTATAAAAAAGTGCTCATTTTACCATGAACAATCTATAGTTAAGGCAGACTCAAGCGAATTACTTTAATTTTGTTTAAAATACTTATAAATACGTATTTTAAAAAAATACGTTTTGTAGTATAAATTTTTAAGAAGAAAGTCGCGTGCATATAATATCAATGTTTTGAATTGATTTTGTGATTTAGAAAAGTGTTGCTGAAGTATAATTGTTCAAATTTAATGTTTAGTTATTTAATTTTAAATTAAAACTATTTGAATCAAACTTGCAGCTCAGTGCTTGTTTTTTTTAAATACAAAAATAATTAATAATAATAAAATGATAATTAACGTTATTTTGCCAGACGATAGAAAAAGTCATGCACAATAACAGTCTTGTAGGATTGTTTATTAACGTCAGTAATTTTTTACTGATTTTTTTGTGTTATGTATTAAGTGAGATAAACTGAGGAACAATTTCCGACAATAGAGTGTGTAAACTCAGTGCGCACGTTTATATTTAAAGTGATTTAAACATTACAAAAACACAGAGTGGAAATTAAAATTCATAAAAAAGACTTATTTCTGCAAGTAGCAAAGTAACCTGTTGTCGCGCTCGACTAGATTAAAATTTTTTAAGTAGAAAACGTGTTCATTATATTTGTCCGACAGAGAGGAACGAAACTCTTGTTGTCTTTCAATATAGTGCTTCCCTCCCCCTCCCCATACCAACCGCAAAACAAACTTCATATTTCCTGTTTGCATTTGTGACACGACGAACATAACAACTGGCGAAGTGGAAGGCCGATTTCTCAGTTATTCTCCGTGCCATTTTCTATTATAAACATTTACGTTAACGCTTGAGGTAAAAAAAAAATATTGCTATTGTCAAGGTTGCCGCAGTGAAGACGTATCTTCAAGACAGACGATACATGATACCGGCTTTGTCGTGAGGTCAATAACACCGCACTTCTAAGCCCACTATTTGTTGGGAATAAGCGGTTGGTAATGCTGAAAACAAAAAAAAAAAAATCCAACGCTCACTTTTCCTTGGCTGTTGTCGGTAGCTCAGCATCGATTTCCTTGACAAAATGAAGAAGCAATAATTCTTTATCACGCATCCCTTACAAACAGGAACGTAAAGGTAGCTTTAAGTTATGATAAATAAATAATCAATATGTCATTAAGACATAGCAAAATACTAAATCAAGAGGAAACTGATAATGATATTGAAACATCAATCAGCAATAACATTTTAGAATAACACTCATACACAGTATAATATAAAATGTATTCGGTAATAAAATTTTTTCAAAAATGCACAAAAAATTAATGAACGAAAGGAGCTACATAACTGATTTTAAAGTATTCATGAACTTAAAAATGTCCGTAAAATTAGGGAAAATACCGGTTACAAATTATCCAGACATCTGCGTTAAATTACGGTCTCTTCGTTTTTTTCAATAACGTTCTCTTCGTAAATTTCACATAAATCTCCTTGAATTCACGGAAGGTGTCCACAAACTTGCAAGTTTGTTTATTTACATCTGCTTTTTATAAATAGGGGTACCAAATTATTTTTTTATACTTTTTTATGTGGGTGACTCACTGTGTATAAAAATGACTATAAAATAAAAACTGCTTTGTCCGGCGGCGGGATTTGAACTAGGAGAAATATTTTGAGAGTACAACACACTACCCACTCACCTGCCAAACTTTTGCAAAAAATGGCGTTGTAAATACAGCATTTATGTATCTCGTAGCTTAGAGTTACCTCGTAGCTTGTTAGAGTGTGTGCGATTTTGTTTTGTTTTTATTATTTAAGGTTTACAAACAGGGGTAAGAAAAATTGTTTTATTTTCGTTATGTGCGTGTTTTACTGCGTATACAGAAGGCGTTGTCCTGTGGCGGCATTTGAACAAGAATCAACGAATTCGCACTCCATGAGTGATTCGCACTCACCTACTACCATTTTACACGAAGTAGTATTGTGAAGACGCAACTAGCTCCCGTCCCTACCTCGGACGTACTCTTAGCACTTAGCAGTAGGGTAGGTTAGGAAAAAAAACGGGATTTTATACGCTTCAGGTATCGTCTGAATTGTTCGTGTCTCAAAATCGAAGCCGTAAGAATACGAAGAGCTTCCGTATTTTATATTTACGGAGCTCATTTCCGTTATTCGTCATTACGGAGTGCCTATCCCGTAAATTAAATCTACATCTCCGTAAAAGTTTCTGTAAATACACAGAAATTTCTAAAAGTGTAGGGTTACCACGTTAATCTCTCGTGATGCAATTTTACCCTTACTTATCTACAGCATCATCTGCAGAGCTAATACAGAACTTCGCTACATGTGGATGACCATAATTAAAGATTTATTGATCAGTAATTTCAGCAACGTCAGCTGCGGTTCCTGTACTGGTAAGGTGCACTGGTTGTCGCTGGCCGTTTTTCTTCCCGTGCGAGGCTACGTTTACTGAAAACACTGAATACACTGGATTCTGTGAAGGTCATTTAGCGCTAGAAAAATCAGACAGCGGATCTTTCAAGACCTGCGCTCTCTAAACATTATCACAGTTATTCATACGTTAGCAGATTTGAATATGAAAAATAACTCGTGTGGAAATGCCGCGAGATAAACAATGAAAGCATTACCATAAAAATTAATTTATATTTCGATGCAAATATATACTCTCGAAATTCTACGGAATCCAAATAGTATTTACATGCCAGCAGTGTTTAAATATAAGTACCGAAACCAAATTTACAAGCGAGATTAATTTTTTATTTCATCTTATTTCACTTTGTCTAATATGAATGCTGAATGTTGCATAACTACGGAACCGCTGGCAAGCAGAAATAATTACTGGTTACTGCTAAGCATTCCCCTGATGAAACAACGATGAACTGTCAGTGACACCAGCGTTGGCCAGTAGTGTCGGAGGGCGGTGATAGGATTAAAACACGTTTTTGCCACTCTAGCATGCCAGACGTCGCGAAACGTACCGTGGCTGCAACGAAAAATGCTTCTAGAACTACTCTGCAACTAACTGCGCGACGTGAAAAGGCGAAATAACCTTCTGAGTAAGACCCCCACCTAAGTGCAGCCATCCGACGACATAGTGGGTTTATATTACTACGAATGTAGCTTCAATTTTGGAAATTTCTCTAATCACAAATGTATGCTCATGTCGCGGATCGCGGGACATTCCCAAGAATATTTTGAAAATGCAAAGACTGCTGCTATCAAAAGCGACTTCTCAGTTGAAAAAAAAAAATCTTAAAATAGTTTCCTAACTAGTTACGTGACATGTTATTTATTTAGAATTTTCCGTGCTACCGAACAGCGACAAGGCCTTAGTAAGGGCATGCTTACGTTCTGAAATAGGGAAGGAATCAGTCAACACATATGTTAAGGAATCATCCCGCATCCGCCTGGAGAGATTTTGGAACACCCTGGAATATATAAATCAGGACGACTGGACAGGGAATCGAACCCAGGACCTCCCGAATGTGATTTCAGTGGTTCACCACCACGCCCACTTCGTGAAATAACAGTCCGCTGTTTAAAAACCTGCATCCTATAAATTGTAAAATTAATTACAAACTACTAAATTAATGTAGCAGAAGGAAAGTAACAAATTTTTTTTTGGAACGAGCGTGCCGAATGAAAGGCGGGACAGCATACATCCAGTGGTGGAAAAANTCGTATGATCGCCAGTTGTGGAAGAGTGAGTAAAGAGATTTGGGCGGCTCTTAACACCGAGGTCTTGAGAGCCGACGAGGGCGATATAGGCGAGTCTGGGGCGGCGCCGGAATTCAAGGGCGGCGGGGAAACGGGAGATCCCCCAGAAAACCCGCACGACCAGCGGTATCGTCCGGCACGATTCCCACGTGCGAAAATGCCGGAGTGAACCGGCCGGGGATTGGACCCGGTTCGCCTTGGTGGNATCGTCCGGCACGATTCCCACGTGCGAAAATGCCGGAGTGAACCGGCCGGGGATTGGACCCGGTTCGCCTTGGTGGGAGGCGAGCAGGCTAACCGCTCGGCCTCCGCGGGCCCTATCGCTATTTGTAGCTTTATACGAAACAGAACCTGTAGACGCTGACAATTTATTTAAAAAGCAGTTGGATTAATGCGAATGTCTTCCGACTAGATAGACTGGGATTCAATTCCTATCACCGACAAGTGCTAATCTCAGCCTTGCCCAGGTTTCAAGCAATGATATAGCCAGTTTAGCTGCTTTCAACTTAATAACAGATTTTCTCAGTGAGGCCGGATACACTNGGTTTCAAGCAATGATATAGCCAGTTTAGCTGCTTTCAACTTAATAACAGATTTTCTCAGTGAGGCCGGATACACTCAAGCACAAAGTACTTAAAAATGAATATTTTGCCGGTTAAACGCATTCATACAGCTTAATATCTTAATTACACACAAAAATTAAAGGCTAAGAAATACTTCGACAGAAATACATCATTCGGTAAAATATTTTCTCTCATAATTAGTAAAAAAAAAATAATGTAGAATTGTCCTTTCTTGGCTTTATATATAGACTTCCATAAAAATTTAGAAAAAGATAAAAGTGTACAGCGTTTATTTATGTGCAATGCTCTCTCAGGTGCATGAAGCCGCGAGCAGTAATTTCATCCCCAAGAGGTTGATTTGAAAAGCATCCCATTAACCGAGTCAACGATAAAACAAATACGCTCACGAGTGTTTGAAGTTGGAAATGTCGAAATACTCCACACATATGTGTCGTCGTCGAAATGATCCGTGCTCTGACAATTCACAAACAAAGCAATACAAAACATGTGTTGGGAGCGTCCATGAAAACGTCCACAGACACAAAATGAAGGCATCAGAACCTTAAAACTGCATTTATGTCGCGATGAAAATAAATACTCACGCAAATATATGGAATATAAACTGGTAAAGTAAGCAAGCAGCGCTTCAAATAACTAAAACAAACTATCGTGCGTAAAATTTCAATACGAATTAAAAAATAATAATTATGGGATACTTTGTATTTTAAGTAAAAATATCGGTGTCAAAACTTTTAAGCATGCTCAATAAATAGTGCGGATTTTATCAGCTTCAGTTATCCCCTGCAAACAGTTAAATTATAAAGTACAAGGTTATTGTTGGAACATTGGCAAATAGTTTAAATTTTTACATACACTGTCGATATATAAAATGTGTATAATAGTATTAAAAAAGAATACACTAAATTATTCGCTCTTATAGAACGAGACACACACACACACACACACGCATGTATGTATGTATAAGTTCGCTTAAAAGAAGATATTTCTAACTCTTGTTAAAATATAGATGCTCGATTTAACATTGCCTAAGCTAGCTTAGAATCTAATAAATTTTCTGAACTTAGCCATCAAGTACAGAGTAACTCACACATGGCACTATAGTCTGATAACGTGAGCTCACCAATGTTTCATTTATACTAATTTAATTTAACCGATTTATGAATAGGGTAGGTTTAATATTTAAGTGCAAAAATTTCTGGAGAAAAGACTTTCTTCGAAAGGAAATTATAATACATCTATAAGAAAAATTATTGAGGGACATAAGCAAAATAAAAGCTAGTGTTTTGTATAAATTTCTTTAAAAGAGAAAGGTTGTGGGGCTTACACTTTTTTTTCCCAAGGAGATCCACCAGAGTTGACATTCCACCTCGCATTTCCTTTTTTTTTAAATCGTTGTTGCAAAATCAAAAACATTTCAAATTAATTAATTCGCCAATTTAATTTTGTGGCGTTAGCCGATAACGTTCTAAAGTGTAATGTACAGATATGGAAAAACAATTTATTTATATAAAATCTCAATGAACTAGTGTTACAAATTAAATATGGGTGGTGCATGAGATGAAATGGAAGACATTTTACTAAGGTACCCATGTCTGGAGATGCCTTCTTATACAAGAAATGGCGATAATAGCGAGCATGAGTGGCATAAGGTATTAAGAAAAGCTCATGTGAATCAGTATTTTAAATCAGGTTCATTACGCACAGAGAGAAATTACAGCAGCTGCTCACGATTGTATCCTCCACGCTCGACGCGTGTTGCAGTGAAGATGGCCGAAGATGGCCCGAGTCTTCTCGATGGCCTCGGATGCTGCACGAATCCTGGCATCGAGCTCTTCTCGTCGTGAAATGAATTTAGTCAGATATCTCCCGTGCAGAGTCTAATGCGAATGCATCGAGCAAATTTCATTCGAAACGCGTCCACTCATAGTTCCCACAAAAAAAAATATTATAGGCTGTTCCACGGTTAAATACGCATTTTTGAAATCAGACTTTGAGAAATGCCGCTGCAGCCACTTGCACGCATTCAAACGGGTACACGACTGGCATGCGGCCAGTAAAGTTGGTAACGACTGAGGGACAGTAGTTTCACGTGTTAACTTTGAATTATGTGTTAGGTAAACATTTGAGCATACTGCAATTAAAACGTG
>NQII01000723.1:775700-804342 GCA_002778355.1 Clitarchus hookeri
GGGGGGGGGGGGGTTGGCCGGCCTCCCCGATCCCCCGACGACCAGAAGCCGTGACTGTTTGGTCAACTGCCGTAGCGAGCTGGCGCTTCATCACACTGGAACCACGTGGTCCCTCGGATATCCAGACTCGTCGCATACTCAAAAATGGCCCGGTGGGAACTCCCTCGAGAACTGCAGATACGTTGCCGAGTTGAGGCGCGGTGGCAGAATGTGCGGCCCTATTGGACCGTCGCGTCCTTTGTAAACACAGTCCAGACGTTTACTGAAAACCTCTGCTGATGCCTGTCGTGTGGCGGTGTTCCTCGGTCCGTATCGCCGACTGTTGGTATATAAGGAGGCGTTTCCGGAAATGGGTACCTCAATAAACATATCCTCCATTTCATCTCAAGCACCACGCATACTAATTTGTAACACTCGTTCATTAACATCCTGTGTATGTGTATGTGTGTGTGAGTGTGTATGTGTGTGTGAGTGTGTATATATGTGTGTGTGTGTATATATGTGTGTGTATATATATGTGTGTGTGTATATATATGTGTATATATATGTGTATATATATGTGTATATATATGTGTATAAATATGTGTATAAATATGTGTATATATATATGTAAATATATATATACATATGTAAATATAAATAAATATATATGTAAAATATATGTAAATAAGTATATGTAAATATATATGTAAAAATATATATGTAAATATATAAATGTAAATACATATGTAAATATATATATACACACACATGGGACACTGTGACTTATGACTACGAGTGAGCTTCACGAATACATGGAAAGAAAGGGCCAATTGAGCGATTTCTTGGAGGTTCGCAAAGTACTTCCAAGATAATTACTAACGGCAAGAAGAAAAGTGGAGTTCAAACATATAATCCGAGGGTGACAAGGGGGGAGGGGGGAATGGTAATGTGGAAGTACGCGACTAGTGGCGAGAATACGTATCATAGACTTCGCGATTTGTGGCGGTAATCACTTCCGTTGCCGTCAGTCTTCCTCTACGCAACTGCTTCCAAGTCAGGCAAATATTTTAATAACTACTTTGGCTTTTTTTTCCGATTCCTTCCACGAAAGATGGGTTTGGCTGGTGAATGCAGTAGAGTTCATGTTTGCATGTGATCATGCAAAAAAAATAAACTTAACCAAGTACACCGAAGTGACAACGCACTCAAAGTAATAATAATATTTTGCATAAGAACTATTTCTTACTGCGCATTACCAAACCGCCTATTATCTCTCGGTTTTAATTCATATTAACTATTAATTAAATGTTATAATGCAATAATAAAACATAAGTAAAGGTTTGTATTTAACCAAACATAATGTACTTTTATGTTAACAGAAGTATAAAACGGTTTTGAGACATGGCATAATTACGAAACAATCAAGCACGTCATAAATGTGGTGATTTTTCAAAAGCTCAGTTCAAAAAGTGTGCAGGGACTATGAATAGATTATAGCCGAAAATAGCATTCAACAAAGCCAGTCCCTCGAGTGTTGGGAGACATGATTCATTCCTTGTTGAGACAATATTCCTTGTCTCATAAACACCTGCTACCAATACCTTCAAGCGCGAACACACATTACTGACCACGAAATATAACAAAGCGTTATACTGATAACTAGGGCCACCTTTTTTTTTTTTTTTTTTTTTCGCGAAAAGATTTACGCGGACGCTAGACTTCGATATCCTAAGTGCACACTTGCAGTCTATTGGCCGCTTGCCTTTGTGTGGAAACGGTCTGTTACATGAGTGAGCCAATCAGAATTCAGTTTCGCCCGTACTGACCGTCCGTGATTCGCGGGAGACAGATAAGACGCATATCGTTTCAAATGAGCCAATCGAGAAAATTGTTCTGAACCTACGTGCAATGGAACACAGCTTGTACTAAAACCTTTTCGCAAAAAAAATATAAAAAAAGCAGGTACCGCCACTGATAACTTAACGGTTCCGAACAATATATTTGTTTGTAGCAGAGCCTAAAATTAAATATTTATCTGCGACTCAACGGTCTAATTCCAAACATTTTTTTAAAGAAACGAGTTAAGGTTGTGTCTATTACAATTTTTAAAGAACTATGAAATATTTAAAAAATAAGCATTTTTTTCAGGAAAGAAATTAAACTCGATAAGTATGGAGCAGCGCTGGAATGCAAGGGCGGGAAAAACGAGAGATACCCGAGAAAAAACCCGCCGACAAGCGGCATCATCCGGCACCAGCTGTTTATAAAGGTTTTTTTTACTTGCGTGCCGAAAATAGCGTGATATAAGTACAGTGACTGAAATAAAAAACTGCGACTTACTAATGACTTCACTAGTGATATATTATCAAAGTCAACAAGACCGCGAACTGACGGCCGCGCCGAGTGTAGGCAGCCACGCACCAGGGCGCCGACGAAATTATTGACTATACTACGAATTTATTTAAGATCAACGAATCAGCTATGTTTTAAAAAAAATTAATAAACTTTTTTTAAAAATAAAATACTAAAAAATAAACTTGTAAGTGATTTCATGTTATTTCAATAACTGATTAAAATAAGGCTCTACGCATGTGCTGAAACATACTGTCGTTAAATCAAACGCGCGTTGCGAACCCTGACGCAGTCTCGCATATGTCAAAACAATAAATAAATAAAAAACAATTAAAGAAAAGCAATTTCCAATGCGACCAACATTGTACTATTCAGCGACGCCTGCAGCTCGGAACGGAATGGAATATTGCAGGGAGAAGTACTCGTCGCTGTGGGAGACAGGTTGCCAGCTGCACGCGCCGGGTTTTGTGACCATGTCGTTTTATTCCTCTCGCCGCCGACGCTAACACGGGCTACAAACTGACACACTCTCGCGTCGTCGCGTCGTCCAAAACAATACTTCTTCCTGCGCAATAAAAACATCATTATTTTTCAAGTCACGGATAACCCGGTGTTAAGGCGACCGTCTACCTGGAACTTTTTCCCACGTTTAGGCCGAGAAGCGCGGGAGCGATAAGGGCTACACTGCCACGCGCATCAAGTAAGCCATCGCCGCTAAGCGCAAGGCTCTGAACTGGCGTGCAGTGTTCTCGTCGAGCTGCGTGTACCTATGGGACTTTCAGCGGTGACCATATTATTTTATTAGTGGTAAGTCTTTAGGAAGGTTCAATGCAGGCCCCTATAGTAGTTTTGTATGTATCTGATGCGTGCATTTTGAGCTACAGCGCCTTGGAAAGGCAGTTTTTTTTTGCGGTTTTGGAGTACTCTGAATTGATGTTTCTAACGTACGTGATATTTTTAAAGTGCTTAACAGCTCTCGTCTGAAGTGTGTGTTCTTTTCGTATATCAGTACGTTGGACGCACGCTTAATAGTTTCGTTGAAAAACGTGTATTTCGAAAACTCTGCAACGCAGTTCAAGCGCCAGGTAGACGGGCGCCTTAAGCGACGCTCGTTAGTACGGTGCACCGTCAGAACAGTACGGCGTAAGCGTCTGAACGCATGTCAGTTTCACGCCGAGCTGAAAGGGGGACGTACGATATATTCTCCTGTCAAGTTGTGAGTGATGCTCGAGCACACACTGATGTACAGGTCGTTACCGAGAAAAGAACAGCAGCCCGCCACCTCTCGCTTCCGGGCTTACTAGGTCTTCAGCGAGCTAACGAGATTCCGTCCGAAGCCGCTGTACTCGCGCGAAGGAAGAAAATTGCTTTCGCTACAAACACACGCTCGACGGGAGGCTTGATCGTTTTCTTGTTGTATCGAGATTTATTCTCGTTGACGACTGGAGCCTGGCAACTTTTATTATAAATGATCCCGGCGTAAAAAAAAGAAAAGGCAAAAAAAAAAAACTGCCTACGTCAAACGGCGTCTGGAAAGAAAACGCAACCAATTTTTTGATTGAGATATGGACTTGGCGGCTAAATCTACCACAGCTCAAACTGCGGAACAAACATCAGACCTTATTCGAATTTTCGTGGCAACCGAACTTGCAAATTTGGCAGACTGTTCGGTAGAACTCGTTTTTGCCGATATAAGGTACATATCGATTTTTAAACAACGTAAACAGTTTACTACAGTGGCAGTAACTCATTTATACTAAAAACTTAACCACTGGAAGCATTTTCAGAGCCGAATACTTACTCAGGAGCATTTATCAGGGCCAGACGTTTCCATCAAGGTATGACCTCCAAATTCGCGTTATTATTTAGCAACATGCTAGACTTCACTGTCCCATGCCTACTTGACCGCAATCCGTGATTTCATTGGCTACTTACAACCACGCGGCTTCATTCACCTGCGTGACTGCTTCACTGGAAATTGGCTGCTCAACCACTGAGCCTGTACTATTGGCTGAAGCGTCCTTGGGATGTGTCATAACAGGTTGTCGATCAATGGCAGAAGTCAAACGAGCATACGACAGACTGAAGTTTAGTCTGCAGCCACAAAATAACGCGAATTTCGCAGGTCCCTGATCATAACTGTTTAGCTAACAACAACTGCAGCCTGCTCCAACCCAACGAATCACGAACTTAAACATTATCTGTATATATGTATGTATATGTATAAATACATAAAAGTATATACACAGAAGTACATAGACACAGTCGAATCGCATTATCATGACGACCTGCTAGCATCCAGAGTAACCGCCCTTCGCAGCACGGACAGCAGCTAGACGAGCTGGCAGGGACTCAGTCAGGTGCTGGTATGTCTCCACGGGTATCTGGAGCCGTGCTGCCTGCAGTGCGTCCCACAACTGTCGAAGGGTACTTGGTGGAGGAGACAGACGGCGAACACGACGATCGAGGTGGTCCCACAGATGTTATATTGGATTGAGATCGGGGCTGTTTGGGGGCCAGTGAAGAACTTTGAAGTCTTGATCGCGCTCTTCCAGACACGAGCAGACACTTCTAGCCGTGTGGCAAGGCGCATTATCGTGCTGGACGATCCCATCCTCCCGAGGAAAGACAATCATAATGTACGTGTGGACGTGATCGCAGAGGATGGATTCATAACCAAATCGACCAAGAGCGCCTTCTCCACGGATGATGGGACCTAGAGAATACCACGAGAACATTCCTCAGACCATAACACTGCCCCCACCGCCTTGTCTTCGTCCACCAATGGATGAAGGGTGTCAGTTCTCCGACGTTTATCGCCGGACACGCTGACGTCCATCCGTTCTGTGCAGCTTAAAACGTGACTCGTCGGAGAAGGCTACCCGTCGCCAATCAGCAGCGGTCCAGTCGCCATACCGTCGAGCAAATTCCAATCATTTTCGAGTCATTCCGTGTGAAATCACCAAGGTCTGGTTGTTCGACTATTTTTTAAAATTTTGAATTGTTTATACGACATATAGCTTTATCAAATAGAAGCATCTGCCACCATTTTCAATATAGGCTTGTTTTTCTTCCCAACCGCAGGNTATTTTTACGACATATAGCTTTATCAAATAGAAGCATCTGCCACCATTTTCAATATAGGCTTGTTTTTCTTCCCAACCGCAGGCTGAAACAGGGCCTTGTAGAGGTTGTGATAAAAGGCCATTGTTNGGCTGAAACAGGGCCTTGTAGAGGTTGTGATAAAAGGCCATTGTTGGCATCTTATGAAAGATAGAAGGTTATGGTTTTCGCTGACGTAAAGAAAACATTTGAGGATTGAAAAAAATGCATAGTGATAATAGTAAATAATTTTTTTACCCTAAGTGAAATGACCTTGAAATATGTCAAAACGTTTTAAAAAATGTGCATTTTTAACGACCTTTTAAGGTAACGGGGTTGGAACCACAAGACAATTAGAGAGTAACAGTGTCTGCATCTATTGATGCTTAATAATGGTATAAACATCCTAATAAAACAAGTTCAACAGTAAACTGAAAAGTAAAGCTGTAAAACTTGGAAGATGTATTTGCACACGTCCTGTATTCGAAACATAAATATATAAAAACAATCGTATTTAATCAGTAGTCACCTTAGCTGAGGTTGTTAGACCGTAGCGCTCGGACGCAAACGATCTGGATTCGAATCCCGGTCGAGCTATCAAGTTTTATTTATATTACCCGAAATTGTTTGATATACGCAGAACAAACAAATCTTTAATTGCACCAAACCAAATCTTTGTTTGGCGCTACCAAATAAAAGCAACAAAATAATTTGGTTTCATTAGCAAAATATTTCATTGGCCCCATACAATCAAGAATTATGTTGGCCGAAACAAACCTTTCTTGTAGTGCACACAGTTATTTTACAACTGATAACGCAAGTTTTTTTCGATAGTAATTGTTTCCCACGCGTCCTTCCAAACAGTTATTCAAAAATACAACTACAGTTTACGATAACAGTTGTTTTTTTTACGGTACTTAATTTTTTTTATCGTTTGTTAATTTGTTTCAACTTTTAGTATATTGCATTTTTAGTCTCACACTTACGATAAACCCTCAGAATCGTATTTTTTAGATAACGTATACCCAAAAGTCCACCTGATTTTCAATAAAGGCATAATTATTTGTAGTTTTCGAAATATTCATTATAAAATAAAACATAATAAATCATTTTTTCCTTGCTTCACAGTAGCTACATTTTTACTTTTCAAATACATTTATTGTAGTGTGATGAACAGATATAAGGGTAAAAAACATAATATTATATAGGTTATTTACCACGGGTTTTTAAATGCTTTTAAGTACATAAGCTGTGATCACAGTCCTTTCCTACAGTCCTGACGTGTGTCTAGTAAAACTGCACGAAGTCGCTGAAATCGCTGCAGTCGCTGAAATGGCGTGCGGAGGATGTGAGCTGCGGCGTGTTAAGAAGTGACGTAGAGAGATTTGTTTCAAACGTTTTCAATTACCTTTCTTAGCTGCGCCCGGGCGTTGACTTTGAAGCAACCAGTTGCACATGCTTCTGAAATGCCTAGGTCGCGGTTACTTCCAACCTTTGCGAACCCCGCTAAAGTTCTACTTCCAGGATATTCCTCCGCCTCATACAAACAAAACCTTAGAACATCACACTAGAGGGCCAACGCACCGCTTTCGTGCGCACTCAATGTGATAGTATTCTGCATAAGAACTATTTTTCACTAGGAATTACCAACACAATGATTTTCTCTCTGGATTTATCCGTAATAGTTACAAATTAAATATTATAATTTATGGGCAAAATATAAGAGAACGATTTTAATTTTACCAGAGATAATGTATCACTATGTAAACACAAGTATAAAACACTTGTGATACATGTTGTTTAGGAAACAAACAAGCACGTGGTGCATGGGGTGATTATTCAACGGTTTGATTAAAAAAGTGTGAAGAAACCGGGAATAGATTAAAGCGTGTATACGGGTACTTTCAGTGCGCGGATGTGTTAGTGCAGTCAACAGTATGNTCGCAAATGCCACGACTGAATAAACAACGCTGTTTTAAAAGGAAATAAGATTTCGGAACTGGACGGCACTGGGCACAGAATGATCATAAATACGGGAGAAATCTGCCAACAAAAAGTGATAACAACCTCGGCGTCGAGGCTCTATCAGAAAGAGACCAGATTCGTAACAAAGCAATCTTGAAAATCTTGATTGTGCGACGCCAGCGCCGTCGAGCCTTGCGTCTTTGGTATTTCAACTCTCCGAGGTGGCTTTTCCTACGCTCGGCTCGGCTCCCCACCCGTTTCCTCCCCTGATTCCTCTCCCTTGTTTTCCGCCCCTTGCGCGTCATCGTTTTTTTTTTTTGTAAAGTGGACTAGTTAATATAAGTCGCCGCACTCTCTGTGCCGGGCCTTATTCAGATGCAGATGCACTCTCGGCTTGCGAGTCAACAGTAGCGGACGTGGAGGAGCGGACCTGCCTCGCCATCAACACAACCCAGCTACTCGCGGCGCACACCCTGGGTACTGTGGTCGGCCAAGAAACGGGTGACCTTGAGCCTATCCCCTAGTGGGTCTGCGGCCACAGTGCATGGCACAGTATTTTATTAGGCACACTGTTGAGAAATAATACACACGCTCCAGGAATTTCCGGGCCTTATTGCCCCCTCCCCCTAGGACTGGAGCTGGTTGGGGGCGCGATGTATGCTGGCTACCAAACCATCCCGCCCAGCGCTCCACAAGTTCATGGGGACTGCACTGCAACACCTGCGGCTGCAACACCATACATAAATTAATACACCTCCAACAACTCCCAGTTACTCCTGAAATGTTAGGGGAAAACGCAAGTACTCGCGANCCTTCCACAAACCAACACACAGCCGCGTGTCACTGGAAACAAAGAGGAAAAGAAACCCATTTACAGAATAGTAGTCCCTGACATTAAAAGTTACAAATCAGTAGTGCTACTGCTAGGTCGAATTTCAAAAATCGGCTTCACTTTATCCATTACCCGTGACGGTCAAAAAATTCACATTTTTAACGACCGACCATAACCTTTTCAGGAAAGCAGACAACTTGCTGAAAGCCAACTCCATCCAGTACTATACATTTAGTAATCCTTTAGAACCACCGCAAAAAGTGGTATTTAATATTCCGGCTACCTTTAATGTACTAGACTTACACACTGAGTTTACCGACCGCGGCTATGCCATTATAGACATAATCCCATTTTGCAGAGATTCCACAAACCCAAACAAGCATAGGTTGCAGCCGCAAAGAATTTTCTGCGTGATGGCCGCGCAAAATAAGAAACTACCTCCCCTAGTATCAATAACTAGATGAAACATGACCGTGGTTCACCCCTGTACCTATAGAAAAAGGCCACAAGATTTCCCCAGATGCAGCAACTGCTCGGCAATGGGCCACAATCATAACTACTGTGGAACGAAGAAAGTCTGGCCACAATGCGCCGGGCCACACGACATAGGCATCTGTCCCAAACGCACAGAGACCACGACTTGTTGCAATTGCCAAGGCCCACACTTATCAACTTCAAAACTCTGCCCAAAATTCTTAGAGCAGGTGCAACAAAACGTCAAGCCCAGGCCGACAAGCTCAAGGCACAACAGCAAAAACCCACTAACCTAGTTTCAGTGCCGACTAGAAACCTGGCAAATTACCAAAAAATTAACGACTCAAAAAACCTGCCACGTAACCTCTCGTACGCACAAGCGTCGATGGGCCTTCAACAGCCAGCTACAGTCACCACTCTACCCCTAGTTGCGCAGGATACACACACACAGTAGTACCCTGTCAGCTCCACCCAAACAAACACAACCAATATTCCCACACCCCCAAAGTGTGCCGGGAGGACTTGGAGAAGCACTCCAAGACATGAGTTCACTAATGTGGTTCCTGTCGGAGTCCGACTTCTCAGTCATCATGGCACACTTCAAACCTTACATGTCAAAATGTCAAACTTTAACCACTCCACAGGAAAAATCCTGGCTCCTTCTAGAAGCGTTCAGTTCCTTTTGTGAAATAATCTTAATCTCTCCTTCATAAAGCCGTTCCGGAAATTCCTGGTTCTTTAAACAATAACATAAACTCTGACGAGAGAAATATACGTGAATTTTTAACCGACACCAACTGATCGTAGCACTTTCTGTTATATAATTAAATAACCCTAGCTCCACTTTGCAAGCAAGCTATTACAGAAAATGTGAAAGTAAGACTCTTAAATTGCTTCAATTACCAACAAACCCACAAGTAAACTCTTTTTAAAGACCTCAAATATTCAAATAATACACTATTTTCAGATTTTAAAAATTAATTTCAACCTATAAACGGGACACAAAACTAAAAACAAATAACTTTCTTACTATATATATATATATATATTAAAATAAGTCAACCTAGTAACATTACAAACCTAATTAAAAGTTTTTAATTTTTCTGACACAAATTTTCAACTTCCAAATGTGTTCCACGTATAAAGACGACAGTGCTGCCATCTCTTGAGCGGCGGATGAAGTCCCGCCTACCGCGAGAACTCCAGGCCAATCAGAGACCTCCGGCCACGTTAAACTAAAAGTTATAATTCCTAGCTCACTTTTCCAACATTCTTTTACAAAATCACGGCTGTTTTTCCTAGATATATTTAACTAATAACAAATAAATTATTTTAAACCATTAAATACACCTCGGCGTCGTCTTTACACGAATTAAAACCGTTTAAAAAGAAGTTTCTTAACCAACTTTAATCGCTCGTCAGAAGAGCACGCATGCACGAGGAAAAAACGTAACCTAAAACAATCAACTTCTTAAACAGACATAACAAATGTTCCTTTTAAAACATTAAATACATTTTCAAAAAACTATTACTAGTCAACAGCACCATCCAGTCACGCTTAAAATAACAGTTACCCTCAGTAACTGGTTGGAAAACAACTTAAATGTCAAGCAATTATTCCTTTTCACAAGGCCACGCCATCACGACGTGTATCGCGTTTTTTACATTCTCTTCTGGCAATTAGAATCAACTTAATATATATTTCCATTATTCAACCGCCACCGAGTCCACCCGTGGGCTTGTTGGTGGCAATTTAAAAAGCCCTGCAATATTCAGAATTCTTGTTTTTAATTAACAACTAGGTGGGAGTTTGCTACTCCCGCCTCCCCACCCCCCTTGCAGGCAGGTGGGGTACGGTAGAAATTGCCAACCCTTCCACTGGGGAAACCTGGTGGACAAAAAGTGACTCCGGTGGGAAACTGCCGCAACCACAGATTGACATGGGGCAGTGGGCGGAGGGGCTTGCCTTTCCTAGCCCACTGCATTGAATGATAGCACCAACTGGGTGGTTAAGGGCCCCTCACGGGGCCTGAATTACCCCCGCTCTGAGCTTCGGCAATGATGAAAAGCGGCGGCCGGCCTTATTCTTACTCTACGACTACTCCTCGNATTCCTCGTTGGGTCGACGCCATGCTGGAGCTGCGAGAAGATTTGCAATACGTCATACATTGTCATTTTACCCATCCTTGAGACGTGGGTGTATATGAGGCACTTTTGACTTGCTTCGTTGCGTGTGCAGCCGTAACGTGGAGGAACATGGGGAACTGTGAGTTGTGGACGCAGCTTTGTCTATTGGGTCTGTTTGAGTGTTTTTAATAAATGTGTGGCGTAACTTTGTGTGGTGTCGGGTATGCAGTGAGTTAGTCTTTGTGGTTTTGGTCGCCTGCCGAAATTTGGTTTTGGTTAAACTAAATTCTAGCTTTGCTGCGTGCCTCGGTTTGTTTTAACGTGTGGTGTTTAGTGTTGTCTGCAGCCACAAGTTTACCTTAAAGTTTAATCGTTTTTTACTGCATATCCACGACTCATGCGTTGGGCGTAAATAAGTTAAATTTTAAACGTGGTATTCCTTTTTTCTTTTAATCTATTGGAGCTTTGGTGGGTTTTTGGATTGCCTCCATCGATGTTCTATTTTAATGTGAATTTTATAACAGTTTTTATATGTATTTTTAATAAAGGAAACTTTACTTGGCTTCCTAGGCTGCCTCTCTTTGGTTAAATGCTCCATCAATAATCTATAGTCAACTTTACTGGTATTTAAAGTATTTTAAAATATTGTATGTAATTAAAATCAACTATTTAATGTACGTTTGATAACGTCAATTTTGAGTGAGAAGCTTATGTAATATTTTTACGTTTGTAATTTACTGTGTTGCAAATTTTTATATTGTTGTATACATTTTTTTGGGATCTTCAAAGTTTTCGCGATTAACGATTTTATATGAATCAATATGGTGCTGTCAATTTACGTAAATTTTGGTTCAAAATGTACAGTTTAACTTCGTTTAGTCTAAAATTATTTGTGCTTCGGCACAATTGCGTAACGTCTGTTTTCATGAGTAGATATTTGCATGCGCTGTTCAGAGTTGATTGAGCACTTCTGAAATCAACCTATGAAGAAATGTCACTGCCGCTACCTGAACATATCCTACGGGCACACAAACTGCCACGCGCCCAGTAAAGTTGTTAACGACGGACGGAAAGTAGTTCAGTAAACATCTGTCAATAATAACATCATTTCTTTTGGTTCCTGATTTTATTTTAATGCATACAAGTGTAAGAATTAGCCAATTTGTAAAATATTTACTTTTCTAACAATTTCACAGTTCCGCTTGACCGGCGCATGAACAAAGTGATCAGGCCCATGCCAATGTTAATTTCGCATATGGTGGAAGAATACACAATTTGCATTCGAATAGATCTTACGCAGGGCTTTCAAAAGCGCTTAGTTTACCGTGAACAGCCTACAACAACAATCACTATAGCTCTGGAAGCTAGCTAGCAATCAGTTTTGTTGGCGGCGGTATGATACAGCTCTATTTGTTTACATCGGGACTGAAGTAAGGGTGAAATAAGCACAGTTTCGTGTTCGGAGACAAAGAAAGAACTCGCCCGCCGCTGGCTGTCGACGGCATGTCCCTGCGACAAGCGCGTCTCGGGGTGAACAACTGAAAGCTGACACAACGCCCGCATCCCAACCTACATCACGAAGAAAAAAGGAGAAAGGGGGGGGGGGCGACAGACCATTGTCTCCTCTTGCATCAACCTTTATGTTGCGAGACCTACAAGGACGTGCGAGACCTACAAGGACGGGATACCCGCACACCAGCCTAGCCTAATACAAATAAACACAACTCTTGGGCCATCCGCTCTTCAAAATTATTTAACATTTCATCCGCGCGTATACCGTAGCATCAAGGTTTCCCGAGAATAAATGGATTTATTCCCAATTATCTCGAAAACGTCGCGTTGTATCAGAAAACCACTAAAAGCGCAAATAATTGTGTTATCATTTTTTCGTCGCTCTGTGCCCTCTCTGTTGGCTTATCTATTCTTTTCCCGGGTTATTTTTGTGGTTCCTGTGTTCGTAGTGCTGATTTATTTGGTTCTATAATCTGACAAGGAGTACTTATCCCGGCGTGTTTCATCGTGGATTTTGTCCTATTTTTGTGTGTTTTTTGAGTTTTTACTGTCCAGCTGTGTCAACTGATGTTTTTTGCTCTGGTTTGTTCACTCGTGTGTGTTGTTTTCGTTTTCGTCATCGAGTTTTCTTTCGGTTTGCTTTCGTTGTATATCCTGGTTTGTAATAATACATGTTTCGTTCGTCTTTTTGTCGTTTTAATTATATTCATATTTATTTTATATTGACAAGGAAACAGCTTTTCCTAATTATCTGTATGTGGTGTTGTAGAAGGAGGGGGGGGGGTCCGGTTTTTCCCTTAATGCTGAGTTCTTCGTGTGTGACGGATTTTTATTTAGTCTCATGGTCGGCAATGGACACTATCCAATCACGCCATCATAATAACATGAACTCGCCATTACCATTAAACTTCGAAGATAAAAGATTGCATCATAAATACGCTGAAAGTAACATATATATTTTACTTTACAAATAGTTAAATGACCGCCATTGTTAAACAAACGTCGGTGGATTCTGCTTGAGTATGAAATAAATTGAGGTCAACGTGAAAAAACGTTATCATTGAATTTTGTTCCTGTCCGGACAACCAGAACAAACAACACAACTTAACAAAAACACGAGTGGATGTCCGTACAGTCGTTGTGGAGTTTCAAATAAAAGATATGCATAATAATAGATAGTGGAAACCGCCAAACTAAACGAATAAAGAATTACTACGGGCATTTCTTTGTAGCTAAATATGGCTTACTTCGTTCTACTAGAGACTCTAAACGATATTCCGATTATCAGCAACCATAGAAAAACTAATCATTTTGAGTTAAACGCCTACTTACTGAGCAGTGGTGGTGATATTTGTGAACCCTTGCGTATTTCTACGGTACCGCATCTAGCAACTCGTCAGTAACAGCTGGCATCATAAAATATTTATATAACACACAGTGTCTTTAACTTGGCAAGCCCAACGATGCATTTCATTGCCACGTGAAACTTCTTCATTAAACACGTAACACGACAGACACCGAAAGAGGGTTACGACTTTGCATTTTGCGAGAGAACGTTCTTCTGCTTTGTCCACACATGTGACGTAATGTGTTGCGTCGGCTGGCTAGCTGTGAGCTAATCGAACACCATTCCGCAATTAAATAACTCATTTTACCTTCACTGCTCTTTCGATGACACGAATTGTAAGGGATGCAAGAATACTGGAAAGCAAGAACCACAGACTGTGAAACTGCCACCGCCGATGTGCTTATATGTGTCTGGCGAGAAATTAAATATCATTTAGACGTTAGGCAACGTATTGAAACCACGCTAAGCTGCACAAATGCAACGAAAAAAAAAAATTATATATATATATATATATATATATTAGTATTTCATTTTGTTTACATCGTGAATATGTTTTGAGCATGTTCGTAAAAGTAGATAAGTGTGTAGCATCATCATGACTTTAATTAACACTGTTAGTAAAAAACCTTTTTTCCAGAGAGCAAGCACATCCTAGTGCCGCATATAATACTCCGATATCACACTTGCAGCGCTAGCAGTTCAACGAGAACATTAGCTTCATAGTTTCTATATTTGCGCTCCACTGTGGAATAACATTCCTGAAAACTGCTATCTCTTGAAGCGTCGTGTCTGGTTTCGAGTCTTTATACAAACCAATTATTTCACGAATATTCAATTCTCTAAGTGTTATTATTTACTTTTTATTTGTAGAAAGAAAAGAAGTTTTCGCTTGCTGATACTTAACCAGATCCTATGGATGGTTATGAAGAGTGATTTTTCTTGTATTACTTTTCCTTACGAGGTGGGCGAGGTAAGGGAGAAAGCTTGATCGAGGAGGGCGGGCGGGGACATGTAACTCTATACTGGGGTGGGGGGTGACTTGAGAAGAGGGGAAGGGGAAGGCTTTTCAGTGTAAATCCTAAATAAATTTTCAAGGTTAATCATGCACTCGGACACACATATTCCCACTACTCACACAAATCTATACATCTGCCTGAAAGATATTTTGGTAAGGACTAAAGCTTGGTCATTTGGCGTAACAAAAAATAATACCAACGGAACCGAACTAGTCTCGTAAAAAAACACTAATTGGTATAATTATAGTATGAAAGTAGCACCACCATTTCGGAAGCCATGCTCACATAGGGTTACCACTTCTCAATCTCGTAAGTCCCGAAAATGTTTTCGACGGCGAGGGACGCAGTCTTCAAACCCTACTTAATGTTACTTCACTGTATGCGTAATTTTGGTATAAAACGAAGCACCTTTTCATTTTTTTTAACGGTATTCAACGTCAAAACTGCACGAATTTTCCTGGCTTCCTGCCAGCTGAGAGGGCGATCGTGAGAACTTCCAAAATACACGCGCGCTGTACATTAGCGTCGCTAATGGCAGAAGTTGGCAGACATGCGAACGGAAAAAAGTTATCTCGTAATTCTTCCTATTAATAATCGGGAAATAACTTTGTCTCGCCATGTGTGAGAAATGAACAGTTATCCGAGGCACAAGGATTTCTGTTCTGATAGGCGCATTATCGACCGCCAGACTTAATATGTTTCCGACCAAACTGTTCGGGCTGTTAGCAGAGAGAAAACAATATTCAATCCCACTGTCGAGCGGCAGAGAGTCAATTTTTAAAACGCTCCACAACAGGAACTGAATATTGCAATCGGCTCCGCACGGCATCGGAACGCCGTGTGACCGAATGTATCCGACCCATCTGCCCGCCAATTACGTAAATATTTTGAATTCAATCAGCCAAACAGTTGACGGCAGTCCAATGACACGGCGTTGCATGTGACAAACATTCCAGTAGCGTTATCATCTCGACGATCTCAAGAAGCAAGACGTTTTCTTCACAACAAAAAAAGTCCCTGTTGGGCTTTACGACTTGCGGTTGTGCACAAACACTGAAGATGATACGACCTTCCGATTACAGCAAGTTCCGGACCACTTTAAAAACCTACTCGGTGTTCAAAAAATTTACGTCATGCCGTGTGTTGGACTCGAGGGGAGGCGGCAATAGAACTAAAATAGTTTTTTCGTACAAAAATGATTCAGCTGTCGTCTTCACCTAAAAGTCATATCGCTTACTGGCAATAGATCTAAAGTAGTTGGCCTACAGGTGCTAGACAAATCGATTCTCCTAATACTTAACATCAGTAAACATAGTTCCTCCTAAAGTCGTTCGACCTTCCGTAGTTTTCCGTTTGTTCTAAAATACGTTCAAGGTTATGTACGAGAAATTGCCTGGACTCCAAAAATATAGTCCATTCACGGTAACTCCAAATTTTTCTGAAGCCCTGCGAACGTTATACTTCCAGAATATCCATCCGCTTAACCGAGCCTAGGAAACTACACCAAAGGGACAACGCACGAATTCGTGCGCACTCAAGTGTAATAATATTCTGCATAAGAACTATTTCTTACTAGGAATTACCAACACACCTATATTCTCTCTGTTTTCATCCACATTGAATAAAAGTGAAGTATAGTGTATATATAAAACTTACGTAAAAGTATAATTTAACTAACAATAAGGCAATTTTGTGTTAACAGAAGTATAAAACGCCTGTGATACTTGGCGAATTTAGGAAACAACCAAGATTATTTTTGAAATGTTTGATTCAAAAAGTGTAAAGAAACCGTGAATAAACAACAGGTATACAGCAAGGTTACAGGCACTACACCTACAGTCGTTTCGCTTAATCGCAACTTCACCGACAGTCTTTTCCCNAGGTATACAGCAAGGTTACAGGCACTACACCTACAGTCGTTTCGCTTAATCGCAACTTCACCGACAGTCTTTTCCCCTAACTTATATTAGTTGGACCAAAAAATTCTATAGAGTAGTTTTCCAGAGCGTATCGTCACTCCAGCAAGTGGCTGCAGGCCTACAGACAATAAACTAACAGTCGTTTTGCCTGCAGTCGGTCGTATCACCTACAAGTCGTCGTTCAACCAACAGTCGGTACGCCTAAAGTCGTTTCACCTACAGTCAGGAAATACGATTTTATGCCTTAGACTGCTGCCCGGGGTCTATCCGTTGCTATACGGCCTCCTCGCCACATGAACGTGACTTCAGCACGGGACATCCTACCTTTTAATTCTGTGCACAATTAAATATCTTAGCATGTTACACTGATACGGGAGCCAAGTAAACGTGGTAACACTTTTTTTCAACGCGTTTTGCAATCCTTATTTGAATTAACATTATTTTAAAAGAAATGCGTGGAAATGTGTACAAAAACAAAATTTGAGACTTGTGCATAATTGAGTAGAGCATCACGGCTAGTAGGTATCGGTAGGTATCGGGCCTTGGCAACGACTGCCAGCGACGAATCTCGTTTTCGTGATCATTCACTCGATTGTTCGAGTGAAGTGGATAGAGATTTGGGTGGCTCTTAACAACGAGGTCTCAGGAACCGGCGAGGATGAAGCGACGTGAACGTGGGAGCAGCGCCGGGTAGCAAGGGCGAGGGAAACCCGCCGACCAGCGGCGACGATTCCCACGTGCTGAACCCGCCGTACCGCCGCGGCCCCTCGATTATTCGGAACGGCATACAGAGTACTTCGCCTCGGTCTTCCATAGTTGCAGAACGCGCGGCGAGGCAACTGCGTGCCGGAGAGGGATCCCCGGCGGGGGAACGAGGGATCCCCTCCTCCGCCCGCGGCATAATTACTCTCGGCGCGGTNTGTTTAAATCAACGATTTTGTTACTGACACATCCTTTAACCTAAGTGTTAAGGAGCCCGCCTACCTGCAGATGTTTTCCGCGTTTCAGGCCGCGAAGAGAGGGAGGTGTAAGGGCGAGACTGGCACGCTCGTCAAGTACACCGTCGCCCGTACGCGCAAGGCTATGGACCGGCGTGCAATAGCACAGCCGTGCAGCGTGTACTTACGTGACTGAAAGCGGAAAGTCTGTGGCAAGCTTCAATACAGGCCCCCTAAGCGATTTTGTATATATCTGACTAGTATATTTTTGAGATACAGCCGCTTCGAAAAAGCCTTTTCTTGGAGTTGTTGGAGTGCTCCAAAATGGCGTTTGCAATGTGCGTGAAGTCTTAATAGCACTCAACAAGCCTCGCCTGAAGTGCGTGTTCTTTTAGTCGATCAGTACGTTGGACGCACGTTTAATAGTTTCGTGGGAGAACGTGCGTGCATTCCGGACACTGCAACGCAGTTCGAGCGCCAGAGGCGGGCTCCTTAAGGGGGGTCAGTCCCTGTCGAGTCATTTTATAGATTTTCCCCCACAAATTAGATTTCAGGAGGTGCGTTACAATTTTTGCCACGACAAACCATACATAAAAACCTTCCTTAATGTTCCTGAATTGTTGCAGATTCTGTCCATTCGATATTTTTCTAACTTGTATGAGCCGAAGTAAAATAATTGATTATTTTGTGGGAGCGACTACAGAGGTCATAATAGCTACTGCAGTCGAACAAAACAGATTTCGGAAAACGCATACCTTTGTCATGCCGTCCAAAAAAAAATCCATCCAAAATCCACGTTTACAGGTAGTAGCAGAAAATAAAAGAAACCAAGATGGAGACCCCTGATCCCTCTTAAGAAGTACTAGATACTACTTCGCCTACGCCAAGACTTAATTATGGACGGCTATCTGGAAATGTTTCAGATTCCTGAACAACAAGTAGATCAACAAACCATGAGGTGTTACATTNAATTATGGACGGCTATCTGGAAATGTTTCAGATTCCTGAACAACAAGTAGATCAACAAACCATGAGGTGTTACATTTTCTCATAGTTATTCGAACTGGGTCCGAGGTATGGACGGGACCTAAGTGCGTATCAGGGCTGAGAGCCACATACACTCCACGCACGGAGCCATGCATCACGCCAGAGAGGGATCGGGGACTGGGCAGCCACGGCCGCGATTCGAGCCATGACTACACCTTCTTAAGGCCGGTTGCACCGTCGAAGTTCACCGCTCGATCCGAGATGATCATGTCCGAACATGATCNGACTACACCTTCTTAAGGCCGGTTGCACCGTCGAAGTTCACCGCTCGATCCGAGATGATCATGTCCGAACATGATCTAAGGTCGTTACAGAATACTGTTGCACCATTCGAGTTCTGTGCATGAATAGGACATCGACACGAACTTCATTTTGTACCACCCAACGAGGCGGTTCAAAGACATTATACAAAATAAGAGTGATGATTATAAACAGTGTTAAAAATATATATTTTCAAGAAAGAAACTTTATATTATTTCAATTATTTAAATGTGAATTTTATTGTTGTTAACTGTAGCAAAATATAAATTTTATNAATTATGGACGGCTATCTGGAAATGTTTCAGATTCCTGAACAACAAGTAGATCAACAAACCATGAGGTGTTACATTTTCTCATAGTTATTCGAACTGGGTCCGAGGTATGGACGGGACCTAAGTGCGTATCAGGGCTGAGAGCCATATACACTCCACGCACGGAGCCATGCATCACGCCAGAGAGGGATCGGGGACTGGGCAGCCACGGCCGCGATTCGAGCCATGACTACACCTTCTTAAGGCCGGTTGCACCGTCGAAGTTCACCGCTCGATCCGAGATGATCATGTCCGAACATGATGTAAGGTCGTTACAGAATACTGTTGCACCATTCGAGTTCTGTGCATGAATAGGACATCGACACGAACTTCATTTTGTACCACCCAACGAGGCGGTTCAAAGACATTATACAAAATAAGAGTGATGATTATAAACAGTGTTAAAAATATATATTTTCAAGAAAGAAACTTTATATTATTTCAATTATTTAAATGTGAATTTTATTGTTGTTAACTGTAGCAAAATATAAATTTTATATTTCTTTACGATAATTATAAATTAAATATTATAATTTGTAGACACAATATAGGTAAAATATGACTTTAACAAAAAAAATATGGTACTTTTATGTTACCGGAAGTATAAACCGCTTGTGATACATGGCGTGTATCGGAAACAACGGAACACGTCATACATGGGGTGTTCTATCAAAGGTCTGTTTCAAAAAGAAGTGTGAAGAAACCGCGAATCGACAACGTGTAGTTACGCCTATGGCCGAGAAGGGAGAAGGAAACATCCGGCGTGGGGATCACAAAAGCCCACTCGACAGAAAGTAAATTAAAAATTTGCTACGGGAGAAAGATGGGTGCGTACTGCAGCGCCACAACTGCCGGCGGGTGAATTTACAGTGAGCGGGGTGCTTCCGGCGAGGGGAGAGGTAGCTGCGCGCGCAGACTTCTAGTCTCATCAGTTGCGCATTTGCCGATGCCCACAGAATATTTTTGAAACCGTTTGTAAACAGCCGGGCAGTTGCTGAAATAGTCTATTCGGGGTTTCTTCGCACTTTCTTTTAATTAAAGCTTTGAAAAATTACCCCATGTCTGACGTGTTTGGAAGTTTCCTAAATACATCGTATACCATAAACGTTTTAAACTTGTATAAGCATATCAAATACCTTACTTTTAATTAAATCTAACTTTTAATTTTATTTATTAACTATACTATTTCATTTATAATTAATATGAATAAATACAGGAATAAAATAAGTGTTTTGGTAAAGCCTGGTAATAAATAGTTCTTACGCAAAATATTATTAGTTTGAATGTGCACGAATTCGATGAGCTGTCTCTTTAGTGTAATTTTCTAGACCCGGTTAAGCTTTTGCCGCTGGTCAGCGGGTTTTGTCCAGGGATATCCCGTCGTCTCCCCGGGCCCCTGCATTCCGGCCCTGTTCCATACTCACCTCGCTTCACCCTCGTCGGGTCTCAAGACCTCGCTGCTAAGAGCCGCCAAAATCTCTTCACTCGCTGACTCGGCGAAGCTTTGTTTGCGTGAGGCGGAGGGGTATCCTGGAAGCAGAACTCTAGCAGGGCTCCAGAAAAGTCTGAAGTACCCGTGACTGGACTGTAACAGTTGCCGCCAACTGGGTCGTGCCGGTGACCCGAGCACGTGCTTCTAGGGAGGCGAGCCAGCAACACTTGTGGTGCTTACAGTATTATGTTTTTTTGTTGGTGAGGTGGGAAAACTGAGAGAGAGAGAGAGAGAGAGAGAGAGAGAGAGAGAGAGAGAGATAGAGAGAGATATAGAAACACACACGTTCTCTTTCTGCTTGTTCTGGTTTGCGCTGGCTTAACACAAGTGACGGAGGGGGCAACACCAGAGGAAGGATAAAAAAAGAGGGTTGGGGGAAGGGCGCAACTGAACCACTGGTTCTCACCCTTCCCCCTAGAAACCCTAAAAGGTATCTGAAGTTAAAATCAACAAAGCGCGCCGATTTTATTTATATTTCGCACTTTCGTCTTGTAATGGCGTGCGCAATTTGGCGCACCCGCGGAGTGAGCCCGCAGTGATAAACGCGTTCGTTTAAATGTGGATTTTCAACAGACTAAATATTTAAAAATACTTTTACTAACTTGAATATATTCTACAGTCCATTCACGGTTACTTCACACTTTTCTGAAGACCTGCTTAAGTTCTACTACCAGGATATTCCTCCGCCTCGTGCAAACCACGTTTTACTAGGTCTAGAAAAATTACACAACAGGGACGACGCTGCACATTTTTGCGCGCTCAGATTAATAATATTTTGCATTAGAACGATTTGTTACTAGACATTGCTAGCACACCAATTTTAATACTGTTTTATTCATGTAAATTATAAATTACATATTATAATTTAGAGATTAAATATAAATAAAATATATATTTAACCGAAAATGAGGTAGGAACTTTTATGAACCAAAGCATAAAACGCTTGTGATACACAGCATACTTGGGAATCAGCCAAACATGTAATGCATAGGGTGATATGCAAACGTTTGATTTAAAAAGTGTGAAGAAACCGCGAAAAGACAATAGCTGCATCGAAATTAGGTAAAAGGAGGCGTACAATCATCTCAAAGCAGTTACCTAGATATAGATTGTTCTAACCTCAAATACTGCCCACGTTGTTAAGCGTAATTGCCAGGTAAAGCAGTCCAGTGTTTATTTACGGAGAGCCGCTACTGCGAAACTGGCCCACGCACTCTACGTCATTTTACCTCTACAAGTAAAGCATTGATTCGCATTTACCGTTAAAGCCTATGGTTGTTCAAAGCAGATGTTTCTACGTTGCTATTTTTCTGTTTGGTTGCATCTACAACCACGCAATTTCGTTCGTTATTTTTTTAAATACAAATATTCCAAAATCAGTGATGGACAATAGACTGACACTGTCATATTTCTACTCTTTTCATTAATTTCATTGTGGTACGAATTTTTACTAAGCGATTCTCAAGAGACTATAAATTTTTTTTTACATCCTTCCAAAAATACTGAACACTTTAGTGCTACCTATCGGTTTATTTTCAAACTAGACGTTTATGTTCACGTACTTCATTATAAATACACGTATTGAATTATTCTAATATTATATTAAGGCACGTTGATTCTCTAACAAATACGCGAGCCAACTGACTTCTGGGAAATACCGGCGAAGCCAAGGTCTTCCCGCGAGCAGAAATTTTGGCGTGAGCTCAACTTTTCGGAACACGGCTGGTGAGGAAAAACGAGGACGGTTTCTAGTTTGGCTGTTCTTAGTTTTCAGCCTCCGTCCGGTGTGAGATCGGGGTGTACGTGAACCGAGCATTAGCCATTAAACGGTTGGGTATTACGCTCGGTGCAGGGCCGCAGCTCGTCGCCCGAGCCGAGGCCGGGTACGTGGGCGACGCGCACAATGCACGAGATGCGAGGCGGCGATCTGGGTGATGTCTGTAGGGGGAGGGGGGTACAGGGGATGTTCTCATTAGACATCTCCAGGCACGGGGGTCTCCCCGCGATGATACCAGCGCAGGCCATTGTTCGCAGCGCATTGTCCCCCCGCTGATTAGGGCTCGCCCGCGGGGGCGCCTCGCCGCAGTATTCTCGCGCGTTTTTTCCAAGTCGTCCTTCCGAGAACCACATCCCACCACTGCTCGCACGCTGGGCGCCCGTCCCTTCGCAATTCTTGAAGGGCTCCGCACAGTTGAAAAATTAAGCAGCAAGAAGTAGGATTATGCAGGCAGCATTAACCTAACCTAAATTAGGAACACACACACAAAAAAAAAGGCATTCCTAAGGGCGCAGCCGACTTGGAGGTTTTCAGCGCGTTTGAAGCAGGGAAGCGCTGGAGCGATAAGGACTAGACTGACACGCGCGCCTGTTGGCCCTTCGCCCCTACGCGCAACACGCTGAACTGGCGTGCAGTGTTTCCGTGGTGCTGCGTTTACCTATGGGACTTTAAGCGGCGACACTATCACTATAGTAAGGTTCAATGCAGGTTCCTATCATAGTATCCAATGTTTCCGATCAGCATATTACGAGGTACATCAATGTGAAAAAGCCGTTTTTAGCTATGTTGGCGGCCTCGAGAATAGCATTAATAATATACTTGATGTTTTGAGAGTATTATACAGTACGTGCTTCGTCTGAAGTGTGTTTTCTTTTAGTGCATTGGCATCACCGGGCCACGTTTAATGGTTTCTTAAAATAAAAAAAACCTGGATTTCAAACACTGCATCGCAGTTCAGGCGCCAGGTACGCAGCGCCCTTAAGTGTTTTTTTTTTGGTTGTTAATTAAAATGTAAATATGCCATTATTCAGTTGCATTTTTGTTTTTGCAATAGCCTTTAGCAGCAGGCAGATATAAATTAACCGTTATTGTATATACTAGATGTTTGTGACGTTATTGCTCACTGTCAAATCCTAATGCTCACTGCTTCAGTTTTCAGNCGTTATTGTATATACTAGATGTTTGTGACGTTATTGCTCACTGTCAAATCCTAATGCTCACTGCTTCAGTTTTCAATTCTGTAAACCCCTTTAAGGTTTCGTTCTCAATCCGCCATATTGAATTTTCCATTTGTGAGGCATTACTTTGTTTTTAATTAAATAACTAAACATTTCCTATTATAACAAGTTTACTAAACCACAAATGCCTTCAAATGTAGTCGCCAAATTTTATCCATGATTTATCTGGTAGCTGTGAAACGGCAAAAATTTTGATAATTTTAACATTACGACACCAATTACAACTACACGACAAAATTCAGAATTTATGTTTGTTTTATAGCGCAATGTATATTATCCGACAGGTATATAGTTATAATTTCAAAATAAGTGTTTCTAATTAACTGCAATAAGCTATAAGCCAGTAATTCATAGAGACCTGAAAAATTCGCGAGTTCAATTACCTGCAGGCTAGACTCTACAGCTTTATGTACAAACATGCCGATATCAACTGCACATTTGTTGTCTACAGTCACAGTGGAAGGCGACGATTGGACACCGTTATCCAGGAGGTGTCAAACACCGTGTGGACCAACGGCTAAAGTTATATAAACGCACGTGTTTTGAATTCTAGCTTGTCCCAAAATGAATCCGCGAATTCTTCAGGTCTCTAGAATTCAACATGGCGTGTCAGGTCGAGCAAAATCGCTGCATTACACTTGAATTTGATGGAGAAGCATTTCCATAAATGAAGGCGAAATAACTTCCGTTTGACGGTTATCGCATACTTGAGACTCATAATGTCAGTGGAGTGGTTTTACAACCGGATATTTGTTGTTGGGAAATAAGTGGGAAAAACTCTTGCTACAGCCAAACACTGAGTCACACTTACCTTTAAAAATAACTGAAACTCCTGTAGTCTTAAAGTGCATATGGATGTGGAAAATCAGCGTTGAAAGGTTGGCCTGCACTATTCCGCCTGCCGCATCGAAAGAATTTAATTTTAAAAGGACAAAAATTACTACTTAAATCAAGCAGCAGAAATATATAATATATGCCATTAAATAAAGGATAAATTAACAAGAAAGGGTAAATTAGAAGAAAAAATTAACAACGCATAAGTTTTTCATTTGCGAATTAAATAAGTTGATAGCAAATTAGGTGAGAGTTTGAGCTGTACTAGATACAATAAAATAATTTCTAAATCGCAGTATTCTACAGATGGAGGATACTAGTCAATTGATCACTTTGTTGTCTGTTGGCGGCTTGCACGCTAGACTTACAACTAAGGATAGTACGGTAAACAGATCCATAGTTTATCCGGGCTTCGAACAAGTAAACCGGATGTCTGAAAGTTACTTTGAAGCGACCCGCGGCCATGGATGACGTCTACAGACAGAAGATTAAAAAAGACCAACGTTATGTCACTAACTTTTTATTTGGAGTTACTGGAGTTACTCTTGTTTGAAGTTACTGCGCCAGAAAAATTGAAGAATAACGGACGACACTGTAATAGAATTTTAGACAAAAGCAATTTCTCGTTTAAATTTTCCTTAGTGGTGAGTACGGATATACAGAATGGGTATAAAAGAATACCACAACTTTGAAGGTCTATAATATCAAAACCAAACAACCTACAACCTTGATTGACCAATCAAATGAACCGTGGAACCGTGAAGTTGGTTTACCATACATTCATAAATGTTCAGTGTGACCACCATGAGCGGCCCAAACGACATCTACGCGATAATTAAACTCGTTCCACTCATACTCACCTGTACATATATGGCCAATTTGGTTTTTATCACTAGAAGACTATAATTATTTTCCAAATACACAATATATGAGCACCGCATTTCTGTTGAGAAACACTANTTTTTATCACTAGAAGACTATAATTATTTTCCAAATACACAATATATGAGCACCGCATTTCTGTTGAGAAACACTACAAAACCCTTTGACATTTTTTAACTCTGCCCTCTCAAATTCGGAGTGATATAAGATTTCCATCAGCATAAACTGCCCCTAATTGTTTCTTACGGATCTCCTACAACGGTAGTAGGAAATGCAAGTGGTATGGCGTTATTATTTCCGGATGAAACTAGTTATCCTAGGTGTATAGATTGCCAAGGTCACAGGNAAATGCAAGTGGTATGGCGTTATTATTTCCGGATGAAACTAGTTATCCTAGGTGTATAGATTGCCAAGGTCACAGGATTATTGATCACGTAAACTGGTGCGCAAAAAACGCGTGCTTAATAGAGGGATGATGGGGACTTGGACACATCATGGCCTTGGACAGGAGCGTCGGAACTGTTCGTGCTGTCATTCCGATTGGCCGGCGGCCATATTGTATCCAGGTGACCTTCACCCTGACATTGGCCACGATGACCTTTGATATTAAAAACCCAGAAAGACCAAAAAAGTCCAAAAATTCCCAAACCATTTATAAAAAATTATATTTAAAAAAAAAATTAAAAAATTAATTTAAATAATTTAATTTTAAAAACTTAAATTTCCGGAAATTCCCCTACACCCCCTCCGCCCATACTCATTCCACAATCTTGGTATGTGCAGTCCACCATCTTGGTAGGCGTCACAGCCATCGTCCGCCATCGTGGTAGATGCAGCCATCTGCCATTTGGGTCGGTGCAGTTCGCCATATTGGTAGGTGCAGCCATCTGCCATATTGGTAGGTGCAGCCGTCCACCATATTGGTAGGGGCAGCTGTCCACCATCTTGTCTGTACAGTCCGCCATATTGGTAGGCGTTACAGCCACTGTCCGTCATTTGTTTTACATTGTTGGTGCTGTCCCCAGCACCGCGCCCAGCAGACGACTGACACCCTGAACTTCCCCCTTCCAATAAATTTAATTGGCCAATTTCCCCACCCCTGATTCTCATTGGCTAATTGTCCACCCCCTTCCAACATATTTAACTGCTCCGCCAACGTTTCCCATTGGCTAATTATTCGGGTGTTTTCGGAAACATCCGTTCCAAACAATCGGAGGTCTACTTTAATCACGAGTAGGGGGGGGGGGCTATTTTCCCCCCATTAAAACTCTTTACAAGACGCCCCCTCGGGAAAGTAGTCGATTTTCTCGCTGTCGTTCCTTTTTCGATATTTCAAGAGGAAAGCCATTTAAAGAATTGCAGGGTTTCAAACCTCCGTTAAATTTACGACAGCCATGTTGTTAAGTGAAGAGTAAAATAACAGCAACAGCAAGGCAGAAGAAAATGGAGATAATATTCTTCAGCTTATTCGCACCATATTAGCACGAGGAGCAACTTCGTCAATGCCGTCTACTAGCACGAACCCGNTAATATTCTTCAGCTTATTCGCACCATATTAGCACGAGGAGCAACTTCGTCAATGCCGTCTACTAGCACGAACCCACAACCATCAGGCAACCCGTACCAGCCACCATCGGCCAGAATGTCCTACAGCTTATTCTCTCCCAGCTTCGCAGAGANCAACCATCAGGCAACCCGTACCAGCCACCATCGGCCAGAATGTCCTACAGCTTATTCTCTCCCAGCTTCGCAGAGAGCCCAATCAGCTCTGACTTCGAATACAGTGATATAGAAGAAGTGTCCGTCGCCAAATTCTCTCCATTCAGGTCACAAGACGTGATCAAATACGTTGAACTGAATTGTGGGTACCGACGCGTAAGTTTTCGAGATGCTCGAGGCTCTTCTGCAAATTCAATTTTGTTATGGTACAATTCACTGGCTATGCTGCTACGATGATTTCGAAGGCTGTTATGTGCGGGAGACATTAACGTGCGAATATAAAAACTGTTACGTTTACAATGTATGCCCTAAATCAACGCTTCCTTGTGTATCGTGATGTCCACGTACGCAAGGCAAGAATGTACGACAGTGTAGTGTACGAACTTTTCCGAAAAAGTTAAAATAATGATGTGTGTAAATGGCAGGAGAAACGTGATGGACATAACCAGGTTGTGAAAAGTCAAGGTTTTTTACATGCGAAGTGAACCTAGGCTCGAGGCCGAGACCTTCCACCAGGTCTTCTCGCAACGGTGGAGCGCGTCCTGGTGATAAGTTCATTTCCGAGAAAAAACATGAAAGTACATATCTTCTACTGCATGGCGTAAGCTACACGGACCAGCCGGCTGTTACAGTAACGGTGGAGAGGTGTGACGAAAATGTCAATTTCCCCCTTCAAAGAAGCGTCTTCGATGGTAAGACTCTGNTACAGTAACGGTGGAGAGGTGTGACGAAAATGTCAATTTCCCCCTTCAAAGAAGCGTCTTCGATGGTAAGACTCTTGAATTATCAGTGCAAGATTGTGACAGTGACGAGTGTGTAGTTCATTTGTGCCGTCCACAAAACAAATTTCCCACAAACATCGAAAATACGAATAAATAAATTGCGGATGAACGACGTTCAAGCAAGTACGGCAGGAAAACTTGCGAACTTAATCAAAACATTAACAATGATAAACTTTTTAAAGTTTACTCTGAACGATGTGATGGCGCTTGGCACAGTTTGGAGGTCACAACGCCACCAGTCCCATGGCCAGAGGTGCTAGTGTGTGCGTGTGCATATGAGCTTTGCTCTATCTTTAGAAAAACCCAGGTGATGAAAANGGACCCATGGCCAGAGGTGCTAGTGTGTGCGTGTGCATATGAGCTTTGCTCTATCTTTAGAAAAACCCAGGTGATGAAAACCTCCCACATTCCCCTCGTAATTTTTTTAGTTGACGAAACACAAACATTATACAGTGTAAAAAAAAATATCCACGTGCGTAATTAAAGGTTTTTATGGAAAAAAAGTATGTTTTTATGCTATGTGTAAAAACATCTTTGTTAAGTATAAATAAATGCCGATGTGTTTAATTATATACTTTTTTGTTGTTTAACAATATTTTGCAGTTTTTCAGTAAATGTGTTTATCGCGTAAAATATTTTCTCCCGCGTGTTTTGTGTGCGTGTGTGTGTGTATATATATATATATATATATATATATATATATATATATATATATATATATATATATATATA
>NQII01000723.1:804872-828730 GCA_002778355.1 Clitarchus hookeri
TAAAAAAATAAGGGTTGGTGGAAGAAGGGTGAAAATTTAGGAGGGTATGTATTTTTTGATGCCACATCATAAAAAAATAAAAATTTTGTTCAAACAATAAAAAAAAATTGTTTGGGGGTGGCCACCCTTATTACTTAGGGGTGTAAAAAATAGATATAAATATATTCTCAGACCTACCGAGTACACATAAAAAATTTCATAAAAATCGGTCCAGCCGTTTCGGAGGAGTTCAGTGACTAAATATTGTATATATGTATATATATACATATATTCTTACATTTGATGTGTAAATACTGCGATGTATTTATATATTAAATTTAGTGTTCTTACAAGTTTTTTTTTTTTTTGGAATTATGATGTAAAATAAAGTTTTGTTGCAAGTATTTGTGTAATATTTACATTCATATTGAATCATTTAAAAATGACGTGAGTGATTTAATTGCTGCTACATGCAAGCGATACATAGGAGAGAGAGAGAGCGAGAGAGAGAGAGACGGACAGGCAGAGGCTGGCGGCGTTCTTATGCGACGTGTCTGAAGGTCGTCACGCGATCACATCTCCTCCGTCAGCATTCTCCCATAACGTCTTCACACTCTCGAGATGTAGTTAATGTAGGTCGGTAGCGGTACCATTGTACCGTGCACATTTTTTAAAAATTTAATACACTTATTTAAATGGTGATTTGCTCAATATTTGATACAAGTTATTCTTCGTAATAGAAAAAAAAACCCTTATAGTGTGGAGCAAATTTTAGAGCATAATATTTTATATCGTAGGTAAATATGTCAAGCATAATGATTATGTAATAGGAGGCACTGTTATGAAATAGTGCACGTACTTGTCCCTTCTCCAAGGGAAAGCAAGTACAATAAACACATTCAAAGAGAAAAAAAAAATTTCACATACTTGACCCTTTTCCTAGAGAAAGGCAAGCACAACTAAAATATTCAAAAGAGAGAGAGAGAGAGAGAGAGAGAGAAATATTGCACATACTTGACCCTTCTCCAAGGGAAAAGCAACCGCGATCAATATTTATACCAAAGAAAGGGGAAAAAACACTTGCGTTTTTTACGTGGAGAAAAAATAAATTACACAACTCACATACACACACACACACACACACACAAGCACAGAGTTAGAAGTTAAATAACACTTAGCTATTTTTAACTCAAAAAACAACACATAAATATTGGTTCGCAAGTATAGGAGCAAAAAAATGCGGGTCTCAAAAATCACATTTTTACATCCCTAAAATGTCTAATGTAGCTGCAGACTCAAGGATGATAGGAAACTTAGCACAAATCCTTCCATGTAGCATTTCGCGTTCGCAAGAACACGCACGCAGTTAGTCAGTTCGAGGTGTAAATCGGCAACACCGTTTTATAACACGAGTAAAATGCCTTCGAAGTTATTTTAACACTGGTGAATCTCATCCCCGTCAGACCGATGGGAGCGTGGTTTAACATCTAGAGGCAGCGGAGACCACACGTCTTCGCAGCAAAGGCATCTTTCAGCATTTGTGTAAGCAATATCAGAGACTGGAGAGTACTGTACCGACACGGACGAGTCCGTCACATCGTTGTAAGAAAGAGTCCCCGTTATTTTCACATGTAAAACAGTCATTTCGGGCGATCCATTTTCCCGATGCGGTACGTTGCCAGCTTCCAGCAGCAGGGAACCTTCAGTTGTGTTGTCGCGTGCAGCCTACTCACCCGTCTGGGAACCGCGAGAGGGCGGCGTCTGGGAGTCCTGGAAGGGTGGCATCTGGGTGCTCCAGAAGGGTGCTGTGTGGAAGCTCCGTAAGGCTGCCATCTGGGTGCTCCGGAAAGACGTCTCCGTCGCGATGCCGACTGTTGATATAGGCGCAGCGTCGGATTCTTAATTCCCCCGCATTAATTAGGAGAGCATCATCACTCTCGGACCAGAAATCAACCGATGACATTACGAAGATGGCTGCTAATTTCCACAAAGTAGCCACAGCACGGAGTCTTCAATACCCATACAACTATGGCGTATCTACGCCCAAACTAAAGCTTATAAGCGTGTGCCTATCCCCCTCCTAAAATGATCTGCATACCCCCACCACAGCCTGCCTCCCCTTCGTCATGTGTCTGTACGCCTGCGAATAAAAAAAAAAACCTAAATATTCAAATTTATTGCTAAGTAGGCAGGACCCTTAAATAAGTTAAGATTATAATTTTTTCTTTATAATATATTTATATACACCATTAAAGTATTAATATTTTATAAACTAAATTCTGTCAATGGCCAATAACAAAGTAATGGAGTGGGGGGACTGGCAAAGGCTAATAAATGGAGTGGGAGTTTTTCCCCGCCGTAAGATCTACGTTGCAGCTCCCAGGATCGGCTTGGAGAGGATACCGGCGGAACTGTGCTCGCCATCAGCTTTGACTTCGATCCGGGAGAACAGCTAATCATACATGCGATCGGAAACGCAACTAGCCGCTAGGAAACTCCTATTGAACCCAGAATGGTAATATTTTGATCAGCTTGCGGCGTGCATGTGATAGGGTACGTCTGAGCAGACATGGAGAATTACTTCGCGCAAGCTTTTCCTGTTTCCTTTGCCAGCTCTAAGTCCTCACACGTTCGTGGCAAGAGCCCCCCTTGCTCTTTCAGCACAGTATGTTCCCGCGAGCCCATCTATTAAATAAAATTTTCACTGGTATTTCATTTTTCGACACTTTATGTATTTAGCAAGCAATTGAACGCTATATGAAAAAAAATGTTTAAAATATAAATACACAGATAATTCATTTACATACAGGTAAGTTTTATTTGTACAAATTAAAAAGTTATCAAGTAGAATGGGAATGTTCAATGTGCCTTCTTCTAAGTTTAAGTCAGTCGTGGACGAACCCATGTTAGCGGCAGCAGGTGACGTCACACGTAGACGTTTGCATTGGCACGCTTCACAGTTCGATGCAGGTTCCCCAGAATTTTCATGCAGCATGGTGTCAACACGGTGGCTGCGGCACGAACTTCGACGTTTAGTTGGGGCCGTTTGAGTCGAAGCCTCGCTGGTATTATTTTGCCGACGTACTCAGACCTGGATGGAGCAGTCAGGGTCGTGAATTTCTGTGATCGTAGGAGGAGGGTCGACCTTGTCTCGACTCGAAGTTGCTGCAAATTCCAGAACCTGGTCCACGGTTGCTCAAAGAGTCGTATCCCGTTTCATGTGATGAACCACGCATTCCCAGGAGTATAGCAAGTTATTACCTGTTGAGTAGGCTCGCAATCACCTGGAGTCACTGAATATAACCAGTGGTCCCATCCATTATATATTTCTGATGATTTTTACGAGGCCGGAAAAACAATCGTACTGAACGATCCTGTAGTGGAGTATCAAGCACTAGGCTGCGGTATTCGCGGCCATGTTTTCCATAGTAATTATTTCGATCCAGCAGTCGACCGCATATTTTGCACGCGCCCGTTCTGCTTCGATGTATCGAATACCAGCAAAGGTGCCATGTCACGGTCGCTGCTTAGGATGGGATGCGCCTCGCATCCTTAAAACGACGATTGGAATTGCGAGTACATTTAATATGGCAAAGTAAAACCTTCTTCGTCGAACGTAGTGTTCAGGTCGATATACGAGTAGCTTTCAATATTTAAAAAAGGTCTTTATTTTTTCGACTTTGAAGTGGTCGAACGTAGACTTGTTGGCTCCGATACTATGCTGTTTGTTCGTCTGAAGCACCAGTATGATGTAGCGCGGTTTTTCTGTGCTGGAAGACGTTTTAACGACGCAGTGAATTCGCGTGGCGGTGGACAGAGCCGGGCAGGTGACCAGGCTCCAATTCCTGAATGCTAGTTCGATCATTTTTTCTCTCTTGGCATAATTTAACAGCTTGGCACCTTTGCGGGTGCTCAATGTCACGTGAGGGACAAACCACTCTATTGTGTTCAAAGTAAGAGAGACGGGTTGCGTGTTTTCTCCGACTCCCAACACGGCATCCAAATGCAATGTGGCCAGCTTAATCACCAGCTCCTGCCTCGCTCCTATTATTATTTTCTTATAATCTTCGTAGAAACCCAGTAGCAAGGAGAACGCAACGCATACTTCGAACCTGCATTCGGCATAAATGGGAAAACTGTAGTCCTCTTCGAGTCCCCAGTCTGCCATCTTGGCTGCAGAGACATGCTTGGGCGTAAGCGATAGGTAATTTTTTATCGACGAGTTAATGCCGACATGTCGCGACTGGTCAACCGCGACGCCATTTATCTCGAACATTACGTGTTCGAGAAGGTGCAGAATCCCATTTCGAGCCAACTTGATGGTGGTCGGGTGGGTCCCATCTGCCTTCGTTAGCCTACCTGTTATGTGCACAAAGAACTGGCTAGGCAAGGTGTAAATATCTTGATGCTGTACAGGTATTCGAACCTCACTTCCAAGAGCGAAAGACCAGACAAGATAAGACTCGTAACAGTGCATTTCGATTTTATCTAATTTATCGTCGAATTGTAAGCGTTGATCCACGTCGAAGATTTCGTCCACCATGGCGATTTTCTTTCAAACCGAGGACGTGGAGAAACTCTGCGTATTCAGGTGTTAGCGCAACGAGTCCTCGTGGCTTACTGATCTCGGGTTCGATGTACCGCACACATTTATACATTTTTGTTTTCCAAGCGAAATTAAGTCCCATCGTTTCAGGTGAATTTACAAAGTGATTTATTCGTTTCGGACATTTATCAGTTCGTCTTTTTGGTCCACGGTCGAAACGGCTACTTCGTGGATGCTCTTTGCCACGATTGGAACGTAATTGAGCGTTTTTGGACATTCTAGAATTTTATATCCAGGACTTACGGTGGGGGCGAACTTGTAAATAGTGCTGCTCGGTTTCCCATTCACGTAACTGCAACTTGCCAAATTACAGTTTATTCGTATGATGTTAACCGGAAAGATGTTGACCGCACTCGACGATACATGTTTTTTTCCTGCTTCGAACCCCAGCATGAACCCGATCGTGTCCCGTTCCATGAAATCTACATCTGTGGTGCAAAACCTTTCAGCCTTCAGGGTATTCGGATTCCCGTGCAGTTCGAATGCAATGTCGCGCGGCAGCGATTTCTTTATGAAGTATTCCATATCCTTCAGCTCGTACGCCCCGGTGGGAATGACGATTTCCTTCGCTTCCCCCATAACCGAATACCGAAACCTGGAATTTTTATTTTCCTCGATGTTGGGTATGGAGTTGTAAGTTTGAAAATCCACTAGCCCCACACACCATTCAACCTCCATTTCTAAGGGACGGCAGAACCTGTATCCTGGAATGTTAAGTTCGAACAGGAGATTATTGATGAGTGAATCGACGATCCCACGGCCGGATTTTACTACCTGTACCTTACAGAGCATTGTATTAAACTGAGCTATCAAACTATAAATATTCTTCTTTTATACAGTTTTGTTTCAGTATAATGGAGATAATCGAGAAGGACGTTAGTCTCCACATGCATATCACTGGGGAAGACGTGGAAACCGAGCACAAATCACGTCATGGTGCCCTATTGCCTAATAGCGTGCGAGGCCTGATTTGTGGGCCATCCGGGTATGGGAAAACATGCATCCTACTGAGCCTGCTGGAAGAACCGAACGACCTTCGGTTAGAGAACGTGTATGTTTATTCAAAATTGCTCCGGCAACCGAAATACCAGCGATTGGTACGAGTACTGCAGGCCGTGGATGGCGTGGGTTATTTCCCCTACAGCGAAAACTAGAAGGTGGTGTCTCCGAACGAAGCTCTTCGAAACTCGATATTTGTCTTCGATGACATTGCCTGCGAAAAGCAAACTTGTATTCAAGAATACTTTAGCATGGGTTGGCTCGCGAACGTGGACTGCGAGTACCTCAGTCAAACTTATTCCCGTTCACCCAAACTACTGCTTCGCGACGATGTGAATTTCCTCGTTTTGTTCCGCATAGACGACACTAATTTACGCCACATTTACCACGATCACGTAAATACATACATGACATTTGCGGAATTCAAAGGTATGTGTTCTTTGTGCTGGAAAAACAAGTTCAGTATATTGGTAATCGTAAAGGACTGCTCGCTACATAAAGACAGGTGCAGGTGTGGGTTCAATCAGTTTATCCTACGAATGCAACCATGATTTATGGTAGCATTTCAAAATTTGGTGCTAATTACGATGACCTTGAATGTGGGTAAAATCGCTTCACCACTGCACACAGAGAAGACCTGTCCCTTATCGGTCGAAAATCGGAAAGTATGAAAAATGAAGTGGTTGAATATTTGGTGGAGGTCGATAAACGCATAGCGACCGTGGAGGCGAGGATAGTCGACCTCATCAATGTATCGCACGTGCAGAGACGAGAATAATTGAAGGACCAACAAAATGTATTAATGTCCGAACTGGCTGCGAAAACTGATGTTGCGAGGCATAGCAAGAAGATATTGGATACGTGTGTCAGGCAGCTCGAAAATATCGTAAAAGCATCTTCAGAAAATCGCGAATGATTTCCTACAAAAAGGCGGGGTCTATATATATATATATATATATATATATATATATGCACGAAACGCCTTTTCCACTCAGTGAACGATGGATAACCGAACCTAATTGGTGAGCGAGCTTCAGCGAGCGATCGAGGCGGTACCGACCAAATACTTACTAGCGAAAAATAACAGAATGGCCATCCAGAATTGAAGGGAGGAAGCTTTCAAACCTATTACCCTCCGGCTAGACGAAATTAGAAAAAAACCGAGTGACGGGGACGATGTCTACATTGCAATCAAACGTGAAATCAATGTGGAAGAACCAACCCCGACGCGTAGACGGAAAGTAGCCCGGAATTACCCGAGTCGGAAGGTGACATCACTAGCGACGAAGACGATTTGCCCCTGATCGATTTGCTGCGTGGACGAGAATGGAAACGAACACGACAGCATGGGCCCGATGTGGGTACTCTTCTATCTCATTACATCGCTTCCTACTCTAACCATACTGTCGACAAGAGTTACGGTTTGCAAAAAAAAAAGTGGTGGAAAATGGCACCTTGAAAATAAGGAAGTTTTATTTTTCCCCAGGGATGTACTGCAGACAGGCAAGCGCAAGGTGAAAATCATGCAAAGATTGAGCGAACTGTTGTTTCGTAGGCACCCTGGACACTACAACGAATCGGATTTGCGCAAGTGCCGCCTTTTTTTAAAGGCAAGTTGCGCATATTCTGCCGAGCAGGAAACCGCTCGCACACAAACAAAATGATTTCCATCATCGAAGAACTCACGGAGGTGGGCCACATTTCGAAATGAGCGAGTATGCGGTTGCTGACGAGCTGCACAAATGCGCTAGGATAAATTACCAACTCAGAAAAAAAAACAGCATGAAAGGGCTGGACGATACTTTCCAACCTGACCTGATCGAAATGCAGGACTTTGCTCGTGTGAATAAAGGTCACCACTACATTTTGACCATAATCGATACTTTTTCCGAGTATGCCTGGGCCAGGCCGCTCGAATCAAAGATGGCGTGCGATGTCACGAAAGTCGTGGCGGATGTATTGCGCGAAGGACGCACACCGAAAAATTTCCACACCGACGATGGTAAAGAATATTTTAATGCATCTTTTCGTGCGCTGATGAAAATGTATGGCATAAATCATTATTCAACATACTCTGGGCTCAAGGCAAGCATATTAGAGCATTTCACAGGACGCTCAAAGCTTAACTGTGGAGACATNCATGGCATAAATCATTATTCAACATACTCTGGGCTCAAGGCTAGCATCGTCGAGCGTTTTCACAGGACGCTCAAAGTCAAACTGTGGAGACATTTCACGGCGAACGGAAACTACAAGTGGTTGGATATACTTCCAAAACTAGTTCATTCTACCAATCGCATGAAGCCCGAAGACGTGAAAAACGACTCCCTGGTTCGGACCGTGTATGCTATTCCGAAGAGGAGGGACCCACTCAACCCTTTAGCCAAGATCGGTGACTTAGAGCAGATTTATAAAAAAAAACGGGGAGTTTTCCACAAAGGCTTCCGTCAGAACTGGTCTGCAGAGTTGTACAAGGTGGTGCGTATACGACACTCGTACACACGCATGTATTACCTCTGGGACCTACGGGGCGAACCCATCATTGGCGGATTTTACACCAAAAAATCTGGCCTATGCAGTTTCCANGGGCGAACCCATCATTGGCGGATTTTACACCAAAAAATCTGGCCTATGCAGTTTCCAGACATATATTTGGTTGAGAAGGTGCTGAAACGACGTAATGCTCGTGTGTAAGTGCGATGGCTGGGACCATCCAAACAGGATGACTCCTGGATCGCCGAGAAAGGCATTTTGGAGTAAAAACCCTGCTAAAAGTTTCATTTAAGGTAAACATATAGTTTTCACTATAATGCATCGTCACATGTGTGTTGAGAAGCTCGTTCTTTCATTTATATNATTTAAGGTAAACATATAGTTTTCACTATAATGCATCGTCACATGTGTGTTGAGAAGCTCGTTCTTTCATTTATATCTCTGATGGCCCCCAAATTCCTGCAGGCTGTTATGTATACAAGCATGGGTGCGAGATTAATTATGTAAATGTTTAAAGTTGGAGTAAAACTATGAAGCATTTCGTAAAGATAAATAATATTCTTAACTTGGTGTATGCATGCTTTTTTTTTAATACTAACGAGAACATTTTTTTTTTACTGTTTTTGATTTACATTTGATGTGATAGACATAATAAATATTTATTCTATAATTTATGTTTCGCGTGCGAAATATTCCAAGCCTTGTTAACTAACGTGAANATAGACATAATAAATATTTATTCTATAATTTATGTTTCGCGTGCGAAATATTCCAAGCCTTGTTAACTAACGTGAGCTGATTATGAATGGACGATGCAGAGACTTCTATACATCATATTTTCCCAGTGCGCTGGCTTTAATTTTGTTTTAAAGGTGTTTAGAATGTATGTGAAGGGAAATTAATATTTTTAAGGAATGTTTTTTCTTTTTTTTACGAATCAGTATGCTACCTGGTATAATTTTTTTCATCTGTGTGGGTATATTTGTTCCCATCAGTATGATATGTCTGTTTCTCATTAAATCAGTATGTTCTGTTTTTTTTCACGATACAGTAGTGCAATGTGTGTATTTTCATCCATCAGTATGTTCTGACTGTTTTTTTTCATCAATCAGTATGGTAACAGGTATATTTTTCTCAACTGTCGAACCTGGATCCTCCTGTCAGTGTGCTCTTGTGTGTGTTCTCGAAAGGGCTAAAAGCAAAAGTATGTTTTTTTTTTCCAGCATATTAAAGTTTGTGTGACAAATTAAATACGCATTCGTAAATTATTTTTTGCAAAGTATAAAAGTTTTACATAAAAATGATAAAATATGAATAAGTAATCGATTTTTGTTGGAATAATAAATTTAACGTAGCTAGCGTGAAGCCACCACTGTGGGCAAGCGACTGCCCGCCTCCATTCCCAGGAGGCCTGGCCGGGCGCTGCGTGTTCAGCAGGAAGGGCACTGTCCAACTCACGACTGCCAACTCGTGAATACTGCATGCGGTGCCAACCTTAACACTGGTTGTCTCTGCAGCCGCTACACGGCACGTCTAGGGATAATTTTCGAGACTGCCTGAATTTGCAAAGGGTTACCTCTAATCTTTAATTTAATTAAATAAATTATTAAGTTCATATACCTCAAATATATCATACGTTATTTTAGTGATGTCTAGTGTCTCATTGAAGAATGTAATTTTTTGTTTCTTTAAATTATAAGAAAACTGATGTATACCAATTTTTTTTGTCTTTGCAAACAGTGTTTTTTTTTACCTTACGTGAGCAGGCCAAAACTCGAGATAAAATAACAATTTATATATATTATTTTAACGCATTTANTTTTTTTTTACCTTACGTGAGCAGGCCAAAACTCGAGATAAAATAACAATTTATATATATTATTTTAACGCATTTACTTATGCACACATCACAATATTATTATTTTTCGAAATAATACAAGGAATAATTTTTTTAACATGTTTCATATCTGAGTCTTGGAGGGCATTACACACCTAATATTTATTTTAATGAACCATGGGTTTTTCGTAGTTTTTTTTAATGTACCACGGGTTATCATAACTTCACAGTCTTAGAGTTTTGGAGTTGCACGGACCACAGATATATCTTTGATTTTTGCACACGTGAAATCTTCTGGCGTACGTCCCGACGAGCTGTCAAAACGGCGGGCAGCACCAATCCTTGTCAAGGTCTATAAAGTTCGTTCCGATGGGGCACGCATTGCGAATCGCCGACTCTTGGCGTCTTCCAAAAACATACACAGGATAATATGGAATTATGGCAGAGTCCAGCATTGCCGGAATTTCCACGTACGGAATATTCCCCTCGTCCCACCTTATTCCGTGCGTTTCGTACGTCAGTAGGCGGTACGCCTGTTGCGTTGTGCTGCCATGGAAACGGCGGTAAAAAGTGAAAACTTTGGTTTCCTCGTCTTCGTCACTGTAGAGATGGCAATCTGCTTGATGGTGTACGAATCTAACGAGCGAAAACCTTGGATGTTGCAAAACATTTAATGCAATTTTTGTTATATAAACAAATGTTATGTTCCCACGCACACACAGATTTTCACAAATTTTTTACAAAGTCATTTAAAACTTCATCGAGGTCCATCCACATATGGCACCTGTGTTCTGGGTTGGTTTCCTCGCCGCTTGCGAGTAGATAACTTGCACGGGGACGTCACCTTCTACAGGGAGGGCGTCTTCAACAGGGAGGCGTCTTCCACCGGCTCAGAGTCGCGAGAGCTGCTCGGTGGACCTTGCACCAACTCCTGCGATGCTGCGTGTCGGGAACCGAGGTTGTGCAGCCCTCGAAACACTTCTTGCACAGGGGGCAGTCACGTATGTCTTCGTCCTGCTGCAGGTAGGGCTGGCAAATACTTGAGTACGGTCGAAATTTCGAATGGTGCGTAGAGCAGGAGAAATTTTTTCGGCAGGTATGGTAACTCTCGTTCCGTATGTCCAAGGCACTAAGCGAGCACACCCTTCCAAATGCAAAATGGCTGAAAAGTATTTTATGGCCGCTCGGACAATACGCGTACATTTCTAAGATCGAGAAAAATGGCTGATTTCTCGAGGGGACTCGGGGTGCGTCTTATAAAGGGATGTTAAGGGGAAAAAATAGTCCACCCTCGCGATTAAAGTAGGCCACCGATTGTTCGGAACGGAGGTTTCCGAAAACACCTGAGTAATTAGCCAATGAGAAACATTGGCAACGCAAGTAAACATATTGGAAGGGGGTGGACGGGAACCGACTAATTGGTCGAACGAAGGTTTCCGTAAACACCCGAGTAATTAGCCAATGAAAAACACTGGCGGAGAAATTAAATATATTGGAAGAGGGTGGGCAATTAGCCATTGAGAATCAAGGGTGGGGCAATCAGACAATTACATATATTGGAAGGGGGGAGTGTAGGGTGTCAGTCGTCTGCTGGGCGCGGTGCTGGGGACAGCACCAGCAATGTAAAACAAATGACGGTCGAACAAAGGTGAGAGACAAACTCCAGTAATGTATAAACAAATGACAAACGAAAAAAACTAAGATGGCGGACGGTGGCTGTTNAAGGTGAGAGACAAACTCCAGTAATGTATAAACAAATGACAAACGAAAAAAACTAAGATGGCGGACGGTGGCTGTTACGCCTACCAAGATGGCGGACTATACCGACCAAAATGGCAAACGGCTGCACCTACCACGATGGCGGACGGTGGCTGTGACGCCTACCAAGATGGTGGACTGCATATACAAATATGGTGGAATGAGTATTGGTGGAGGAGGTGTGGGGGATTTCCGGAAATTTAAGTTTTTTTTATAAATGTTTTAATAATTTTTAATAAAATTTTTTCGTATCGTTGTTTTTATATTTTCTTGGATTTTCTGAGTTATAAAGGTCAGAGTTAAGGTCAACTCGATCCAAGATGGCCACCGGCCGACCGGAATGACAGAGCACAAACAGTTCCGAAACTCCGGTCGCAGGTATTTCTAAAGATACTGATATACAGTTTGGAAATTGCAGCTCGTAGCAGGGTTTCCAATCTGTGAGATGAAATTCAAGAAATGATGGCAAGAAAGGCGAACTGTCGTATATTACGCATTTCGTATATCACGAGTACGCGACGTTCATGAATTGCAGCACTAATATTAATGCAACGAGACCGAAATGAAATAAACCGCTTCGCGTTGGACTCCGTCATAATTCCTGGAAGCAATGTACGCAGTCATCGCTTTACGTATCGTGGACCCTGCTTCATTTTTTTTTTTTTACAGAACGAGCAACTCCAAACTCATTTGTTGATGCTGTGCAGGAGCCAAAGAGAATATTCCGCAATGCGCGCGTCTGAAAGAGAAACGGAGACTTGATAAATAAGCTAAAACCAAATCAAATTCATTTTTCACAGCGCAAGGCACGGGGGAATAAAATTACATTTACCTATTTTCCTTCTACGCTCTGCGGCTAAGGGAAGTCTTTTTTTAATTTCACATACGTAAATTGGAACATACGCAGTGCGGTACTGCATCGGCAATGACTTGATACGGGAGGATACAAACAAGTGGAGAAACAGTCCCCGGCGGGGCTGGTCTGGGTTTAACCCCCGCGACCTCTTGAATGTGGGTCAGCCCGGTTGCCGCGCCACCGAGCACGGCCAATCTGTAATGGAACAACAATTGATGAAAACAAAAGCAGGTAACATCGAGGTCACAAGGGACTGCGCACTGCCAAGCTCAACAGCTCTTCTGCTGTTCGTAAACACGCAGCTGCTATCACAGCGACGTTCGAGTTCCCATCACGAATTCTCACCTCCTTGCGGTAGAAGAGACTCTGATGTAAAAGAGCTGGAGACGTCCTCTAGCGGCAGTCGCGGAAGAACGGTTACAGCCCTTTCACACGATCAAAGTTCACTTCAAATCTTTCCCTTGAAATTTACTTTGTTCGATTCCTCTAATACTGTGTGACGTCCCTTGGACGTCATAATCGCGGCCATTTTGTCTTGCGAACCATTGAATGGCTCAAATTCCTTTAAGGATTTTCGTTTAGAACATATATTTTCTTGAATCCGATTTTTTCAAGTAGCACTCTGAATTATTAAAACAGTATAAAAATTAAGTGTTGTTTGTTAATACTTTAATTTATGCACATTCCAGATACAAAAATATTTGCACTTATTTATTTCATGCAAATTAAATACATAATCCTAAACAAAAAATGTTTGTTTTTATTTTGACAAACTATTTTCGCATAGTGTGTGGTTTACAGAGGTTTCAAAAAAAAAAAATTACTGAAGTTAATTACATTTTAATTGCTATATGTTTACATAATTTTTAACTGATTTGGTCAGAAAGTTATGTTACAATACGTAAAATTATAGCTTAACAAAGTTCCTTCTATAAATAATAAATGTTGCCGTAAATTAAATGTAAATAAATAATAGGAAATGTTAGGAAAACGTTGAGCAATTTTTGTGTCACAGTCCAGCTGTAATTTTATTTCTGGANAAATAAATAATAGGAAATGTTAGGAAAACGTTGAGCAATTTTTGTGTCACAGTCCAGCTGTAATTTTATTTCTGGATTCATAAAAAATTCAACAAGAAAGTAAATACGCTTTCGTATATGCCAAACGTATTAACTATTTTATTACGAATTTTTAAAAACAAATATATACGCAACTAACGTTTGAAATAAATATTATTTTTGGTATCACAACGTCAAGCATACAAATACCAAGAATGAATCCTCGTATTTTTTATTTCCTTAGCTGTCATTTACTATGAACTACAAAAAACACGGTAAGTTTTATNCAAGAATGAATCCTCGTATTTTTTATTTCCTTAGCTGTCATTTACTATGAACTACAAAAAACACGGTAAGTTTTATTCATGGGTGGCAGGCTATTCGCAAACACCTGGGCGGGTAATTGTGGCGGGCATTCTTCTCATTCAATAGGAACAAATCAGATTTCGCAGGGACAATCATTAAAAGCATTAACGCACAAATCCATCACTGCTGACAAAGCCACGGGAACTGCAGCATCCATCATTATTATGTTTGGCGGAACCTGTAAAACATCAAATACACCGCATTCACGGACTAAATATAAAATGTTTCAATGAGTTCTCTCTCGCCAGAAACGGAACCTCTGCGTGTAGGATGCGAGGCGAATACAGCTGTGCGATATCCACTTTTCAATATCGAGTCGAAACATGTTGACCATATCGATACTGGTGCGATGTAACGCTCCCAAACCGTATTGAGAATCGATAGAGTTATATATCGCAAATATCGCTTATTTTATCGCAAATATCGGCCATTAACGTCGCAAATGTCAATCATATTGATATTGCAAATATCGCATATAACAAACATAGCATATTACCCACATCGAACGTCACCAACATTGCATGTCACAGACATCGCAAATCTATAATATCACATATAGCTTATATCGATATATGCAATATATTGATTTAAATTGTTGGACCACATCGTAGTTGCAATATTTAAGAAAAATTGTTTCGTGATCGATTTATCACACAGCAGTAGTGGCGAACCGTGTCAAGGTGGATTCACACGCTGGCAGATCACGCCTAACAGGCAGAGCAGNTATCACACAGCAGTAGTGGCGAACCGTGTCAAGGTGGATTCACACGCTGGCAGATCACGCCTAACAGGCAGAGCAGTTGACCAACAGCCAATCAGAGAGCTTCTCGCAGCTTCTGCGGTATCCACGTTGTGTACGCGGGAAAAAGTTGAGTTGATTTCAACTTTGTCCGCGTCAATATTACCCACAATTCGGTGCGTCGTGTACGAAGGAATCAAAATGGGTTACACCAAATTATCTTTCGAGATAAAAGGGGGTAGTATCCCTCCCTTCTTAAATTTATTTTTGTTTCACGGTAGCTTACATTTTACATCGAATATTGGAAAACGAAGGCTTTCAGGGGCATTGGGCATATCTTAACAGATACTTATTAGTCCACAACGTTTTGCCCATGTTGATTTTGTTGTATCTGTAACCGTAATAAAGATTAACAAGTTTTATATTCTTTTTCAATCTGGCAAAAGAAACTACAGGCTGAAAGTAGTCCATTGTGATTTCAGGAATTATTTTAAGTAGTTCTGTATGTAAGAGCTTTGATTTTTAATATCAAATCCTAAAACTTAGTTATAAAGACATATAAACAAAAGATAGCAGGGATACAATCACATTGTGACTTATAAATCACACAAAGGAAACGCAATCTCCGTTACATAACTCGGAAAAATACACAAATATACACGAAATAAAAAATATATTAATGGGAAATTTCAACATTCTCACAATGCAGCTAATTTTAAAATTAACGAAAAATGGCTTCCCTGCACTTAAGTGGCATAGCAAAGTTTGGAATTATGGGCAATTAGATAAAGCAGGAACGCCAGTGATGAGTGAATCGGTGCCACTGAAATCCACTCAGCCAGCGCCGTGGTAAACCTTCGGACTAGAGACGGGTTGTTACAGCTATTTTCTGTACATGTTACAAACTGATACGGATNATCACACAGCAGTAGTGGCGAACCGTGTCAAGGTGGATTCACACGCTGGCAGATCACGCCTAACAGGCAGAGCAGATGACCAACGGCCAATCAGAGAGCTTCTCGCAGCTTCTGCGGTATCCACGTTGTCTACGCGGGAAAAAGTTGAGCTGATTTCAACTTTGTCCGCGTCAATATTACCCACAATTCGGTGCGTCGTGTACGAAGGAATCAAAATGGGTTACATAAAAATTATCTTTCGAGATAAAAGGGGGTAGTATCCCACCCTTCTTAAATTTATTTTTGTTTCACAGTAGCTTACATTTTACATCGAATATGGGAAAACGAAGGCTTTCAGGGGCATTGGGCATATCTTAACAGATACTTATTAGTCCACAACGTTTAGCCCACGTTGATTTTGTTGTATCTGTAACCGCAATAAGATAAACTCGTTTTTTATTCTTTTTCAATCTGGCAAAAGAAACTACAGGCTGAAAGCAGTCCATTGTGTTTTAAGGAATTCTTTTAAGTAGTTCTGTATGTAATAGTTAGGTTTGATTTTTAATATCAAATCCTAAAACTTATAAACAAAAGATAGCAGGGATACAACCACATTATGACTTATAAATCACACAAAGGAAACGCAATCTTTATTGCATAACTCGGGAAAATATACACGAAATAAAAAACACATTAATGGGAAATTTCGACATTCTCACAATGCAGCTAATTTTAAAATTAACGAAAAATCGCTTCCCTGCACCTGAGTGGAATAGCAAAGGTTGGAAATATGGGTAATTAGATACAGCAGGAATGCCAGTGATGAGTGAATCGGTGCGACTGAAATCCACTCAGCTAGCGCCGTGGTAAACCTTCGGACTAGAGACGGGTTGTTACAGCTATTTTCTGTACATGTTACAAACTGATACGGATTCAGACATGTATCTGATACGAAGTATCTGATACTTTCCGTACCAGATACAGGAACTCCCAAGCTTCCAGAGTGCGTCGCTGCATCGCCAGAGCAGGCGTGTTGCTAGGTACACAGTAACAGGTACGCGCGTTATCGAGCGTTATAAAGTACGTGTTTTGAGTTGGCGTACTGTGTGTTATATTTCACAGTGAAATAAAGTATGGATAAGAACAACATCACCATAAAAGACTACACTTGCGCGAAAATGATTCAGCGAGGATAATGAACTTGCTATATGCAAATCGCGTGAAAGAAAACTTAGTTAGACAATATTCTCTTTTTTTTTATAAATGAAATCGTTTAACTGTGCAGTCGCCAAATCTAAACCAAGAAACTGGGTTTCATCTTAACCGCACATTTAAATACAATTAAAATTAAATTGTATCAGAATTGCATGGACCAGCAGACGCAGCGTACTGGCGGCGAATGTTAAACTGATATACTAAATGCATCTCATACTTCGGCAGTGCACTCGTTTCCAGTACTTGATACCATAGCCTAAAGATGAGGTAGGCCGATCCCGCTAACTGCGCACAATCAATCTCCTTGTCCCAACATTGAACTGATTTTCTACCAACACGTCTAGCAAAAACAGCGTGGATTGGATTTGAGGTTAGAACACTGATTAGTAGGGGCAGTGATATTTCGCGAAAAGATTTCGAGACAAGATACAGTCCAAAGCACTGTAGGGTAGTCCAGCTTCTTTGATTGGCTAAAAAATGTTCTGGCCCGTGTTAACCGTTTGCGCACGAATCACGGAGGTTCAGCGTCGGAGTTACTTAGTCCTGAGTGGCTTGGTCAAAGACAGACAAGGCACCAACAGCCAATGGAGGCATAACAACAGCTGATCTGTGTATATAGTATTGAAGTCTACTGTGTGCTCCGATTTTTACGCGAAAAGTCACTGGCTCTACTGATTAGTACACAAGTGCTTTGAGATGTCTGTATACTTCCTCTGACCAATTTGTAATGCTGTTTGATTAACTTCAAATTGGTAAAAGTATTTTATCAATATAATAGTGATTGTCCATTAAAGATTAAGATATAAATAAAGACGTTCGTCACTGTTGACGACGTGACTTTGACACTTGTATTCCTTTCGGGGTCGGTCAATGTTGCGTACATGCGCAGAAGACGAATAAGCGGTCCATCTCATATTTAGTCTATGCTTGATACAAGTGGCTATCAGGTACAAAGTAACAGGTTCGTACTCTGTGATCCACGTCTTCCTCGGACTCGCATTCCGGAGGACATGGGGGTCCGGCCATCCTGCCTTCGTTTTCCCATAGTTTCCCCACAATCACTCCAGGTGAATGCCGTGATGGTTCCTTGTTACAGCCCATGGCCGATACCTTCCCTGTTCCTGCTTCTCTCGGCAANCTGTAGGGTAGTCCAGCTTCTTTGATTGGCTAAAAAATGTTCTGGCCCGTGTTAACCGTTTGCGCACGAATCACGGAGGTTCAGCGTCGGAGTTACTTAGTCCTGAGTGGCTTGGTCNAACCGTTTGCGCACGAATCACGGAGGTTCAGCGTCGGAGTTACTTAGTCCTGAGTGGCTTGGTCAAAGACGGACAAGGCACCAACAGCCAATGGAGGCATAACAACAGCTGATCTGTGTATATAGTATTGAAGTCTACTGTGTGCTCCGATTTTTACGCGAAAAGTCACTGACTCTACTGATTAGTAAACAAGTGCTTTGAGATGTCTGTATACTTCCTCTGACCAATTTGTAATGCTGTTTGATTAACTTCAAATTGGTAAAAGTATTTTATCAATATAATAGTGCTTGTCAATTAAAGATTAAGATATAAATAAAGACGTTCGTCACTGTTGACGACGTGACTTTGACACTTGTATTCCTTTCGGGGTCGGTCAATGTTGCGTACATGCGCAGAAGACGAATAAGCGTTTTATCTCATACTTAGTCTATGCTTGATACAAGCGGCTATCAGATACAAAGCAACAGGTCCATGCTCTGTGATCCACCTTTTCCTCGGACTCGCATTCGGGAGGACATGGGGGTCCGGCCATCCTGACTTCGGTTTCCCATAGTTTCCCCACAATCGCNCTGACTTCGGTTTCCCATAGTTTCCCCACAATCGCTCCAGGTGAATGCCGTGATGGTTCCTTGTTACAGCCCATGGCCGATACCTTCCCTGTTCCTGCTTCTCTCGGCAACTTACTCCGTCTCTAATGACCTCGCTGTCGAAGAGACAAGATCTACCCACCACTCAGCTCGCTGTGTCGGGTCGGCGTGATCTGCGAGCCCACCTTGAGGCCCCGGATCAAGACAAAGAGTATCTACGAATACAGAGGTAAAATAGCCCTTTATTGCACGAACTCCAGTCGTACATGCCATAAAAACGGCGTTACTAGCCAGAAACATGTCCGAACGTCATTCGCCAATCAGCGAAACTACTCGCCAACCAGTAGTTCGACCAATAGGAAACCTAACGCAGGACGTAGTAGCCAATAAGACACGAGACCCGTTCCCAGAGCTACGCGCAGCCAATGAGAGAACGGGTGCGCTCGTATCAAAGGAAGCGCAACGCTGCTTCGCCTCTGCGAACGTATCTACTGTGTGATCGAGTGCGCAGCTGTTTGCACAGCTTGCAGATGCACGCGGGTTCGTGTTGACACAACCTGGCGAGGTTGAGCGCGCTCACGGGCCTTGGCAACTTGCCTCACGACGCGCCCCAAGTAAAGACGACTACTCTTAGTTGTGCACCATTCATACCGACGGAACATTCCGGTAGCGGCCAGGCAAAACCAGCATCGTGGATGATCACGGAATGGAGTGGGTTCGATTCCTCCCTGAGAGAGGAACGAGGCCGCCCAGCGGATTTTGGGGACTCGGGACCGATTAAATATGACCATATACCGGACGTTTGCACCGATGCAGTGCGAAGCAAAGACAACTGTGTTTCTCGTTGCGTCCAGTATATCATATGGAGTTAAATGTGTATTTAAGACTACCACAGGGCAATGCAGTTGCAAATTTTGCGTTGCACCTCTACATGCTTCAGATGTACAGTGCTCCAGCCGTGCAGCTGAAAACACACCGTGCTTGAAGCGTACAGCGATCCTGGAGCGGAGAGATTTGTGCCGCTCTTAACATCGGGATCTTGAGAGCCGACGAGGGTGAAACGAGGTGAGTATGGAGCAGCGCCGGAATGAAAGGGCTAGGGAAACGGGAGATCCCCTAGAAAACCCGCCGACCAGTGGCCATCGTCCGGCACGATCCCCACATGCGAAATTCCGGGGACGATCTCGCCGGGAATCGAACCCGGTTCGTCTAAGGTGGGAGGCGAGTAGTTTGACCACTGTCCACTTTCCCTGAGCCCCGTAATTCTTTTCCGTCTTAATTTTTCTGGACAGAATTCCTTTCTCTCCTTTGAAGGAAAAAACAATCCTGTAGTGTGATCAATACATCGGCTACGTAGTTGCAGCAGTACAGCGGTAACACTGTACGAGTCGGTGTCACCCTTATCGCATCCTTGTTTTTGTGCGCTAAATGGTCAAAACCTCCCCAAGTAGGTACATGGGACCCGAACTCTTTTACGACCGATTTAATTTATGGTTTCAGGTGTTGCAATAAAATAAATTTTACGATGCGTGCTGTACTTTGAGCCGACGTAACACTCGTTTCGTAATCAAGATCAGTGAGCTGGTGGCTTTGTGCCCGCCTGTAGAAATAAGAACCATTCGTCAGCTAAAACGGGAGCCCGGTTTACAAATCAGTTACACACAAGAAACGCCATTAGGCGTTGAGCCTTGCACTGTAGTGTACCGGCCGAAAATAATCTTCCTGAGCGACGTACACGCGACTTTGCACTCTAGGTATGAATGAGATAAATCAGTTATAAATATAAAAGAAAGTACTCACAGTTTTTTCTGCCGAAACACTTTGGCTTGAAAATGTTAGCACCCCGGCGGCTCAGTTCCGCTGCCCACTCAAAATAACAGCAAGTTAAGGCGCACGGGACATAAATTAACGCTACACATTTTAATTGAATTTCACAATTGTATGAAAGCCAACAGAAGAAATAATTACGGGGAGAGAAAAGGCAATCTTACAGAAATGTTGACACTAACTACGGTAGCACAGATTCTACCAGAACAACGTTCCCGCGTTCAACATTTTCTTGCATATAACACCATTATTTCATGGTCCCACCATTTCCTCATAGGGCTTAATGGTTTAATTTCCTGCATATAACAATGTTCATATTTTTCATTTCCTGCTTAACATCAGTACTTGTTCAATTCCTTGCATAATCTCAAATGTAACTTTTCTTTTAAGTAAAATTCCACACATATTAACAATGCAGTGGCGTACAAAAAGATACAGAAAAGAGTTTATACTTGAAATATTAAGGATTTTAGAGCTGATGGTCCTTAAAATTACTAAGATAACCAAGAGTAGATGAGTGAGCAAGAGTCCAGAATGCATGTTGTGCATTAATTGATGATGCTATGGTCCACGGAATTCAGATCAGTGATATTTTAACGTCAAATGATTCAGATGAAGATGTTGACGAACATGACTAACTATTTATATGCAAAAAATACAACATTAGAATTTTGTTTCGCTTTGATGTGTCCCTGCAGGTGTAACACTGTTTTCTGCCTATAACATTTTATTTTACTGGCCCCTTGAAAAATGTTATAACAGGGTTCTACTGTATCCAGGATTACTTTTTTTTTTGTTCATTTGTTGTTTTTAAATAAATATGTATAATTCAAGTGACGTATTTGAAGTTAATTTACACATCACGTCCTCTGAACACAAACTGTCAGCCAGGTGGACGAGTATAGAACGGGCGGACTGGACGTAGGGAGGTAAAAAACAAAAAAACGAAAGGCAAGCGGGGCGGCGACAAAGAGCGCGATAGCGTAGCTCGTGTCGTGACGAAGCGACTGCTACATGATTGATGAACTCGCCGTCGCAGTTCGGTGATCGATTGTCAGCTCTCCCGGCGCAAGTGTGTCACCGCCCGAGCTTAGCGCGGCGCACCTGCGCGGCGTCACTAACCCGTTAACAAACTTCGCTCAGCCCTCACCGGACCGCTTTCCGCGAGTCTCGACAGTTATACGTACAGGCTATCCACGGTAATGCGAGCACTTTTTGAAGCCCTCCATTTGACATCATAGTAAATAAGTACATTTTATTGGAAGCCCTCCATTTGACATAATAGTACATAAATACGTTTTATTGTAGCCTTAGACGTTAACTTTACAGAGTCCGGTGATATAAATACACTGTGTTTATTACTTACATGACAATATTTATTTTAAAAAGCAGTGGACGGATAAAAAAATTGGCTGATGGGAAAAAAGTAACCAGGGTCTCAAAAGTGCTTATTTTACCATGAACAGCCTATATTAGACTAAGGTGGTTAAGGATAATAAATGGCTGAAGGGAAAAAGTAACTAGGACCTCAAAAGTGCTCACTTTACCATGAACAACCTATAGTAGAATGGGCCTGTACATTCGTTGTTGGCGCATTTAGGCGTCTCTCAGCAAATAAGTATCCCAGCAATACAACTTTTTGCCAGAAATGATAAAAACATATTATATAAGCCCGAACGGTTTTTTTTTGTATCGTGTTTAGTGCATTCTAAGAGGAAAAAATCGTAAAAGTGGTAAAATAAATTCACATTGCTTGNTTTTTTTTTGTATCGTGTTTAGTGCATTCTAAGAGGAAAAAATCGTAAAAGTGGTAAAATAAATTCACATTGCTTGTCTGCGCAGTTCATTAAAGCGGAGATGTTTCCGTAACATGTGCAGCTTGCTCGCAAGGAATGTTAACAATTTATGTTTTACATTACACAAAAGTACATACTGCCTACGTATATTGAAAACATACGCTCGTAGGGAACTTCTCCTAAAATATTCCTGAAGAATACATTTTGTTTGAAACAACTATCTTTAAAATTAACGCACCGAGAAGAAATTTTCTTAACATGTAATATCCTATTTAAACTTCGCAGCTGCCAGCAAGTAGGCAGTACCATTAAGAGACAGGAGAAAAGTACAAATATACAGTCCTAGTTACATCTGTGAGTATTCATCGCTTGTAATAAAGTCCCACTGTTTCAGATCTGATTTGCAGAGGAAGCGTGACGACGGAAGCATCGCACGCCGGTTCAGAGCCCAGCGCGTAGCGGCGATTGCGAATCTAACGCGAGCGGCAGCGTCGCCCTTATCGCCACCCCGTGCTTAAAACTCGGGAAAACAGCGTCCAGGTAGCGGCGCAACCGATATGTGAAGTTACCGACGCATACTTTCCTCGAAGGCAAAAGCACTTACGGGGGACTGGGCGCCTCAACCGCTGAGTCGCCAATATAAAAACACTTTGCCGGGTTGTGAGGCTATTTCCGGTGGACGGTGCCGCCTGCCGAGGACGCCGCCCGTGCGAGACGCCGTGGCGCACTTCAAAGGCGTCCTCGGGGGGTTGGGGGCGGGGGTAGTTCTCTGCGACGGTAAACACTACTAGCCACCAGCGCAATTACAGGCGCCGCTTTGAAGCCGGCGACTTCCTTCCGACCTGGCGGGCTGGGCTGCCCCGCAGAAGTCGCTACCCATGACGAACCGCGTCCCGCACCAACACTACAGCTGTTGTAACCTGCCCACCACTGTTCGCGGCTTCGACACTCTCTCTTGAACCAAAAAATTTAAAAAATCGTCCCGTGTACGACATGTTTGGTTATTTCATAAATATGTTAAATATCACAAGCGTTTTAACCTTCTGTCATAATAAAAGTAGCTTACTTTTGCNTTTGGTTATTTCATAAATATGTTAAATATCACAAGCGTTTTAACCTTCTGTCATAATAAAAGTAGCTTACTTTTGCTTAAATTTAGCATTTACTTATGCACTAACGTTTCTGAAAAATGAAATACCAAGAAGGACACGTGAATGAAATTAAGATTATAGCACAGATTAGATACACGACAATACACAATTGATTAGGATTACCGAACTATGCATGATCTCTGTTCTTGAGAATTCAGTATGGTGTGAAGCCCTTACGTGCTGCAATCATAGATCCTAAACGTCGTGGCATGGAATTGAAGAGGACCTGGATATGTTCCTGGGGAATCTCCCTCCACGCGGTTTGTATGCGAGTCCACAAAGCATCAACAGTGGTTGCTGGAGGACCGTGACGAACAAGTCGCCGAACAACCATATCCCAGGAATGTTCGATGGATGACATGTAGGCGAACGTGCAGGACTGGGAAGCAGTGGTACCCGTCGTTCATTGAAGAAGGCTTGCACATTCCCCGCCACATGT